>CM061142.1:166799650-167154646 GCA_030789695.1 Scilla litardierei | reverse complement strand
CAGTGACGCGCTCGCGTCAACTCGTACGGACGAAAAGTTAACCCGATGACTGAAGAAAAATACCGGTGCGGAAAATTGAAAACACGTCTAAAAATACTGGCCGTTACAATGAGCAAACATAAATACTTGTGACTAATCCCCTCCATGCAGTTAATTCATTGCCTAAGCTAATTATGAAGATCAAATAGCAATGAATGACAATTAAAGATCACTCAAAGCCCATAGAGGTGATTGGGTGATCAAGATAAAGATAGAAGCTCCAAAGACTTCAAAATCATTCAAGAGAAAGAAGAGAAGAAAAAACTCAATGTAAATCTTTTTGTTTCTTTCATTTCTTTTGATTAGAATGTAGCCTTGAAGTAGAATATTCTTGGAGCGCACACACACATCTTTCAATCTATCCTAGGAACCCTTAGAAATCCATTTCCTATGACTCCAATTCATAATCTCTTTCACGTGCATTTTGGACTTTCGACAGGCGACTGAAGAACAAAATACAGGCGCTTGTCTCCATACAATCACCTGAGAATTATTCTACAGTCGTCTGTAATGCACACGTTTTTGATAGGATATATGGGTTCACTTTCAACAAGTGACTGCTATACAAAGTACATGCGCCTATCTAGTTTGAGGCGCCTGTGACTTGTTAGTCAGTCGCCTGTATTATCTTACCCAAAGTTCCCATATTTTGTCAACTTTCGCACTTGTGCAGTCAGGCGTTGTCCATAGGTTTTATAGGCACCTGCCCATGGCACATGCACCTGTCTATACCACTACAGTCGCATGTCTATCCCTTGCCCAGATCTTTCATTTTAGCAAGTTACGCACTTGTGCACACATGCGCTTAATGTTGATTTCACAGTCGCCTGCCCATGGCACATGTACCTATGGATACCACATTAGTCGCCTGTCCTTGCTTCCCAGAATTCTTGAATTTTGGTAACTTTCGTACTTTGCCACTCAGACGCCTGCCAAAGGTTTCTCAGGCGCTTGCTTGTTTTAAGGCGCATGTCCAACCTTCATCAGTTGCCTATCCTACGTGGTAAGTTACCGTTTGAATTCTCACGTACCCTCTGACACAGTGCATCAGGCGACTGTCGTTCCTTCATTAATCGACTGTCCTGTGCGTAAAATCAATCCGTTGGCTTTTCTTTGACAATTTTGAGAGGGCTTTTGGGTATTTTCTTTAGGGCTTTGAGAGAACTTATAAAAGGGGTCTCTACTGTTTCATTGAGGCTCTATTGGACAATCTTCCATTCATCTCTCAAGCTTAATCTCTCAAGCTCTCATTCTCAATCAAAGGCCTTAGAATTCCAACTCTGATCTTGTCTTCCAACTAGAACCATTTCTCATCCTCTAGTTTTGGTGAAGACAAGTGCAAGGGCTATTCTCTCTTCTAGGAAGAGATCAACACACTCCTCACTTTGCTCTTTCAAGTTCTACTTCAAGGCATATGATTTGTAAGTGTGTAATTTCAATTTTATAACTTTTATAAATTGGTTTTTGCTCTTGGTTGTGAGAGTGTTTTCTTGATCCCAGGTTGTGGGATTCAAGGTCATCAATATCTTGTGTTGATTACACTTGTAGGGTTGCTACAAGTGGGTTGAAAGGAAAACTCAAGCTAGGGTTTTAGCTTGAGTATTTGGGTGGTATCCCAGGTGGTAGGGACATAGGATTACAAGAAACAAGTCGGGATTTGACTTGGGTAATCCAAACCCTTGAACATCCTTGTTAGCTTGTTCTTATTGTTGTTTCATTTTTATTCTGTACCTTTGTTGGTTACGATTTTAATTAGGCGTAATTGTCTAGTTAATTTTATAAACACTATTCAACCCTCCTTCTAGTGTTTTTCTCATAGCACAGGGTCCTTACAAGTCCATCTGTGGTAAGGCCCATAATGTAAAGGTAACCCTCGGTAAGTTGACTGGACTTCTAGATTTCTCTGGTGTTCACATGGACAATTTTACTGTTGTGATTGGCATTGACTTCATTAATAAGGTAGATGCACTACCAGATGCATCCAACAACACTTTAATCATCCAAGAAAAAGGAGACACTTGCCCTGTTCCATTAAAAAAGGAGACTTGCCTACAAGCCCAGCAACTATCTGACATACAGCTTGCTAAGTGACTTAAGAAGAAAGAGCCTACATTCTTAGCCGCCTTGGTGGGAGAGGACAATTCAACCTCTCAAAGCGAGTTACCTCCAGATACTGCCAATGTCCTGGAGGAGTCCAAGGATATCATGTCCCCATAATTGCCAAATAAGCTTCCCCCAAGAGGGATGTGGATCACAAGATTGAGTTGGTGCCTGGCACAACATTACTTCCTGCGATTCCTTACATAATGACGCCTCCAGAACTTGAAGAGTTGAGGAGACAATTAAGAGAGCTGTTGGATGCGAGATATATCGAATTGTCGAAAGCTCCGTATGGTGCACCCTTGTTGTTCCATAAGAAGCATGACATGACGCTTCGAATGTGCATAGATTACCGAGCACTTAATAAGATCACCGTCAATAACGAATATCACATTCTGCTTATTGGTGACTTATTCGATTAGCTTGGTGATGCTACATGGTGTTCCAAGCTCGTTTGAGATCAGGGTACTACCAAGTTAGGATAGCCAAGGAAGATGTGTCCAAGACCACGTGTGTAACGAGGTATGGCTCCTACAAATTTCTTGCGACGCCTTTTGGACTAAAAAAAATGCTCCTGCCACGTTTTTCACATTGATGAACATAGTATTCCAACCACTCTTGGATAAGTTTATCGTGGTGTACTTGGATGATATTATAGCCTACAACAAGGCACTTGAAGACCATGTTGTACACCTCCGACAAGTCTTTTAAATCTTAAAGGAGAACAAGCTATACATAAAGAAGGAGAAGTGTGCATTTAACCAACAAGAAGTCCCATTCCTTGGAAATATTGTTGGTGGAGGAAAGTTGCAGATGGATAAGTCCAAGATTCGAGCCATTCAAGATTGGGAGCCACCAAAAAGAGTATCATGTTGGGATCCTGTAAATGGTAGACAAACACTAGTTGGGGTGATTATTTTTTCTTAAAATTAATGCTTAACAAACATCTAACCCTCTAGTTATGCCTAAATCTCTTAACAGAGTTACATCCTAAGTGCTTAATCAAACACAATAACCTACTCGCAATAAGAGATGTGCAGTGGAATTTAAATCACAAGTGCAAGTAAGAAAAATGAAGAAATAAACACAATGCAAACTGAAGAAAATATCCTGGTTCATCCACCCATGGGCTATGTCCAATCCCCAACTTTGTTGGGATTTTCTACTATCAAACTCTCCACCAAAAGAGCAACTTACCTCAAAATAGAGACTTCTGCAATCAACTAGCTCCACTTGCTAGGAATTTCCAATATAAAAAATCACAACCTGACCAAATGAGGACCTCAACACTTAAGGCTTTTCATACCCAACCAATACAACAAATAACACTTACCACCACACCTGGCGTGGATTTACAAATATCTCTTTGAAGTTGAATTTATTACAACATCATATAGCCAATATGTTGAAGCTTTGTGTATAGTGAATAGCTATGGAAAAACCTTTTGATCTTAATAATAAGGAAGATTAAAACAAAGAGATCAAAACAAAACTCAATTGGAATTTTTAGAATTATTAAGATGAAGCTTGAGGAGATTCACAATCGATCAAGCCTAGAATGCTTCCAAGCTTTAAAAGAATTGTAAACAAAAAAAGCATTGAAATCTTAAGAGATCTTGAGAGAGTTAGAGAAAGCTTGAAAATCTTAATAATATGCTCAAATAATGGTGCCAAAAACTCTCAGCAAACTCAACTTAAATAGGAAACAAAAAAATCATTAAAAAATATTCCCACAAAGACCATGAGTGGATTGCTCAAGACTACTCAAGCATGGATGTCAAAGTAAAGATCAAAACCAAGATTGACTAAGTTTATGTGATGGTGTGGCTCCAATGCAACAAGATGACTTGAATAGACAAGAACTTGGAGCAAGCTACATCAATCAAGCTTATGAAGACATATCTAACATATCTATGTAATTGATGTATTTACTTTTCTTGATTAAGAAAACTTTGTAAGCCTTGACGATGTCATATACACACATGAAACCCGAGGAAAATAACTTAGAATTAATATAGATTAATTCATAACAAAACCCTTAGATTTCATACTCATTAGTGTGAATTTAGAAGCCATCTAGTCGACTAATATATGGCCTTAGTCGATTAGTATATCAGAAATTAACTTCCTAGATTTTAGCCTATTAGTGGACTAGTGAAGAAACATTCACGGACTTATGGCAAAGTACTAATCGACTAATAGTTGTACACTAGTCGACTAATAGATGGCTGAAACATTTTGAAACTCTAAAATGATTGATTAGTTGACCAGAGAAGACTTGCTAGTCGGCTAACAACCTATTCATCGACCAATGACATTTTTGTAGTTGATTAATGCCTGGCAGAAACTGGTTGAGAATTCTGGCTTGCAGATAGTCGACCGGAGCTTTCCAATTAGTCTACTAATGGATAAACTCTAGTCGACTAATCAACTAGCTGTTGCACTAAACATGAATTGCGCATATAGCTGTTTTCTAATCATTGGGATTGACATTTTAGGGATTTTCTCTTATTGATTTTCACATATATATATTACGATTAATTCTGGGATTTTAGTTATGAAAATAGATGAAAAAGAAAAAGAGAAAACTATATAAAATCCTGTATTTCCATAAAGCTCAAGCATTTCCTTTCTAATTACTTTGAGCCAAGATTTCTATTCTCTCCCAAGGTCAAACCTCTTAAATAGAAGGCCTATTTCCATTAGCCACATTTTATATACACAAGATTTATCTTCAAAGGCTTTTTATTCTTGTACTCTTGCTCTTAAAGTGTACCTCGGTGTGAGGAGTTTTGCCTCGGTGTAAAGAGGCGGTGTTACTCTCATGTTCGAGAGGGTTTTGATCTCAGGTTTATTGAGGTCGGGTTTCACAATTGGCGAGTATTGTCTGTCAAGTTACTGGATGTACTATTCTTCCAGTTAGGAAGTCAAAGTGGAAATCTCAGGTGGTATTGGCTTGAGGATTGGATATATGCTAGGGAATTAATCGAACTAGGATAAAATCATTGTGTTTGTGATTGCTTATTTGTGGTTTGATTTTATATACTTGTTTTATCTATGTGAATGTGTTTTTAATTATCATTTTATTATTCTGTTGTATCATTATTAGAGAATTATTTGTGGTGAGCTTATGATGACCGTAATTGTTTAGTGTTAAGCATCCCATCCATATGCACCAGTCCTATCATTTAGTATCAGAGCTCGTGTTTTAGATGTGGTCAACAAATTTCATATTTCTTAAAGGACACTCCATGACGCAAACCTTTGTTTGATGGCTCCAACTATAACCATTAGAGAAGACGAAATGATGTTCTACATCTAATCCATCGATTTTGATCATTGGATCTTCGTAGAGATGCTCTATCGCAAACCTATAAACCCAAATCATAGTAGACAAATGAATAAAAACAAATGGCAACCCTCAATGAAAAGGTAATGAAAATTTTGTTTTCTTCTTTAAATAATAATGTTTTAAATCATTTATAAGGAGCAACAGTGGCAAATCAACTTTGGCACATGCTCGCGAATCTTGAAGAATCAATCTCCAATACTTCATCCTCAAAAGATAACGGGAAAAAACAACAATGGGTAAGAGCAAATGTGTGCTACATGGCTTTGACAATGAATATGTAACATCTGAACTCAATGTGGATGATCTCCTTGAAGCTTTTATTAATTTATATTGTAAATACAAGAGACTTAACAAAAAGTTTAAATCATTGAAAGTTGCTCAAGAAAACTTGAAAAATGAATATAGTAGTGCTTTGTCTAGTTTAAGTAATATTCAAGTAAGTACTGATAAATTAGTTTTTGGAAATAAAAGTCTTAAAGAGAAGCTAGATGATTGAGTAATGAAAATTTATGTGTAGAAAATAAGAATCCAAAAGAAGAAAATTCATTACTCAAAGAAGAATTTCTAGACTTAAATACTAAAATTGATAAGTTTTGACAAATATATTTCTTTAAATAAATTAAAACTTGAAGATATTGTTCTTAAGATTGTTTGATAAGGGCAAAAAGAACTTATGCACAATTTCATCCAGTCAATATGTTTCAAAATCTAAAAATGATTTTGATTATAAAAATAAAATGAAACATGTTAGAAATAAATTGCATGCAAACCATGATAAAAACAAAAATTATGCTTCTATGTATAAAAAGTTTACATACAATAAGAATTTTAAATCCAATATTTATAATGAAGTACATCATAAGGAATAACATAGAAAACCACATGTACATAATGCAAAACATATTATGATTTCCATGTGGATTCCTAAAAATATGGATAAACAAAGTAAAAATGCATATATAAATAAGTTTATAGAAATGCGCTTTATTGAAACAAATATTTAAATGTGCAATCAAGGAAACAAATCCTAAATGGATTTGAGTTCCTAATAAATGATTATCTTGAACTCAATAATGTTAGGGTATTTATGCTTAATGTTTATCTTAAAGAATACTCAATTTTAATTTTTAAAAAATAAAAATAAAATGTAATTTGATAGTCTTGGATAAGAACAAACCATTTTGAGTTATATGTGAATGATATATAATTCAAAGTACTGAATTAAATAATTCTCTTAAGTAACCTCAAGGACCCAAAATGAAAAGGATACTAAGTTTCTTTAATGGTTTCTTTCAGGTACCCAGTTTAACATGGGCAGCATACGAATTGATACAATTCCTAAGAATGAAAGGAGAGAGATGATATCAATGTTTGGTAGTGATCCCATCTTTTTGTTGATGCCAAATGATGGAGAAATTCAAGGGCATCGTCAAAATCAATGATGAGGCATCAACTCAGGGGGAGTATGCTTATAGTCAGGGAAAATATATTTTAAATTTTTTATAATTAACTAAATATTTGATTTTGATATTTGCATACTTGACATCATCAAAAAGTGAAAGAATGTTGGGTATTGGATTCCTCCAATACATGTTTTGATGATGAGAAAACATAATGCTTTCATTAATGTGTTTATTAAGTTATTTAGGAAAGCATTTGCAAATGTCTAGAGCATCAACATAAAACAAAGATCAAAGACCACATGTATATTGCTCAAGACTACTCAAGCATGGATATCAAAGTAAAGATCACAACCAAGCTTGACAAAGTTTATGTGATGGTGTGACTTTAATGCAATAAGATGACTTGATGATTTCTATGACAAGAACTTGGAGCTTAAAGCTACATCAATCAAGCTTATGAAGACATATCTATGTAATTGATGTATTTACTGTAAGAAAAATAGGTAGAATACCATGGCAATATGAGGATGAACAGAGAAACAGAATACTTATCGGATGTAAGTGAAATCGTTGTGACGTGTGATGACCACTGCCTTGAAAGCAATTACGGTGCGACCGTGGTGGTAATCGTTGATCCCAGTTGCTCCCCAAGGTTAACACAGCTGTAGCTTCTGAACGCGTCCACTCGCGATCAGAAACAGTGGAGTTTGCACACATGAACCCAGGAACTCGTGAGAGGAATTCTGTAAGAAGATAGGAGGAGATAGGAGAGATTTTCCGTGTTATTGCCAGAGAAGAAGTCTCTGCAATTTATAGGAAAACAAAACAAACAAACAAAAACCGTTGAAGAATTCAAACGGGCAAATGCTAAATGTCGTATTTAATGCTGTAGTAATTGCAGCAATAAAAGCAGCAATTAAAAGCAATTAAATGGCCGCGAATTAAAACAGCATTAAAAGCGGCAATTAAAAAAACCATTAGAGACAAAAAAGAAAGTGGGAATGAAACAAGGCTTTTGAGAGCCTATTATTTCCAACAATCCCCCACTAATGGCTCGATAAAAGAAACAATAGTTCTGGGTAAAGAATGGATATATACTTAAGTATCAATGTCTTTCGATTGAATTGATATGTAGTGAAGTGAGGCAACAACTTACTTACTAATGAGTGAATTTCTCTTGAACTCATTAGAGTTCGGTTGAGACCCCCACAACACGTATTGAACCGAGTATGTGCAAACTCTGCGATACAAGTCAAGCGCTTTAAGGCCTTGCGCACACCTTGGGTCTCATGAGTGCTCTAGAAAGACTGCCCTTGTCTTTCATAGAAGGCGGCCAAACCTTCACACCCACTCGGTGGTCCATTAAGTGCTTCTCTACAGCACCATAATAAAGAGTATGAAACCATTAAGAGCATATTGCTCAACCTCTCAACAGATATGAGTTCATCAAGTGCTTCTCTATAGCACCACCAAAACTGGTGATGAATTTATCTCAAAGTGAATCCATCAAGTGCTTCTCAATAGCACCACCAAAACTTGGCTATGGATTTAAAACACTACCACATGTCATAGGGATGGAAATGTAGTGTATGTTAAGAATCATATGGCTTCGTTAGACCACACTGGGTATCAACCATATTATCTTAACTCATGGGCTTTAACCACATCCCCCTCGACGAATCAAGAACCACTTTCAGGAGTTGTTTAACCACAACGTGTCTGATGCATATGTGTCTTTTCTTCCTGTTATAGACACTATTTTAGCAACTCCAATGGCTGCTTGAGAATCACAATGAAGGGAAACTGCCGCAGATTTTTCCCCCCACAATGGCACGTCTGCTAACAAGTTCTGTAACCATTCAGCTTCTTGCCCTGCCACCTCAAGAGCAATAAATTCATATTCCATGGTGGATCGTGCTATACATGTCTGTTTGGAAGAATTCCATTAAAAAAGCGACTCCACCCAAAGTAAAAACAAAACCACTAGTTGAACTTACTTCATCATTACCTGAAACCCAGCTTGCATCACAATATCCTTCTAAAACAGCAAGAAATCTGCTAAAATGCAAACACAAATCGATAGTTCCTTTCAGGTATTTTAACAAACGATGAAGAGCATTCCAGTGTTCATTACTAGGGTTATGTGTATAACGACTTAGCATACTAACTGCATAAGCTATATCAGGTCTAGTTCAGTTAGTGAGAAACATCACACTTCCTATGATTTTAGCATATTCAGATTGGGAAACACTCTCACCCAAAAAAAAATTTCAGATGTATGCTACGGTCATAGGGAGTTCTAGCAAGCACACCATCAAAACAGTTGAACTTCTTCAGCACTTTTTTTAACGTAATGAGATTGACTCAAGGTGATGCCACTGGAGTTTCTAAGAACTCTAACTCCTAAAAAACATCTGCTTCTCCTAGGTCTTTCATCTCAAATTGAGATGACAAGAAATTCTTGGTATCTTTCACCACGTCCAAGGCATATAATTACACAATATGATCCTATAAGTTTAGAATAAACACAGGAACCAGAGGTATTCACAATATAGTCATTCTTTACTAAAGTGCTATTAAACTTCTCAATTGAACCATCAGGTCTCATCTTTTTCTTAAAGATCCATTTACTACTAATGGGTCTACTACCTTTAGGTAAATCAAACAATTCCCAAGTTTGGTTAGAAATAATAGAATCAACTGCGCTTTTAATAGCATCTTTCAAAAAACTAGCATCAATAGATCTCATTGCCTCATCATAAGTTTTTGGGTCTTCTATCATACAGGCAGACACACTCTCATCACATATGATGAGAATAATCTATAAACAAATTGTCATAGGTCTTAGATCCACTGTTAGACTTCTTAAAGTCATGTAGACTTATTTTAGCCAAACACCCCCACACTCTAAGAAAATTCAGGTTGGGAATATAACCTTTTCACATCTCATAAGGTGTCTAGTCTAGTTTCTTATGGGTACACGGTTAAGAATATGATAAGTCGAAAGAACAGCTTCCCCCCATGTCATCAGACATCTCTGAACTCAAAAAATCTAGCAATCATCATTTCCTTCAAGGTACGGTCTTTTCGTTCATCTATACCATTTTGTTGCGGTAAGAAGTGGCACTAAACTAATCACATTCTTATCACAATAGTCTTTTTAGGATGTTGGTACTATATTCTCCACCTCTGTTAGGCCTAACTCTCTTGATATTCTTATGAAGTTGGGTTTCTGCTTCGGCATAGTATTTAATAAACATTTCTTCTGCCTCATATTAAGTTTTAAGAAGGAACACCCTAGTGAACATAGAGTAATCATCAACATAGAGTAATGTTTTCACCCCAAAAAATTTCAACTGTTGGAAATAGTTTTCAACCAGCAATTGACGCGCCTCGGTTATAACCTCATTAGCTGCATCATTGCCCCAAGCAAAAAGATTTTAAATGTCCATGATCAGTGTTAAGTCATCCAAACATCAAGATGGCTTAGATTATGCAGACTTAGGATAGTTATTTTGTAGAAAGACACCAATTACAAGAAACAAAACTCAAGCTCAAAATTGCACACCAAAAAATGCAACAAATTTTAACCACTTCAGCAATGATGATACTTAAATTACATATGACCAACCAATCCATTCCAAAACACACACAAACAGTCAGTAAATATGTGAAAAAAACATGATTTGTTCATGGGTCCTCACACAATGGTATTCCAAAATCCATACTAGATGTCACTATTATATTTCTGTTGGGGATAGAAAGTATCCTTACCCAAGATCTAGTGAGCAATGGATTAAACCTTGAATAACAAATAGTAACAAGCAACCGCAAGAAAGAAACCAAATTTAGTATGGTTCAATCACAATCCAAGCCTACATCCACAAACTAAGAGAGATTCTTCAATTATAAACCCAAAAAAAGATTCATCTACGTTAGCAATAATCTCCCCCAAATTTAGCACAAACTTGAGGAATCAAGAAAACAAACTGAAAAAATACAAGTGTTACTGTAGTTGCTCCAAACTCTACAAAATCCACTTACAAAACACCCGATAACCACAAGTAGGATTCAAAATCCACATATAAGTCCAAAATGACATGAAAATGTTGAATTATTAACCAAAATGAGTACCTTGAGAAATCATAGCTGCCGTCCCCTCTTTCTCTCTTTTCTTTTTCTCCGCACCAAGAATCCATGCGTAGATGATAAAAAATGAAAGACGTAAAAACCTCTCACCTTTTTTTTCAACGGATGTAACGTATCTTGCAACCATCAAGAAAAAAAACTTTACCACTTCACAAAATGAACATAGATGTATTGAATCAAAATACTAAATTTTTGAAATGGTTAATGTTTTATTCAAAACCAAATACATAACCATATTAACAAAGGAAACACTTCGACCCCTGACAGACATGAAATAAAGTGAATCAAGACACATCAGGTTTATGGTATCCCTTAATGATATGTACGTCAAAACCCATAAATCTTGCTATCAAGGGGTTAATTCCATATCAACACAATCAGTAATTTAAGGTAGTCACAAAACAATAAGAGCGAGCGCATGAAAAACCAACAAAGAGCAAAGTTGTGATATCAATCAAATTTAGAAGAATTTCAATCAACCTCTGATGATAGCATATCCTGAAATAGGTATAATAACAACTTATTCTCTTTTAGGTCAATTGTACATCAATATATTACGCCAAACTACCGAACTTGCTATAGGATTTACCATCCAAAACAAAATGGTAAATTAGATAAAGAGAACATTTGCAAAATCATCTCGTATAATAATGCAAATGGCTTGAATAAAAATGAAGCACAAATTTAAACCAGAAATACCCAGCACAACAAAAAATGAATAATGGAATGGATGAGAAATAAATAAGAAAAGATTTGTTCAAAAAGAACAAAGTCGTTTAAACAATTAGCTTGCTTAAATTCATATGATTTAAAGAAACATGTACATACCCACAAAAGCCATTATGTAACATTGCCTCGGCACGAATTTTCCTTCTCTTTTCCATCTCTTAATTGACATATTTTTATGCAATGAATAAACACAACGACAAATAGTAAAGAATAACTAATGAACGAAGTCGAGCTAAATATTTAGCCTATGAATAAGTTTATTATTGAGTAGATAAAGAACTGATCTTTCTGCTTATATGATAGCCATAGTATACTGCAGAAGTAGCTGCTTTCAAACTGTAAGAAAAATCGGTAGAATACCATGGCAATATGAGGATGAACAGAGAAACAGAATACTTATCAGATGTAAGTGAAATCGCTGTGACGTGTGATGACCACTGCCTTGAAAGCAATTACGGCGCGACCGTGGTGGTAATCGTTGATCCCGGTTGCTCCCCAAGGTTAACACAGCTGTAGCTTCTGAACGCGTCCACTCGCGATCAAAAACAGTGGAGTTTGCACACATGAACCCAGGAACTCGTGAGAGGAATTCTGTAAGAAGATAGGAGGAGATATGAGAGATTTTCCGTGTTATTGCCAGAGAAGAAGTCTCTGCAATTTATAGGAAAACAAAACAAACAAACAAAAACCGTTGAAGAATTCAAACGGGCAAATGATAAATGTCGTATTTAATGCTGTAGTAATTGCAGCAATAAAAGCAGCAATTAAAAGCAATTAAATGGCCGCGAATTAAAACAGCATTAAAAGCGGCAATTAAAAAAACCATTAGAGACAAAAAAGAAAGTGGGAATGAAAAAAGGCTTTTGAGAGCCTATTATTTCCAACATTTACTTTTTATATTTTAGAAAACTTTGTTAAAGCATTGAAGATATCACACACACATGAAACCCTATGAAAATAACCTAGAATTAATAAGAAGCTATCTAATCGACTAATACATGGCTTTCGTCGAGTAGTATATCGGAAATCAACTAATCAAATTTTGTTCTATTATTGGACTAGTGAAGAACCATTAGTGGACTAATGACAAAGCCTAGTCTACTAATGGTTGTATACTAGTCGACTAGTAGATAGCTAAAACATGTTAAACCACTGGAATGACTGATAGTCGACCAAAAAGACTTGTTAGTCGATTAACAACCTATTAATCGACCAATGACATTACTCTAGCCAAATAATACCTAGTAGAAATTGGTTGAGACTTTTGTCTTGTAGATTAGTTACCCAGAGCTTTCTAATTAGTCGACTAATGGCCATTAGTCGATGTGACGGTCTGAATCAGTCACTACATGTATTTTAGTTATTAAAATAATTTCAAATGATTGCAAATTTGTTTATATGATTTTTAAATATTTTCTATAATTTTTTCATATTTTTCTGAGGCTAAAACGACTCTAAACCCGTAAACTCGCAACATACGACCGATAAACACGTTTTGCCTCAAAACTTATATTGATGTAGCTCAAAATTTTAAACAAATATTATTTTCATGATCCTTACAAATTTAGGAACTTGTGGTATTTTTTCAGAATTTTTTGGAAATGTTTATTTCTTGGGGCAAAACCATAATTTCACTAAAAACAATTAGCTTAATCTCTTTCCTAATCCCCCACCTAATTTCTCACCTAGCACCCTAGTTACTCGCCCTCACTTACCCCTCCACCTACCCCATAATTAAAATTTAATTAATTAAATTTTCTTATTTATATCACTCACCCACCTACCTCACACACACTATCTCTTTCTCTCCTTCTCCTTCTATCTCATCCACACTCACCATTGCTCTCTGTCGGTGGATGTCGGCCAACCGCCTCCGTCATGGACATAGCCCCCTCACACTTCGACACCTTTGCAATCGTCGACCACCATTGCAGCCCGAACTCAAAGAACACTGAGCTATCTCTGACGACATCCTCGTCTCTCGGCCGAGCACAACCCCGACCGACTCATTCCTCTTCCCTCCGCCATGCTCCTCCCTCTTTTCGCAAGCTATTCCATCCTTAGAGCTGTTGGTAACACCTCCTTGCTTTGTCGAGCACCTCCGCTGACTGCACAGCCGAATGAACCCCGCCGGCAAGATCAAGGTCGTCGTTTGTCGTCCGCCGGGCCACCCAGCTACTGCTCAGTCACTGCCGACCCTCCCTCTCCTCCTTCGATGGGCACCGCCACCTCGTCGGCCAACATCTCCTGTAGCCGTCGTCGAGAAACGAAGAAAGAAAATAGAGAGAAGGAGAGAGAATGAAGAGAGAGAATTAAAATAAAAATAAAAATAAAAATAAAAATAAAAATAAAATAAAAAAGGAGGAAGAAACAATAAATAAAAGTAATTAAAAATAATATAAGTACTCGAAAATTAAAGTGAGACTTTAGGAACATTGTGCATGTTGCCTGGAGCGCGTAAACGCCAGGGAATCAGGCAAATATTTTGCACGTAATAGATTTCGAAACTTTATTGCTAATTATTACTAATTTAGTTCAATAATTATTTCCATTAAATTTCATGTAAACTTAGCGGTCTAAAAATAGCCTTTGAATTTACTAATTAAGAGAAATTTTTTGACATATTGCGCATAAAATTTTGACGTGTAGCTTTCTTTATATAAATTGTTGAACCTTGTTAGCAATTTATTTTCAAATTCAAAAATTAATTTTTGGTTGATTTAAATTCAGAAAATTGATTATTAATTGTATAAAAATTATTAAAAATACCTGTTAGCTTTAGAAAATTATTTTCTGCATAGTATATTCATGTGCTTAGCTGTAAATGTTTTCAAATTTATTTTTATATAGTAGTTGATCGACTTAACATTGTGAAATGGATATTATAAATTATCGACATGTCACTCGCCATAAAATTATATTGAACTGTTGCATGAACTCGTGAGACACTGTGGACATACCATATGCATATGTTATGATATAGCTGTACGAAAATGATCGTATGACTGATGGAACCATATGGATATGCATACTGTCGCTTGATGTAACATGTACTATTGACCTGGCGGTTGACTTGACATATGGGACTGGGGTAGTCCAGTTGTCATACAAGGTATTGGATTGACTGGATCCACATTACGGCTTTACTTCCACTCACACTAAGTAGAGGAAAGCAACTTGACTATCGACTGAGGTACGGGATCGGTAAGTAGCGCCACGGAGACCTCCCGATGGTAGTGTGCATTTTAGTCACATATTATGCATTCGGACATGGACTTGACACTAAAACAAGTGGTTAGTAAGTATTGCCTTTAATATCTTATGCAGTCTTTTTCATCAAATGTTGCAACTGCTATTAAATGTTTTAACTGCTAGCTATCATCGTTTTCATCCCTTACTTATCATACATGTCATGCTCATATTATGCTCATATCATGCTTTTCCTTATGTGTGTGTGCGTATGTCTGCTTTTCCTTCCTATTATGGGAAATACTTGCCGAGTGGCCTTTGCTGACGGGCATCTCATTTTTTGTCATCTTATGAAATGCATGATATAATGCTCATATCATGCTTTTCCTTATGTGTGTGTGTATGTCTGCTTTTCCTTCCTATTATGGGAAATACTTGCCGAGTGGCCTTTGCTGACGGGCATTTCATTTTTTGTCGTCTTATGAAATGCATGTCAGGTTTTGAGGGCGAGTTTACTGAGGACCATGTTACAGAGATCGATCCAGTGCTCGAAGACTACGTTGAGCTTCAACCTACTAAAGACTAGAGAGATTACTATTTCGCGTCAGTGCTATTGAGTTTTATTATTGTAATTTGTGTGTGTTGTTGTTTTGGCTATGCTATACCTATGGTTGTATTTCATTTCTGAACATTTTGATTTGTAATAATGTTATTCAGGCTGTTTTCTTAAGTAAGCATGCAAAGACTTGTGATTTTATATCACAGACGCTTAGTGTGTTTAAACCAAGGAGGAAGAAATAAAGAAAGAAAAATATAACAGTCCTCCTTATTTTAAGCATACCGCAGACCCGTTCACATTCTCGCTCCCAACTATAATGGGAAGCGGGGCGTGGCGGTTAATTAATGGATGAAATTTAGTAGACTAATCAACTAGCTAGTGCACTAAAAGGGAATTACGCATATAATCATTTTCTAGCAGTTGGGATGGGCATTTTAGAGATTTTCTCTCACATGGTTTCATCTCTATATATTGGGATTAAATCTGGGATTTCAGGGATGAAAAAATGTAAATGAAAAAGAGAAAACTATTGAAAATCCCATATTGTCCTAAAGCTTAAGCATTTCCTTTCTCATTCATTTGGGACAAGATTTCTAGTCTTTCCCAAGACCAAGTTGAAAGGTTTTGAGCAAGCTTCCATAGGGCTTTTCCATCGTCTAGCCCAAGGCTTAGTAGACGTGGAAGCAAAAGAAGAAGAAAAAAGAAATCATAAAACGATTTTATGAAAACTCCCTATGGAAAGATGCTCCTTTGAAAAGGTCTTTTACTATCTAAGGAGAAGGACAAACCGATCTGGCCTAGATAGATCTAAAATATTTTCTGTCATAAATATAAAGAATAAAAGCATACCTTAGTTTTTGCAGTCGCAAAAATTCTTCCTTTGGATGATACCCCGAAGCGATCCAACATCTTTGTCAGGAGGCGACCACTTGCTCCAGAAAGTTTCACCTTAGCTGAATCCTCGTCCCAAGCTTAGGATCTAATCCGAACTTCCTTCAAGTTTTGCTAGAACCTAAAAAGAAGCGAAGAGGAGAAGGAGGAAAAAAAATATTTGGTTGCCTTTTAATGAAAGTTTGCTCCAATAATTTAAGTAGAGCTCCTTTGATTAAGTCTTGGTGTAAGTTTATGAGGAAGAGATGCTCCCTATTTATATGGAGAGCTGAGCCTTCAGAGGAGTATCACATCCGATATGGGACTAAAAAACAGAATTCAAATTGACTCAAATTTGTCCCCTTTCGAGGACCAAACGTTGAGTAATTAATTCTCCTCTCCGTTAAGCTTCAGAATCAAAATGATATATTATTTCAAAGAGGATTAAACAGTGATCTCATAGAAACAAACGATGCTCAATTTCGAGGTCATTTGACCTATCAAACGATGCCTCAAAGTTTCACTAAAAATTGCCTAAAATCAGTGCAGAAGAAGAATCTGCAGCACAGTGCCGTGGGGCCCCACCTGTGGGTCCCACCCACCCTCGGGTCAAAATCACCCGGGTTTAGCAGGCGTGCCTGCCTGCAGGTCAGGTGTGCCTCACCTGCTTGAGCAAGCATGCCAACCCAGACTCACTTAGAGCGAGTGGGGCTAGCCTAGCCTGTCCTTTTATGTGCCCTGGGTCAAAACTGGGCCAAAGCCCAGTTTTGCCCCTTTTGGCGGGTCCAAAACTGGGTTTTGATCCAGTTTTGCCCTTTGGGCTATGGTAATTGGGTCCGTGACATTCTCGAACCTCGTTTTGGGCATTTCTATGCTTTCAAGGCTCGATACTCGCGCCATATCATATATGACAGAATCCTCTTCGCAACTATTTGTGACCATATTAATTCACATGCATCATATGCATGTTTATCTTATTACTTGGACGAGAATCTCAGTATGTGTGAGACCCTATAGCCTAACCTACTACATGTTGGAATCATAGCTCTTGAAGATAGTGACTGCAAGTAGCAGGTGCTATCCCAGGTTCGGTATCATCATTATGTGGTCTTCTCCTTGACATAAACATTGTCAGGACTACACTTGGTTATGTCAGTGATGAATTCTGCAGTCTTAATCCCTTCATTAACACTATGTCGTTGCGAAGCCTAGAGTTTGGTTGACTATCAACCCCTAATAACTTCGCACTTGATCAACATCATTCGGTCATAGCTTGTCTTTATTGCATCATATCCAACACACCTTAGCAAAGAATTTTGCTAAGGACCGTACTGATTTCGTGACATTAACTCTCCACATACAGGAGTGACGAATTCTCCATTGGCCACTACCCCCTCATATGCTTCAAGTGTCACACAACCTAAGACATTTCAGCTGGCCATCCTCGAAGCTAGGTCAGCGATTTAAGTGACACCATTCACGCACATGCTCATACAATGGCATCAAGTCAAAGGACCAGCGTACATTTCATTACTTGAGAGATACCATTGACAGTTTTGTATGTGCTCAGCTCTTGTTGGATCGTTTAGTGAACTCATTCTCTTATGAGCACATATGTCTCGTCTCTGAGTTCTCTAAATCGAACGACCATGAGATCATCGCCACCAACACTTGGTGAAGACAGAGCACAAAATTGTCTATCTGATGCATCGATGTCCTTTCTCGATGCATCTACAACTACGAATAGTTTTAGACTTATGCTACTAGCAGTCGAAACACTTTTCCATGATCGAGATCCTCATCTCGATACATATCGACCTTGCACATGACTTTATCTAAGTTTAAAATGCAGACAAACATTTTGATTATACTTAGATAAATATTACCAGATAACATACTATAATTTTGAACAAGATGTCCCAATTATAAATAATTGGCCTTGAGGGCACACATTTCCCAACACAAACATCTAGAAATCATATTTCATTAGCCATATTTTATATACATGAGCTTCATCTTCAAGTCTTAGGGATCCTCGTACTCTTGAAGTGTACCTTGGTATAAGGAGTTTTGCCTATGTGTAAAGAGGTGGTGTTACCTGACTGTGGATGAAAATTGTATTTATAAACCCTTAAATCATATGATGTTGTACACAATATGTGGATAATCGAGCTCAATTAAGTCTAGTTTGAGAATAACGTCATTTATGAGATAACCAATTTTATGCTTAAAATAATCGTCCCAAGACTTAACAAAGTGTTTAATATTTTTCAGGAATTTTTCAGGAATTATTTGAAGATCAACAGGAGAAAGTAATAGACCACACATCCGTGTGTTACAACCTAAACGGCTGCGTGAAGCCCAAAAGAAGAGAGATCGACATCACAGATCACATGGTCATGTGCATCTCGCCAAATGACCGTGTGGAAGTCCAAATTTCTAAAGCATCTTAAGCCTCGACTGCGATGGTGACGCGGTCGTGTACTTTCAACCAAATGACCGTGAAGCAAGTCAACTTGGAGGCTATTAAAGTTAAACGATGTGATCTCTTCAATAAGATGCGGTCGTGTACTTTATTGTGCTATTTTTGTTGATTTCTTTATCATGAGTAGCTAATTCCTTGGTGTGTGGTTGTGAATTGAGTTGGATTGTTATTAATTGAGATTTGAACTCTCTAGTACTCATACTTGCTAGAACTATCATCCAATTTAGATTTTCATATTGAGTGCTATGAATTTTCATTGAGAAAGGAAATTGATGCTATATGGTGTTTGTTTTTATGCTCGAGAGAGGAAAAACAACACTTATCTTTATAAAATCTAATGTATGATGTCCTAGTTCAAAATTCTATAATTGATTTATCAATTGTTTGATTAGAGAGGTGATCGGCCCCAGAATTAGAACCTCGGGACGGATGTCATTTTACCGCAAGCACACGGTATATACATATATCGGTGAGCAGGTATCGTATTCATAGGGAGGCGGTGTCACACTACCAATCGATCCTGGGCTGACTTAGGCTTCGTGTTTTATTTGGTGGAGATGGATTATAGAGTGTCGTAGTGGTGATGGATATGGAATACGAGGGTGTCACGGTGGGCAAGGCACATCCGAACACAAAAGAAAACAAAAAGAACAAAGAGAAACAATTGAGAGAAATATCACTAGGGTATCGGGAATCCCCACTAGGACTTCTGGGTTTGGATAACTGGGTCCTGCCTCGCAATTTGTAACCACTCGCATGGTCTACGGACTGCGATGGCACACTATGGTTGGTTCTAGTGGGCGGGCTACTGTCGTATTCATTGGCTAGCATATTGAGGATTAGTGATCATGTAATGGCCGGTACTCACTATTCGTTATATGGCTGTGCGTATAGCAATTTCGGGTACCTGATTGGTTTTGTTGCCTTGTATGTGAGTTGTGTTGTTGAGTTGATAGGGCAGTAGCACATTGGATGCATCCTTAACAAGCCGAACCCCCTGACGTGTGCCCAACTTGGAATTACTGTCACCTTTGGACCCCGTATCCTTTATACGCTTTTTCATGCACGTAGTCTTGCTCGTGCACGTGTTTATTTTAGACTTTGTCTGTATCCGAACTCTATAGTGTGATATGCCGTTGTGACCCTCTCGGAGAGTATTAAATTGTGGAATTAATTTGGAACGTCTTTTCACGGGTCGTTCTCCCTCGATTTGACTTTGTTTACAGAGGCATCGCGACTTTCACTTTTGTCGTGGGACCTTGTTATTGTTAGTTTCGTTTCTCGTCGCCCAACTCGTGATCCGTCTTCTTAGTTTTGCTTCTCTCGTCGTCACAGTTACCCCAATATTTATTTCATAATGTCCGTGCTCCGTTTGACCCATTTTCACCTTTTCCCAGTTTAAATATGGGTTAACCCGAAGTTTCACATAGTTATTAGTCCTTAATAATTTCTTATTAATAATGTACACCCTCTAATTATTAATTAATGATGATTATCACTTCACATATTGACTTAGCCATTATTTTCCCCTTGGCCGCACACACCCTATATTCATCACCCAACCTATTTTATAGGAAGCCTAAGTTTGATATTATATAAACCCCTCACATACAAATTCTAGACTCACCTATAGCCTGACCCCCTCACGTTGCCAAGCCCCTCTATTTTAAATAAACATAGCTATCATCTTTTCCCCTACACTATACCTCACATATCACGTGGCCTACTGTACTCCCCTCCTTTTAATAGGCACCTAAGGTTAAACTTTTCCCAGAAACGCAACAAGCAACAACCTTCTTTTTCACGCTCGACAGCCGCATCTCACAGTCTCGCATCGCGCAGCATCGCAGCACCCCGACGGCCTGTTCATCTGCCGTCTAGCCTCACGCAGCGGCCTACTCCCCGACAGTCCCCTTGTCAGTCTATGCTCCGCCCCAGCGTGCGACGGTGAACCCTAACAGCGGCTGTCTGCCGCTGTTTCGAACGGCTGTCGCCCCAGTGTCCGTTCCGGCGTCGTTAGCCTCGTCGGGTCCCCTTCCGTTCTCCCTGCCGGCGCTGCAGCACCGCAGCACCGCCCGGCACTACAGCGGTCACATGTCTCGGTGCAGCACCGCCCGGATGGCAGCGACGCTGCCTTGGATGGTGGCAGCGCGGCCCCCATGGCCCTGCAGGCCGTTGGAACCCCTCCAGGCGCTGCAAACCCCCCTGCTAACATCAGCGCAGCCTGAGCACTGATAGCGGCAGCCGCGGCTTCCCCTCCATGCGGCAATCGACGTTGTTACGGCAGCGATACAACTCGGGGTAAGTTGTTCGTAGTTGAACCCTACTTATTACCATTAGCCTATAATGTGGTTGCTGTATGTATTAGTTTTATGTTATAACTCCTTCACTATTCAGCATGCATTGGCTAAATTAAATATTCATGTTTATATAGGTTTATTATAAGCAGTAAGCTATAACTTATTTGATGTGCAGACTTCTATTTATGAATGGTCTGATCTCCTAATAACATCATATTATAATCTCTATAATAGGGTTTTATCATATGGGCCATCTAAATTAGATTAGTATTGATATATATGTTAGTGTATAAACGGTAATTGGACAAGTTAGTTCAATAATATTTTATTTAGTTTAACTTAGCTTCACATCAAAATCCGTTAACGCAGATATGCTACGTTTGCTTCGTGACCCGTTACCATTTCCGAGTTGACACCGTTACCTTACACGATACCAGAATCCAACCCCTGACGTCACTACCCGACGTCAGAGTAGGTCTTGCGTCGTGTGGAGGTAAGTCTCTCACCGTAGGAACCCACACCTGCATGTTAACAAGATAAAAATCGTGTTTTTACCGCTTTGTAACTCACTAATCCAATTTAAAAATACAGGACTGTAGGCTGATTGTTGGACCGAGCATGGGAGCTCTGGACTTTGTGAATTTGTGATTGGACTGTGGGTTGGTGATTCCAGCACGTATTTCAGGCAAGTGAAACTTGCCCGTTGCTTGTTTAGGCTATGTTTTAGGCCACTTTTGTACCGTAGTGTAAAAGAGACTAGGCAGTGAAATGATAGCTGCCTAGACGTCTATTTGATCTAGTTTGACAACGAAACTAGATCCGTCACCTCACTTGACCTAGCTTGACAACGAAGCTAGATCCAACCCCTTTTACTTGTTTTGTTCATGCTGCCATGTCATCGATGCATTTGTAACTGCCATGTTTAAATTCCTTATCTGTACGCATTTAAATTACAGCTTGCCATGTCATGCCATCCATGTCTGATTGTTGCATTCTTAGCACACGCTACTATACTTGTACTTGCTTGTTCAGGCTAGGCACCTGCGTTGCAGGCACAACCCTATGCCAAATACACTTCCTGGCTCGTGATCCAGAAGCGGGCCATTTGTGTTGGTCAAAAGCCAATGCCCGATACACATGGATGGGTAGGGTTGAGCGACCACTCAGCGCAGAAGTGTGCCCGTACAGCCACTTCAGCTGTAAGGCGTGAACTCTATGCACGACATGAAAACGTGACTTGTGATTGTTAGTAGTTTTCTACTCTTGCCATGCCATGCTAGATGCTTGTTGTACTTGTTTCTTTCCCTGTTGCACTCATACTATAACTGTCATGTCATTGCATGCTTTTAGAACTGCTAGCTTGGCTTACTTTTCTTTTAGCTTCCTTGCACAAGTCTTTGTAGACTTGCTGACATGTGCCCCTCTCTCTTTTGGGTGTCACATGTTAGACCCTGAGCCAGAGACCGTTGTTGAGGACGAAGTGTTTGCTGACGCCTAGCTTGGGCCCACGTTTGATGAGGAGTTTGTGGACACCGGTGACCAGTCTTAGAGACTGTTCTGAGTTACTTCTGCTCTAGGTTGTTGTTAGTTGTCGGTGCATAGCACCTTTACCTTCTGTACGTTGTACATTTGTTGGCCATGCTTGGGCCTTTTAGACTCTTTTCTTTCCAGCCTGGTGGCTTTTCTGTGATGTTGGAACTTATTTATTTTGGACATTCTGAGATATTTTTATATCTCTCTCTCTTCCTTATTATTATTGTTGTTCTGCTTCGCATTTGCAAGGACCTAAACTCGGTTAAATCCAGACGCTTTACAGACTGGAGCCTCACAGCTCCAAGTCTGAGCGGACCTTCTCACGTCTCGCCTCCATTTTAGGGAAGCGGGGCGTGACAGGTTTTGTTGGTGGCCCATGCAGGTCCACTACAACTGCGAATTATCGGAACAACGATAATAATTATAGGATGTCCAATAAATAAATTTCGACATCCAAATCATTAGCCTTGAGTCTAATTTTTTTTATCGTTTCCTATGTCTTAGGTGGCTGGTAGACGTGTTGACGGAACATCCGTCTCAGATTAGTAGGGAATCCATTAGATCAGGACTTTAGAAAGACTTAGTTAGACGTATGTACTTGCTAGTTAGAGGTCCCTGATTGTTAGCTAGACTCCATGTTAGAAATTGATATAATCGTCTTAGGAGTTACCTTAGTGGTTCTTGTTTAGCTCTGACTATGATAGACTTCTAGATTTCCTTTAGTCGTTCGCTTGGGTTCATCGATTTCGGGCCCATCAGAATGTAATTTAAATTTCCCTTAAGACCCTTTCCAGAGATCTCTATCACAGTTTAGTTCATTATAGAGTCTTAATATTAAGTTTCTCTTGATCTTCAGTCGACCCGGTAATTAGAACCCTGCTTCCACCATTTTTCCAGACCATTACACTTTCGTGTTATCGACTGTAGAACTCCATCGTAGCAGTTTCACTAAATTATTTCCCTTCATATTTACCTTTTATTTGAATCCCTTCCTTCCTTTCAAATCACGTGAATCTACATGTCACCATCGTCAATCGTTGAAACTTCTCCTTTACTATCCTGACCATTCGATGAATATTTTCAATGTTATCTATTTTGAATTTCTTTTCCGGTTTAAGTTATTTTAAAATATTCAACATGCATTTAAGACTCCATACATTCTCCGAATTTCGAAATTTTTCGCTGAAATCTTTAAAATTATTATCTTATCATATTTACTAACCTATGTCTTCCACACTCGCGTAAATATCCTAATTTCTTCATATAATGACATTTCAATAATTCAAAATACCATTTCCTCCTCTACTATATATAAACTACACAAGTTTAATTCAACAACTTATTTTACCGACTCCTAAATATTTTTCTAATGCAAAAGAGAACTCCAACTTTTCAAGTACGACCGTTTTGTACCTTTAGCGTTTTAACTTATATCATTTACATCCTATGAGGGTAATTTTTCATTTTTCTTTCTTCCCCACCTAAACGTTCACAATTATATCCCAGTTTCACTTGATTAATTTATCTCCCTATCCTCGCCCTACCTGAACACATTCTTTCCAATCTTGTTTCGTTACGCTATCTGATCTTGGTTTCCTTCCTCTTGCTTAGTCATCCCACCAGTGCTTACCGATGTTTATGTCACACCAGTTTAGTAGTGAGCCCTTTAGTTTTGGGATGTAGTCGTGGTGCATGAATATAGGTAGAGTGTGTAGACCTGTATGAGTGTCCTACCCTTAGTATATTAATAGTCGTCTCTCGTATTATATAAGTATATTCAGTGTTATTTGTTATATATATGTGGAGTGTAGGAATGATGTTAGTTATATATGTGTGGGTAGCTATAACACTTTAGGAATGTCAGTATATATAATGGAAATTGTACTGGAGTATAGACTAGTAGTGTATGTAGTTTGAAGATACTTGTGAATGCTTGATATGTATATGTATATATTAGTAAGTCGTGTTCATGATTAGGTGTAATGATAATAGGTATGTTTATAGTGAGTAGGCCTTATATATGACCTATATGTTAGTACGCGTGAGTATGTGCTCGTACGTAGATACGTATTGTGCTTAGACGTAAGTAGTTATGTATTTGCTGCATGAGTATATAGGTGATATACATATGGTAGTAGGATTATAATTTTGATTGGTATTGCTTGCTTTTACGGGATGTTGTATGTGTGTATACCATGAGGTATACACGACTATTGCATATCTTAAGTATGTATGGATAAGTAGATGTATCGGTATACTAATTATAGGTAGATGGATATGGGGTGAATATATATGTTACATCCGTGTGACTATACGATGAATGCATATACATTAGGAGGGTATTATAATTGTACGCGTGTTGATGTCTGTAATATTATTATGGTACATAAAGTGATTGAACTATGTGGGTGTTACCTGACTAGATATTAAGTGTGATTGACATTATGGTATGTATATGGTTATATTGGTAGATGTGTATACATTGGAGTGGTATTGGTATAGGTATAAATACCGTGTTACATATATTGAGTATTCTGATATGTGTCTTGAGTCTCGCTCAAGCTTGAGTGGGTATACTCTAAGTATATTGTTACATATGTCTGTGGTTGCGTGTAGTACCATGAATATAGCGATGGATGATGTATGTATAGTGATAGGATTGTTTGTACCTGGTTGTGTTACGCATATGATTGTGAGTCGCTATACCAGTATATAGTTATAGGTGTTGGTCTTGTGGTATAATTATTTACTAAGGACTTGACTGTGTGAACGTATGTGTGCTAGCTAAACAGGTGTGTAGATGTGCTGAGTATATAGTGGTATGATTGGTATATATGAATGAAATGTTACTGTTTGTGGGTGTGCACCATGCACGGGTAAGTATGTGCTTAGTTATATATATTGGTGACTATGATATGTATGGCGTGTCGTAAATATAGTTATAGGACCGTATGTGATGTGAATATATGGTGAAAATTTGCATGCATTTGAATGACTATATAATTGTGAAATTATAGTAGTGATAAGTGTATCATAGATATAATAACATGATTTAATATTGAGTGGTGTGGTTACTTGTGTTGATATGTTGGCGTTGGATGTACATTAGGAGATATAGGGAGTAGTGTATCCATATTGTTTTGTTCATAGGTAGTTATCTAAACGTAGAGTATTACAATTGTGTTTGCTGGTGTGAACTATTTAAATTATTGTGGGTGTGTGCACCATGGTATGTTATAAGTGTTTAATAGTTATATAGGGATGTACGTGACAATATAAATGATTAAAGTGCATGTATAAATTTGACTGACTATGATAGGTATACGTGTATGATGTGCGTGAATATATACATGTTCGTAGTGTTAATGTTTGACTACCTAGTACATATCTAAGCGCTGGTAAAGACTATACATGGTTTGAATTATAGCGTGATGTGATTGGGATAGCTACTAGTCAGGCTAGAGATATATTTATAGTTAGAAAGTCCGAGAACGGACTTTATTCTAAGGTGGGTAGGATGTAACGGCCGGTACTCACTATTCGTTATATGGCTGTGCGTATAGCAATTTCGGGTACCTGATTGGTTTTGTTACCTTGTATGTGAGTCGTGTTGTTGAGTTGATAGGGCCATAGCACATTGGATGCATCCTTAGCAAGCCGACCCTCCCGACGTGTGCCCAACTTGGAATTACTGTAGCCTTTGGACCCCGTATCCTTTATACGCTTTTTCGTGCACGTAGTCTTGCTCGTGCACGTGTTTATTTTAGACTTTGTCTGTATCCGAACTCTATAGTGTGATATGCCGTTGTGACCCTCTCGGAGAGTATTAAATTGTGGAATTAATTTTAAACGTCATTTCACGGGTCGTTCTCCCACGATTTGACTTTGTTTGCAGAGGCATCGCGACTTTCACTTTTGTCGTGGGACCTTGTTATTGTTAGTTTCATTTCTCGTCGCCTAACTCGTGATCCGTCTTCTTAGTTTTGCTTCTCTCGTCGTCACGGTTACCCCAGTATTTATTTCATAATGTTCGTGCTCTGTTTGACCCATTTTCACTTTTTCCCAGTTTAAATATTGGTTAACACGAAGTTTCACATAGTTATTAGTCCTTAATAATTTCTTATTAATAATGTACACCCTCTAATTATTAGTTAATGATGATTATCACTTCACATATTGACTTAGCCATTATTTTCCCCTTGGCCGCACACACCCTATATTCATCACCCAACCTATTTTATAGGAAGCCTAAGTTTAATATTATATAAACCCCTCACATACAAATCATAGACTCACCTATAGCCTGACCCCCTCACGTTGCCAATCCCCTCTATTTTAAATAAACATAGCTATCATCTTTTCCCCTATACTAGACCTCACCTATCACGTGGCCTACCGTACTCCCCTCCTTTTAATAGGCACCTAGGGTTAAACTTTTCCCAGAAACGCAACAAGCAGCCGCCTTCTTTTTCACGCTCGACAGCTGCATCTCGCAGCCTCGCATCCACAGCACTGCAGCACACCGGCGGCCTGTTCATCCGCTGTCTAGCCTCGCGCAGTGGCCTACTCCCCGACAGTCCCCTTGCTGGCATACGCTCCACCCCAGCGTGCAGCGGTGAACCCAAACAGTGGCTGTCCGCCGCTGTTTCGAACGGCTGTCGCCACAGCGGCCGTTCCAGCGTCGTTGGCCTCGTCGGGTCCCCTTCTGTTCTCACCGCCGGCGCTGCAGCACCGCAGCACCGCCCGGCACTACAGCGGTCACATGTCTCGGTGCAGCACCGCCCGGATGGCAGCGACGCTGCCTTGGACGGTGGCAGCGCGGCCCCCATGGCCCTGCAGGCCGTTGGAACCCCTCCAGGCGCTGCAAACCCCCCTGCTAACATCAGCGCAGCCCGAGCGCTGATAGCGGCAGCCGCGGCTTCCCCTCCATGCGGCAATCGACGTTGTTACGGCAGCGACACAACTCGGGGTAAGTTGTTCGTAGTTGAACCCTACTTATTACCATTAGCCTATAATGTGGTTGCTGTATGTATTAGTTTTATGTTATAACTCCTTCACTATTCAGCATGCATTGGCTAAATTAAATATTCATGTTTATATGGGTTTATTATAAGCAGTAAGCTATAACTTATTTGATGTGCAGACTTCTGTTTATGAACGGTATGATCTCCTAATAACATCATATTATAATCTCTATAATAGGGTTTTATCATATGGGCCATCTAAATTAGATTAGTATTGATATATATGTTAATGTATAAACGGTAATTGGACAAGTTAGTTCAATAATATTGTATTTAGTTTAACTTAGCTTCACATCAAAATCCGTTAACACAGATATGCTACGTTTCCTTCGTGACCAGTTACCGTTTCCGAGTCGACATCGTTACCTTACACGATACCAGAATCCAACCCCTGACGTCGCTACCCGACGTCAGAGTAGCTCTCGTGTCGTGTGGAGGTAAGTCTCTCATCGTAGGAACCCACACTTGCATGTTAACAAGATAAAAATCGTGTTTTTACTGCTTTGTAACTCACTAATCCAATTTAAAAATACGGGACTGTAGGCTGATTGTTGGACCGAGCGTGGGAGCTCTGGACTTTGTGAATTTGTGATTGGACTTTGGGTTGGTGATTCCAGCACGTATTTCAGGAAAGTGAAACTTGCCCGATGCTTGTTTAGGCCATGTTTTAGGACACTTTTGTACCGTAGCGTAAAAGAGACTAGGAAATGAAATGATAGCTACCTAGACGTCTATTTGATCTAGTTTGACAACGAAACTAGATCCGTCACCTCACTTGATCTAGCTTGAGAACGAAGCTAGATCCAACCCCTTTTACTTGTTTTGTTCATGCTGCCATGTCATCCATGAATTTGTAACTGCCATGTTTAAATTCCTTATCCGTACGTATTTAAATTACAGCTTGCCATGTCATGCCATACATGTCTGATTGTTGCATTCGTAGCACACACTACTATGCTTGTACTTGCTTATTCAGGCTAGGCACCTGCGTTGCAGGCACAACCCTATGCCAAATACACTTACTGGCTCGTGATCTAGAAGCGGGCCATTTGTGTTGGTCAAAAGCCAATGCCCGATACACGTGGAGGGGTAGGGTTGAGCGACCACTCATCGTAGAAGTGTGCCCGTACAGCCACTTCAGCTGTAAGGCGTGAACTCTGTGCACGACATGAAAACATGACTTGTGATTGTTAGTAGTTTGCTACTCTTGCCATGCCATGCTAGATACTTGTTGTACTTGTTTCTTTACCTGTTGCACTCATACTATAACTGTCATGCCATTGCATGCTTTTAGAACTGCTAGCTTGGCTTACTTTTCTTTTAGCTTCCTTGCACAAGTCGTTGTAGACTTGCTGACATGTGCCTCTCTCTCTTTTGGGTGTCACATGTTAGACCCTGAGCCAGAGACCGTTGTTGAGGACGAAGTGTTTGCTGACGCCGAGCTTGGGCCCACGTTTGATGAGGAGTTTGTGGACACCGGTGACCAGTCTTAGAGACTGTTCTGAGTTACTTCTGCTCTAGGTTGCTGTTAGTTGTCGGTGCGTAGCACCTTTACCTTCTGTACGTTGTACATTTGTTGGACATGCTTGGGCCTTTTAGACTCTTTTCTTTCCAGCCTGGTGGCTTTTCTGTGATGTTGGAACTTATTTGTTTTGGACATTCTGAGATATTTTTATCTCTCTCTCTCTTCCTTATTATTATTGTTATTCTGCTTCGCATTTGCAAGGACCTGAACTCTGTTAAATCCAGACGCTTTACAGACTGGAGCCTCACAGCTCCAAGTCTGAGCGGACCTTCTCACGTCTCGCCTCAATTTTAGGGAAGCGGGGCGTGACAGATCGCCTCCGGCTCTCGAGTCACTTCTCGTGAGTGCGAGCCCAGAAAACGGCGACTAAGCCCAAATCAGACTCGAGTGAATTCTCCCTAGGATATGGAATTGCTTTCGCGATCCTCTGATCCTAAGGCTAATCCCTCAAAGCCCGTGTTCAAACAACCATAGGGCAACCCTAGATTCATCCAACTAAGGTTTAACCTAACATCCAATCTCTAGAATCCTTGGGTTCATCCCTAACCCTAGCAATAGATTTACTCAATCATAGTAAAGAATATGAAAACAATAGAAATTAACATCACAAACAAATAAAGAGAAGCAATGAAGTTTAACGAATAATACTTAGCTTGATGAAAGATCCAATACAAAATAACCAAGGAGGGGGCCGATGGCGTAGACTAGCCTCCGAAAATAGTCTCTAAACCCTAAAAACAAGATCTCCCAACAAAAGAGAAGATCCCCCAACAAATGGCTGCTCAATACATATATATAGCCCCCTAAAACCCTCAAAATAACCCTAAATTGACTTGGGCCCATGCTGGTTGTCCAGGTAGCTTAGGCAAGCTTGTGCAGGTCGCTCGGTCGAGCACAGATACTAGCCTGCCCGAGCACATATTTCAGCACAGATTTTCCAACTTGCAGAAATTCCCTAGGACTTATCCGACCTCCTTTTGGCACCTTCTTGGTGGCATTTAAATCGTTAGGAAGTCTACTATCTGGAAGAAATATGAGAAAAATACTGTAAAATCCCTGATGATAGCATATATTTAAAGAGTGAAGGGCTGTCAGAAATCACCAGATTTGGCCATTTCTACTCTGCTCGACCGAGTGGATTGGGTCGCTTGGTCGAGCGCCTTTTGGGGATTCAGAGATTTGCCTTGGTGGAATCGATGTCGCTTGGTCGAAAGAAGGCCACTCGGTCAAGCGATTGGCTACTCGACCGAGCGAATTAAACGCAAACTTTCCATAGAGTTGCAAGGAAAAATTAGAAGTCATCTGACAGCTAGCTCGGGGAGCAACTTGGTTGCTCGGTCGAGCGAGTTAGGTCGATCGATCGAGCAACCCCTTGTGACTTCCTTCTCTTCTCGGAGTCATAGCTCGGTCGAGTGCGTGAAGCGCTCAACCACGCGATCTGGCAACCTATGGCTCCTCCTTCTCTTCTTCTCTTCCTTCTCCTCTTTCTTTCTTTCTTTGATCCTTTGCTTCCTCTTCTTGCTCCCCTCCAGCAACACGAGGTCCTCTAATATGATGCCATTAATACTCCGACATCGACGATTGTAACATCCTCTCCAATACGCTTCAAATCGCTTGATATTCCATGAAAAGCAACCAAACGCTCTCGGAGTCAAATATTTCCAATCATTAACAAAAAAGTGTAGTAAATCATGATTTAAGCAATAATTTTGTCGTGTAAACATGTAGATAAAACGTGGAATATTATGACACATCAAAATCCCCCAAGCTTACCTCTTACTCGTCCTCGAGGAAGACTAGTAAGAAGCGAACCCAGGAGAGGAATACATTTGAGAGGTGAGGTGATGGCGTGTGATGGAGACAAGGGGATCATTCTTAAAACTCAGCAATTATATGAACCCAAGGATACAAGAATGCATGAACACACATAAGAATGATTAGAACAAAATTTCACGCAAAATACTTAAGTCTCGCTCAAATGAACATATTGTGGATTTCAATAAATGCAATGAACTTGATAAACAATGAAATGAGAGTAGAGCTACATCCTATCATAGCTTATCATGAAATATGCTAAGTTTACAGAGATGAATCAAATGTCCACAATTCTCTAAGCAGTATAAATATGTCATGATCAAATAGTTTCAAGCATGCATGATGTTTTGTTAAGCTTCACGGAATGAGTGAGAAAATTCAATTAAGTTAAGGTGTCACCACACTACGCCCGTTTCATGACTCCTAGAACCCATCAACATTGCCATGTTATTGTGAGATAAGGATATGTGATTTTTCTTTTTACAATTGTTTTTGGCTATACAATTTTTATATACATATTTTTCTTTGTTTATATACACGAGATAACTCAATATGTATACAAAAGGTGGCCTATGTATCCCAGACCAGACGGTCTTAGGGCATCAGGTTACAAGGAACCCCTCGGGCCTTTTATTTAGGATATTTGTTTGATTTTTGTATTATTAGGATTTTTGCAAACTCACGTAAACGCGATGGAATGCAAAGCATGATTAAAGATCTCATCACTATTTTGTTTGTCGTGGGGTTATCCTATCTCTTTTGAATTACTAAATAACCATGAAGCAATAGAGTTATCAATCAAATCACGCAATAGTCAAATAATCTTCAGATTTTTGATTCTTTCATTTTTAGCTCAATTGTTTCGAGAATATGGTTGTGAAACTATGGTTTCTACTATGAAAAAGTATATTAACAATGATACTCTAATCAAGGAATGAAACTCTAATCTAACAGATATCAGAGTTCATAAAAAAATAAATCCATAATATTTCATAGAAAATGAAGCATATGAGACAAAAAATAGAGAAGTGAATATGGTTCATCTAGTAATTTTAAAGCGTGTTTCACGACGAAGCAAAGTGCATGCACTGTGCACTCTCCCAAGCTTAAACGTCACATTGTCCTCAATGTATGGTTATATGAATAAATGACAACGACAAAATAGGGAGCTACACATCGAAATAATCTCTCTCCCCCAAGCTATATAAGATGGTGCCCGGTGTGGACATATGGGCATAAAAATTGGGAAGAGAGAGGCAAAGTAAGCATTAAAAATGAGGGTGGGCAAAGATAACATATAGAGGGTTGGGTGCAAAAGATAATTGTGCCATCATATGGCGTGAATTTATTAAACTATGAAAGCATAAAAATCCTATACGGTCTTCTCCATGTCGAGAGGATTCGAGATTATTCAAAGCATAAAAATCTACACTATAACTACACTACTGGATTGATACAACTTATAGAAAAGGCAGATCTAGTATCTTTGACAGTACAGGCAGCTGCTCTAACTGCACCTTTCGTGGCTCCGCTAGCTGCGTGTAGCCACTTATACCAACGAACTCTAGCAATTTAGCTGTCACGCCCCGCTTCCCAAAATGGACGGAAGCGAAACGTGACGAGGCCCGCTTAGGCCAGAGCTTTAGAAGCTCGGACCCAATAAGCGTCTGTAGGGGTACCATTTTAAAAGATTTTCAGGTTCTTGCATTTTTATAGTTCGAAACAACAAAAGTACGGAAAAGATATTGCATTCATTAAATTAGAGATATGATATCCAACAAGTACAAAGTCTGAAAGAAGCCTAAGCATGGCAACAAACTATTTAAAAGAAACGGAAAGTAGTAACCTCTAAAGGTGGCGACTAAAAGACCTCAAGGTCTGGTCCTCATCAGGCACGTGCTCTGGGTCGACGTCCTCGGCTCCTCGTACTCCAGTGAGACTGCCTCGTCCACGAACTCTGGCTAAATACCTGACGTACAGCACCCAAGAAAAGGAACTGTACGTCAGGTAAAGTCTACAAGAAGGGTTAGACTTTACTGCAAGTGCACCGAACTTTAAACAACGTTTTACTGGTTGATTAGCATGCTGAGGTTCTTTTACACAACAGTTTACTGGTTGATTAGCATGCTGAGGTTCTTTTACACAACAGTTTACTGGTTGATTAGCATGCTGTGGTTATAACAGAGTAACCCGACAGGAAGTAACGCAGCAGGAAAGTAAAACGGGACAAGTAGTAGTCGTAGCGTGTGCTACCAACTACGGGACTAGCCTACAGGTGTCAAGACAAGACGTGACGTGACGGAAGCAAGGCAGGACAAGACAAGTGAGACACGAAAGGGTTCACACCTTACGGTTCGAGGGGGATCAGACCCTCTTGCCGTGCGCACGCTCAACCCAACCCCAAACCCCAAGACAAGACAAGACATGACACCAGTACAAGGGATCACTCGCTCTAGCTTGGCGAGTGCCCTATTGCCCGCAGGCTGAGAATCAGTACAAGGGATCACTCTCTCCACTTGGAGAGTGCCCTATTGCCCTCGGGCTGTGTATCAGTACAAGGGATCACTCTCTCAACTTGGAGAGTGCCCTATTGCCCGCAGGCTGTGAATCAGTACAAGGGATCACTCGGCGAGTGCCCTATTGCCCAGCGGGCTGTGCAAGACGAGACGTGACGTGACACGACAGGAAAGGTTATTCTAGGGTGTCCACACACACGCACACACATGATAGCCCTACAGCATCAAAAATTTGTTGTTGTCAGGCTCAGACTTCGTCGTCAAGTCTGAGCCGTCAGGAGTCGTCCCGGACGCTATCATTTCACGTTCGGTTCTATTCGTTCACAGTCTAACAGTTCTAACCAACTAAGGCCTAAGCACGGCCAAAAAGTGCAAGTGGATACACTTGCCTGCGATGGCGAGTGTGTCATCATCTCGAAGCGTCTCGTCCAAGCGTCTCGTCCAAGAAGTCCGTCTGAAATATCGCCACGGCGACGATGTCAGGTCTCAATTTCATCAAATCCTATTAGGGTTCGTTTCTAGGTTTTCGGGACTATCCTATTCGTCAAAAGTCACTTTTTGATGTTTCAGCCTAATCGACGATCTATCCTATGTGCACAGTCAAATAAGTCCGTTCGTCGATTTTCTATGTTCGTACAACGTTTTACAAGAGATGAAAAGTAAATTTAGTTCAAGTTGTCGGTTTTTAGTTTAGGGTTCAGTCAGCTATTGTGGGGGTTTCTACGAGTTTCGGGGAACCAACCTGAACCGGAGTTTGTCGTAGAATGGATGTCGTGTCTGATCAGAGCACTCCACAGCTTCAGATCTGGTCCTCGCACGATTCTCCAAAAGTCCAAACTTGCGACGAAGGCCTACGACGCGTCGCAACGTCGTAGACGGCAAATCCGCGAAGTAGCACGTCCAAGTGGGGCCCACAGCAGTGCTAGGGGTCCAAGGGGGGCCCACAACACCTCAGGAGCACTTGGGGGGGCCCACCACAGAAGTTGGTGTGGGAGAAACCAACTTGCGACGAAGTTTGGTCGGTCGGACACCGTCGGTGCGGAGAGTTCTCTCGGTCAGACCGAGGGGAGCTCTCGGTCGGACGCTGAGCAGCGCAGCGGGGTCGGGGGCTCGTGCTGTGCGAGGGAATCCTTCGGTCTGACCGATGGATCCCGTCAGTCGTGCGAGCTGCGGGTGCGGGCGTGCAGCGCTTGAGCGATGCGGAGCGGCCTCTCGGTCACAGCGGGCGAAGCCATCGGTCGGACGCTAGCGGGTGCAGCGGAGCGGGCCAAGCGGCTGTGCGGAGCGGGCGCTCGGTCTGACCGAGCGGTGCTCTCGGTCGGAGCAGGCGACAGCGGGTAGGCGATGCAGCGGGTGCTGCAAGCGGCGATGCGGGGGCTTGCTCCGGTCGTGCGCTGAGAATTGCGGGGGGCGGCCGTCGGTCGTGCACGTTGCGATCGTCGCAACGTTGCGACGAACGTCGGGGGGGGGGGGGGGGGGGGGGGGGGGGGGTTTGACGGCTAGGGTTTGGGTGGCTGCGAAAATAACCTAGCCTAGGGTTTATTTAAAAAGAAAAGAGTTAGGGTTAGGGTTTGGGTTAAGAAAAACGTAATTAAAATAATTAAAATAATTAATATAATTTAAAATTGCTCTCCTCTCCCTCACGCAAGATGGGTGCGGCCAAAAATTCTGAAACTTTGCCAGAAAATTCTTTAATACGTTATTATAATATAGAAATTTTATTGTAATTAAAACTCTTATAAAAATAGGTTTTAAAATTATTTAAAACTTTGAAAAAAATGGAAAATAGGTCAAATTAAGTCCAAAAATTATAAAATAATTATGGGGTGTTCGGGACGACTAAAGAAAGAGCGTAGAGAAGACGGATCTAAATTTCGACGTCGAGGAACGAAACTAAAAATAGAAACGTCTCGCGTCAAAACAGAAAGTCGCGACGTCTCGTCAAATAAGTTAGTATCGCGGAAGAACGACTCGAGATATGTCGTTCCAAAGTCGTTTCGCAATCTAATACTTTCAGAGACGATCACGACGACATATCACACAAAAACGTTCAAAAACAAATAAAGTCTAAAATAAACACGTGCACGATCAAAAGCACGTGCACGAAGAAGGTACGATTGAAACAGGCCGTTACATTCTACCCACCTTAGAAATGATTCCGCCCTCGGAATCACTCACACTTGTAATAATATCACCCATATAACCTTATACCCGCAGCTATCATATCTACCCATAAAGATTTCTAATCCTGTAACTTCGAACAACATTTCTCAATAATTCCTCATAATCCATCTTTCCACTGGGCAAAGCCACGACTAAACTCACCTCCTAATAATATAGATCCATCATTACCGTTCCAATTTCCAACTCCAAGTTCTCATAAAAAAAATAATGTTAATCATCTTCTCAATAATATCTTTTAAATTTCTAAATCTTTTCCCATCGTTAATAAATCTCCAAAAATGAGATTCTAGTCATCCACCAATCCATGGCAAAAACATTTGTCTATCCTGTAATACCTTCACCAATCAGCAATCGTCGTGTCTTCAATACATTCTCGTCATATCTCCCCATAATTTATCCACCGATTAATTTTGATCTATCAGAATTACCCCTCATCCTACTCACTATAACTAATCCCAACCATCATTAAGTCCGACTACCTAACCATCCATTAATCTCAACACGTTGTGTTATTCTCAAAGCCTTCTCACGTCAATTCATCAATCAGTCTCAATGCTAATATAAGCTCTACTCAATTTCATGATCACCCTAACTCATACTATTCTCCGTAGTTACTCCTATCTACTACCCGTCTAAGCCTCAAGTCTGATAAGTCATCATCTCCTCGCATTTAATCTCATTCAAACAGAATTCTCCATTGAGTCCACCACACTTCGGTTTTATAAATAAGTCTGAGACAGTTCATTCTTTTCATCCAAAAAAATATTCTAATCCATCATCCTTGTGTTCCCAAAATCAATTAATCATTGCCATAATAAAACTCACCTCACTCCAAGCTTACCTGCAAACAAAAATCCTATAACGATAATAGCTAGTCCCAACTAATATAACAACCATAAACACGAAAATTTTCTTTAAGGGAGAAGAAGAGAAGAGAAAGAGGGACTTAAGGCCAAAGAAATATTTTAAAACATTTGGGAAAAAAAAGAATGTGCGGAGTTGCGGTAATGGATGAGGGAGGTTAAGTGATTTGTGATCTTGTGAGCTAGTTTTAAAACTTTAAAGATTTGGTTTTGAAAAAAAAAACAAAGTTTTGATATGATTCACATACAACCAAGATAAACCATTCATTAAAATTAAAACTCAGTCTAAGGATCTGCCTGCGATGACACCATTCATATAAGTATGAATACCGTCATTCAGACAACTTCCAGCTTACCATGGTTGACACTGAGTACACATTCAAGACACATGAGACAAACATCAGGATCCTAAAGATGACACACTCCTACAGGTCTACACACTCTACCTATACTCAGGCACTGCAACGACATCACCTACCAGAGGGCCTACTCCTAAACCGGAGATCACATGGATATCTACAAGGTCTGATGTCTAGATAAAAGAAGGAAGGAAAACTAAATCAAAAGCGGAACGAAATAAGATCGGAAGGAACGAATTCAAATAAGGCAAGATAAGGAGGTAGTTGGTTGGGTGTAAAACGATTGTTTTGCAAATGAAAAATAAGTTTACACAAAGATTTTGAAATGTGGTCACGAGGAACATAGATCAGATATGATAATAATAATAAAAATAATTGAAGTTCCACCTAGTCCAGAAAATATTTTAAAAGTATGAACTGTAAGTGATTTAGAAATAGATCTGGTAGCCCAGAAAAATATGAATTGAATTATCAAAATGTTAACACGGTTTTAAAAATGAAAATATGAAAGATACCGATTTGAAATAATTTCCAGATAGTAACTTGAAAATTGACGACCAAGGCGATTTCAAAATCTAAGAAGGAACTTTTAATCGAAAAGAAATAAATTTTAAATATATATATAATAAAGGGTTTTCAAGGAATTCAAACCGAGCGAAGAATTTAATAATGGGTTTTCGAAAGCAAGAAATAAAAGGAATAAAAGTGGGATGAGATAGCGATCGTTTTGTAAATGAAAATGAATTTAAACAAAGGTTCTTGAAGTATGAGCACGATGAACATAGAGATGTTTATATGTAAGAAATTTAAAATCCCCCTTTGTTTTAGAAGAATATTCTAAAGTACGTACGTAAATGGTTAAAAGTAAATTTCTTAGGTTAGAAAAATGATATATTGAATTCCTGAAATGGTAACAAAGTTTTAAAACTAAAACACGATGGATACTGATTCGAAAATAAGAACGAGGTCGTAACTTAAAACTTTTACGACCGAAAGGTTTCAAAATTTGCGAAAGAATTTTAACTTAACCGAAAATAAGAAATTTTAAATAATTAATAAAAGTTTTCAAAGAAGTCAAATTCGGCGGAGAATTTAATAATGAATTTCGAAAATACTTTTAAAGGAAGCAGGTTTTGGGAAAAGGGAAATTTTGAAAATAAATACAAGATAGTAGAAATATATTGTGTAGTTTATAAAAGTAATATATATATTTTGGAAACAAGGCAATTAATGCGAGGTATTGACTTAAAACATTTACGTCCGCGAAAGCTCCAAGTCAATTAAAAGTGTTAACTCGATCCAAAACAACAAATTTTAAATATATAATATAGGGGTTTTCAAAGAAATCAAGTCAGAGCGAAAACTGAATAAGGAAAGTCGAAAGTAATTTTAGAGGAGATAGAATTGGTCAAGGAAGGGATTCGTAGGATCGATGATGATCATTAGGAAACGATCACGAGAATCGAGAGAAAGGAAAAATGATCGCATGAAGATTACGCGTAAGATATGAATCGTGAGGAGCTACGATGGGACCCTATGGTCGATAGCACAAAAATTTGCAAGGATCAGAGGGATGCTAGAGGACAAGGGTTCTAATCATCGGGTCGTCTAAAGATTTAGGATAACTCCTCTCTAAGACTTCCTATGAGCTAGAATATAATCAGGATCTAAAGAGAAGGTTCCTAAGAGAATCGAGGTTACGTTCTGCTGGGCCCGAAGTCGATGGAGCTGGGCAAGCGACTAACTAAAAGAAGGACTCTAGATTTCTAATACGATCAAATCAAATGGGGTGCTAAGATAGTCTAGGACGAGGACGACTAAATCTTAACCAAGGCATCCGACTATCAACCTGGGACGTCTACCTAAGTCTTCCTACTATCTAAGACTGGGAAACTAATTCAGACTTGTACGTGGATATCAAATGAATGCGGTACTTTTATTGTTCTGAACTTTTTGCAAGACCTGCATGGGCCACCACTAAAACCTGTCACGCCCCGCTTCCCAAAATGGACGGAAGCGAAATGTGACGAGGCCTGCTTAGGCCAGAGCTTTAGAAGCTCGGACCCAATAAGCGTCTGTAGGGGTACCATTTTAAAAGATTTTCAGGTTCTTGCATTTTTATAGTTCGAAACAACAAAAGTACGAAAAAGATATTGCATTCATTAAATTAGAGATATGATATCCAACAAGTACAAAGTCTGAAAGAAGCCTAAGCATGGCAACAAACTATTTAAAAGAAACGGAAAGTAGTAACCTCTGAAGGTGGCGACTAAAAGACCTCAAGGTCTGGTCCTCGTCAGGCACGTGCTCTGGGTCGACGTCCTCGGCTCCTCGTACTCCAGTGAGACTGCCTCGTCCACGAAATCTGGCTAAATACTTGACGTACATCACCCAAGAAAAGGAACTGTACGTCAGGTAAAGTCTACAAGAAGGGTTAGACTTTACTGCAAGTGCACCGAACTTTAAACAACGTTTTACTGGTTGATTAGCATGCTGAGGTTCTTTTACACAACAGTTTACTGGTTGATTAGCATGCTGTGGTTATAACAGAGTAACCCGACAGGAAGTAACGCAGCAGGAAAGTAAAACAGGACAAGTTGTAGTCGTAGCGTGTGCTACCAACTACGGGACTAGCCTACAGGTGTCAAGACAAGACGTGACGTGACGGAAGCAAGGCAGGACAAGACAAGTGAGACACGAAAGGGTTCACACCTTACGGTTCGAGGGGGATCAGACCCTCTTGCCGTGCGCACGCTCAACCCAACCCTAAACCCCAAGACAAGACAAGACATGGCACCAGTACAAGGGATCACTCGCTCTAGCTTGGCGAGTGCCCTATTGCCCGCAGGCTGAGAATCAGTACAAGGGATCACTCTCTCCACTTGGAGAGTGCCCTATTGCCCTCGGGCTGTGTATCAGTACAAGGGATCACTCTCTCAACTTGGAGAGTGCCCTATTGCCCGCAGGCTGTGAATCAGTACAAGAGATCACTCGGCGAGTGCCCTATTGCCCAGCGGGCTGTGCAAGACGGGACGTGACGTGACACGACAGGAAAGGTTATTCTAGGGTGTCCACACACACGCACACACATGATAGCCCTACAGCATCAAAAATTTGTTGTTGTCAGGCTCAGACTTCGTCATCAAGTCTGAGCCGTCAGGAGTCGTCCCGGACGCTATCATTTCATGTTCGGTTCTATTCGTTCACAGTCTAACAGTTCTAACCAACTAAGGCCTAAGCACGGCCAAAAAGTGCAAGTGGATACACTTGCCTGCGATGGCGAGTGTGTCATCATCTCGAAGCGTCTCGTCCAAGCGTCTCGTCCAAGAAGTCCGTCTGAAATATCGCCACGGCGACGATGTCAGGTCTCAATTTCATCAAATCCTATTAGGGTTCGTTTCTAGGTTTTCGGGACTATCCTATTCGTCAAAAGTCACTTTTTGATGTTTCAGCCTAATCGACGATCTATCCTATGTGCACAGTCAAATAAGTCCGTTCGTCGATTTTCTATGTTCGTACAACGTTTTACAAGAGATGAAAAGTAAATTTAGTTCAAGTTGTCGGTTTTTAGTTTAGGGTTCAGTCAGCTATTGTGGGGGTTTCTACGAGTTTCGGGGAACCAACCTGAACCGGAGTTTGTCGTAGAATGGATGTCGTGTCTGATCGGAGCACTCCACAGCTTCAGATCTGGTCCTCGCACAATTCTCCAAAAGTCCAAACTTGCGACGAAGGCCTACGACGCGTCGCAACGTCGTAGATGGCAAATCCGCGAAGTAGCACGTCCAAGTGGGGCCCACAGCAGTGCTAGGGGTCCAAGGGGGGCCCACAACACCTCAGGAGCACTTGGGGGGCCCACCACAGAAGTTGGTGTGGGAGAAACCAACTTGCGATGAAGTTTGGTCGGTCGGACACCGTCGGTGCGGAGAGTTCTCTCGGTCAGACCGAGGGGAGCTCTCGGTCGGACGCTGAGCAGCGCAGCGGGGTCGGGGGCTCGTGCTGTGCGAGGGAATCCTTCGGTCTGACCGATGGATCCCGTCGGTCGTGCGACCTGCGGGTGCGGGCGTGCATCGCTTGAGCAATGCGGAGCGGCCTCTCGGTCACAGCGGGCGAAGCCATCGGTCGGACGCTAGCGGGTGCAGCGGAGCGGGCCAAGCGGCTGTGCGGAGCGGGCGCTCGGTCTGACCGAGCGGTGCTCTCGGTCGGAGCGGGCGATAGCGGGTAGGCGATGCAGCGGGTGCTGCAAGCGGCGATGCGGGGGCTTGCTCCGGTCGTGCGCTGAGATTTGCGGGGGGCGGCCGTCGGTCGTGCACGTTGCGATCGTCGCAACGTTGCGACGAACGTCGGGGGGGGGGGGGGGGGGGGGGGGGGGGGGGGTTGACGGCTAGGGTTTGTGTGGCTGCGAAAATAACCTAGCCTAGGGTTTATTTAAAAAGAAAAGAGTTAGGGTTAGGGTTTGGGTTAAGAAAAACGTAATTAAAATAATTAAAATAATTAATATAATTTAAAATTGCTCTCCTCTCCCTCACGCAAGATGGGTGCGGCCAAAAATTCTGAAACTTTGCCAGAAAATTCTTTAATACATTATTATAATATAGAAATTTTATTGTAATTAAAACTCTTATAAAAATAGGTTTTAAAATTATTTAAAACTTTGAAAAAATGGAAAATAGGTCAAATTAAGTCCAAAAATTATAAAATAATTATGGGGTGTTCGGGACGACTAAAGAAAGAGCGTGGAGAAGACGGATCTAAATTTCGACGTCGAGGAACGAAACTAAAAATAGAAACGTCTCGCGTCAAAACAGAAAGTCGCGACGTCTCGTCAAATAAGTTAGTATCGCGGAAGAACGACTCGAGATATGTCGTTCCAAAGTCGTTTCGCAATCTAATACTTTCAGAGACGATCACGACGACATATCACACAAAAACGTTCAAAAACAAAAAAAGTCTAAAATAAACACGTGCACGATCAAAAGCACGTGCACGAAGAAGGTACGATTGAAACAGGCCGTTACAGTAGCCCTTAGCATCTCCCCAAGGATTCCACCTGTATCCTGTAGGAGACGAGCTACATCAGTTCGTCCCTGAAATTTCCCACCATGATATATGACTCCCAAAGAAAATCATCGATAGAAATAGTGGAAATTAAATCTAGTTGATGATACTACCCTGAGATTGTATATCTACTCTCGTGCACTAAGACGACTCTTTCCTCTGTGCCATCTCCAAGCGTCTCAGGTAACCACTCATAATGCTCCTCAGGCAGCTCCTCGTTGTGCTCCTCGGCAGGTTCGTCAAGTAGGGACATGTCCAAGCATACCTCTGGTCCATATTTGTATGTGTGCTGCAAAAGGTACGACATGTCAAAAATATCTGAATCAAAATAAATATTAAATGGAATACATGATTCAGAGATGGAATGGGTAAAACTATCTCCTTGAGTGGGAGCAGTAAGCTCTAGTGGGTGGTCCTCTGTCGTAGTATATGAGGGAGGTGGCTGCAGAAGCTCAACTGGAGGTGGGCAATACTCGAGCTCCATGTAAGTATCTATATCTTCATCCCGAGTAGCGTCCTCCTCAATGGTCTCCTCCGGCTCCGCTAGCACGACCTCCTTAATGATAGGCTCTGGTGGTGCAGGCTGCTCAACGTCTTTAACTTGTGAAGAGGGGTCAATGGCAAGAGACGGCTCGGACATGACATCATAGACAATGCCATCATTGCCTTTGCTGGTTTTGCCCTTGGCGGTAATATATAAATGTAGGGTGTCTCTCCTAAGTTGAACGAGAATATCATCCTCAATAGTACCAGCAGCAGACACATGATTCATAATAAAATTAATAAGTAATTGTTCAGATGGATCATCACCTGCCATAACAGCTAATGAGCCCATCGATCGAACGTAGTGCAGCATTCATCCCAAAGCTGCTGCTAAATGAAGGTCATCGATGGTATTCACTTGCTTCATGTTCATAGATTCTCTTGAAGGTCCCTACAACCCCTTGGTGAAGAAGTGGAGTAGCTCTGAGTCATCAAACCTATGTTCTGGCACATCTATCAATAAATCTTTGAATTTGTCCAATGCTCGCCAGAAGCATTCTCCTCAGCCTGTCTGAAATTGGCTACCCTCTGTTGGTCTATAAAATATTGGATCGTGACCTTTGCTCCAATAGGGGGTACCATCGTTATGCCAAATGCACCTGATCAAAAAAAGATAAACAACCTGGAAAAGAATGTTAGTGGCACAAGAGAGATAAAGATAATAATAATGTGATGGCAGTGAAAAATATCTTTTTGTTTTTTTATAAATTTTTATTTTTATTCGAAGTCTAGCAACCTAATTATGATAAATAGATAATATGGCGGAATGCCGCCTCGGCAACGACGCCAAAAACTTGATCGGCCCCAGAATTAGAACACCGGGACGGATGTCGTTTTACTGCAAGCGCACGGTATATATGTATATCGGAGAGTGGGTATCATATCCATCGGGAGGTTGTGTCACACTACCTATTGATCCTAGGCTGACTTAGGCTTCATGTTTTATTTGGTGGGGTGGATTATGGAGTGTCGTAATGGTGATGGATATGGAATGCGAGGGTGTCATTATTGGAAAGACACATCTGAACACAAAAGAAAACAAAAAGAACAAAGAGAAACAATTGAGGTAAATATCACTATGGTATCGGGAATCCCCGCTAGGACTTTTGGATAACTGGGTCCCGCCTCGCAATCCGTAACCACTCGCGTGGTCTACAGACTGCGACACCACACTATGCTTGGTTCTAACGGTCGGGATACTTTCGTAGTCATCGGCTAGCGGATTGAGGATTTGTGTTTGCCTTCGGCTATTGAGTCACTTCTAGTGAGCGCGAGTCACAGAAAATGGCCACTAAGCTCAAATCGGACTCGTGGAGATTCTCCCTAGGATATGGAATTGCTTTCGCGATCCTTCGATCCTAAGGCTAATCCCCCAAAACCCTTGTTCAAACCACCATATGGAAACCCTAGATTCATCCAACTAAGGTTTAACCTAACATCCAATCTCTAGAATCCCAGGGTTCATCCCTAACCTTAGCAATAGATCTATTCAATCATAGTAAAGGATATGAAAACAATAGAAATTAACATCACAAACAAATAAAGAGAAGCAATGAAGTTTAACGAAGAAATACTTAGATTGATGAAAGATCTGATACAAAATAACCGAGGAGGGGGCCGATGGCATAGCCTAGCCTATGAAAATAGTCACTAAACCCTAAAAACGAGATCTCCTAACAAAGGAGAAGATACCCAACAAATGGCTGCTCAATACATATATATAACCCCCCCAAAACCCTCAAAATAACCCTAAATTGACTTGGGCCCACGCTGGCTACCTAGGTAGCTCGGGCAAGCTTGTGCAGGTCGCTCGGTCGAGCACAGCTACCAGCCTGCCCGAGCACAGATTTTAGCATAGATTTGCCAACTTGCAGAAATTCCCTAAGGCTCACCTGACCTCTGTTTGGTGCGTTCTTGGTGGTGTTGAAATCTTTATGAAGTATAATATCTGGAAAAAATATAAGAAAAATACTATAAAATCCTGGTGATTGCATATCTTCACAGAGTGAAGGGCTGTCAGAAATCGACAGATTTGGCCATTTCTACTCTGCTCGACCGAGCGGCTTAAGTTGCTCGGTCGAGCGTGCCCTAGCACTCGGTCGAGCGCCTCTTGGGGCTTCAGAGCTTTGCCTTGGTGGAATTGATGTCACTAGGTCGGAAGAAGGCCACTCGGTCGATCGGTTGGCCGCTCGACTGAGTAAATTAAATGCAAACTTTCCATAGAATTGCAAGGCAAAATTAGAAGTCCTCTGATAGCTAGCTCGGGCGAGCGACTTGGTTGCTCGGTTAAGCGAGTTGGGTCGCTCGATCGAGCGACCCCCTTGCGACTTCGCTTCTCACCTCGGAGTCATAGCTTGGTCGAGCACATGAAGCGCTTGACCGAGCGATCTGGAAACCTATGGCTCCTCCTTCTCTTCTTCTCTTCCTGCTCCTCTTTCTTTCTTTGTAACGGCCGGTACTCACTATTCGTTATACGGCTGTGCGTATAGCAATTTTGGATACCTGGTTGGTCTTGTTGCTTTGTATGTGAGTCGTGTTGTTGAGTCGATAGGGCCGTAGCACCTTGGTTGCATCCTTAGCAAGCCAACCCCCGACGTGTGCCCAACTTGAGTCTCCTTTGGACCCCGTATCCTTTGTACGCGTATCTTCCTTGAAGTTCGCATATTTTTTCTTAGCCTCATCTTTCATCCGGAACCTATGGTGTGATATGCCGTTGTGACCCTCTCAAAGAGTATTAAATTGTGGAACTATTTTGGAACGTCATTTCATGGGTCGTTCCCCCGCAATTTGACTTTGTTTGCAGAGGCGTCGCGACTTTCACTTTCGTCGTGAGACCTTTCTATTTTTAGTTTCATTTCTCGTCGCCCAACTCGTGATCCGTCTTCTTAGTTTTGCTTCTCTCGTCGTCACGGTTGCCCTAGTATTTATTTCATAATTTTTGGGCTCCGTTTGACCTACTTTCACTTTTTCCCCAGTTAAATTTCGGTTTAACCCTAAGTTTCACATAGTTATTGTCCCTAATACTTTTAATAATAATAATACTCTAATCCTAAGACTCATAGGTTATCCTCTCATTATTTTTTGTGTGTCACATGTTGACCCAGCCTATGCCTTGGCCGCACACCTAGAGGAGAGAGAGGGTGTGAGATCCTTGTTTTGATATTGGATGATAACAATAACATTATAACTATTTTTCCTTCTCCCAGTATCACGAGCCGTAACCCATGCTCACGTGTTGCTGTTTGTAACGGTCGCTTTCCGATCGTACTTTGTTCGTGCACGTGCTGTTGATCGTGCACGTGTTTGTTTTAGACTTTTTTGTTTTTGAACACTATGGTGTGATTTGTCGTTGTGAACGTCTCTGAGAGTATTAAATTGTGGCACTAATCTGGAACGACATTTCTCGGGTCGTTCTCCCATAATTTGATCTTATTCGAAGAGACGTTGTGATTTTCACTTTTGACGTGAGACGTTTCTATTTTTAGTTTCGTCGCTCGATGTCGAAATTGAGATCCGTCTTCTTAGTTTTCTTTCTCTCATTGTCCTGATCGCCCCAATATTTATTTCACAATTTTTGGATTTCATTTGACCTATTTTACATTTTTGGCCAAGTTTTAAATATTTTTAAATACTAAGTTTTAAAGTATTTTCGACCCAATATAATTTCTATTAGATTATAACTCTTCAGAATATTTTTGACCCAAATCCAAGCCCCTTCGCCGCACCCCTATAGCTAGTGTGATAGTGTGGGTGAGTTTTTGGGTTTAAAAATGGATTAAAAAGCAATTTTAATTCAAATTAAACCCTAGACTTGGTCAAACCCATCTACATTATATATAGGAGGCTTAGGATACCCATTTCCCTAAAGAAATCAACCCTAGCCGTCACAAAAATCCCCCAAACCTTCGCATTGCAACTTACGACGTTCGTCGCAGCCGCAGCCGCAGCTCGCAGCCGCCCCGCTACGACCGAGAGAAATCCCCACATTTTCTCGGTCTGACCGACGTGCACACCCGCTCCGCATCGCTGCAGTGCTCTGCACTGCAACCCCGCACCCCGCAGCGCCCGACTGAGAGCTCCTCTCGGTCTGACCGACGTGCACGCCCGCTCTGCGCTGCAACCCCGCACCCCGCAGCGCCCGACCGACCCGTTCCCTCGCACCGGCCTGTTGTGACCGAACACCCCCGCTTTGCCTCGCTCTACACAGCGACCGACTGACCCCGCTGCTGTGTTCTCTCGGTCTGACAGAGAAATCCTCGCAGCGGCTCGGTCTGACCGAGCAACGTTCGTCGCAACTCTGCATCCGTCGCATCGCTTGCCTCCGTGGGCCCCCCAAGTTCTCCGAAGTTGTTGTGGGTCCTCCATTGACCCCTAAAACTGCTGTGGGTCCCACCCAAGTGCTTCTTCTTTACCGTTGGACTATTTTAACGTTGCGACACGTCGTAGCTCTTTGTCGCACGTGCTAGCTTTGGAATCTTGGTTCGTTGATCTGGTTGCTGCCCAGACTATTTGAGCGAGGAATCTGATCTAAAATTGGAATATCAGCGCGTTCTTATATTCCAACCCCTGGGTCGCTACCCGACGCCAGTGTAGCTTTCGCGTCGTGTTGAGGTAACGTTTTGCACCCCTAAGAGCCCCCAACCACAGCCTGTTAATCAAGACTAAAATCGATGTTTTAAAAGTGTTTTAAATTCACTAATCAAGATTAGTAATATGGGACTGTAGGCTGGTGGACTTGGCACGTAGGTTATTTGTGACTTGGACTCTTTGGACGGTGTTTTTCAGACGTTTGACTTACAGGCAAGTGAAACTTGCCAACTTTTGCTTTGGGCCATGTTTTAGGCCACTTCTTTGTTTTTAGCGTAAAAGATACTAGACAGTGAAATGATAGCTGTTTAGACGCAACTTTAAGATCTAGCTTGGCAACGAAGCTAGATCTGTCACCCTGCCATGTCATTCATGCATTGTTATCTGCCATGTTTAAATTCCTTATCTGTACGCACTTAAACTATTATCTGCCATGCATTGCATCTTACATGTCATCCAAGTTGAATGTTGCATTCGTAGCACACGCTACAATACTTGTACTTCCTTGTTCAGGCTAGGTGCACCCCTATACCATAATGAAAAACACTTCCTGGCTCGTGAACCAGAAGATGGGCGCCAGTCCATTTACACGTGGAGGGGTAGGGATAAGCGATCACTTGAGCTTAGGAGTTGGCCCGATCAGCCACTCTAGCCAAAAGGCGAAATCTCTGTGCACGACGTGCTTACTAGACTTGTCCTTGTCCTTGTGTTTGTCCTTGCAAAACTTGATATCCATGCCATGAATTAAATACCAGTTGCCATGCCATGCTCGTACTTTACTTTACTTGTTGCACTCATGCTATATCTACCATGTCATTGCATCATGCTAGAACTGCTAGGTTGCTTTACTTTCACTTTCAGTTTCCTTGCACAAGTCTCTTGTAGACTTGATGACATGTGCCCCTTACTCTTTTGGGTGCCACATGTTAGACCCTGAGCCAGAGACCGTTACTGAGGACGTGGTGTTTTGCTGACGCTGATCCTGAGCCCAAGTCTGTCCAGGAGGAGTTTGTGGACACCGGTGACCAGTCTTAGTGACCTTGCTAAGCTTTCTTTGTTTTAGGATTGCTTTTAGTTGTCGGTGCGTGGCACCTTTACTTTGTACGTTGTACTTTGTTGGCCATGTTTGGGCCTTTTAGATTCTTTTCTTTTAGCCTGGTGGCTTTTCTGCGATGTTGGAACTTATTTTATGGATATTTTAAGATTGCCTTTTTGTCTCATTTCCTTTATTATTATCTTTGTTTCGTATCGCAATTGCAAGGACCTGCCATTTAAAGTTTATTGACGCTTATCAGGCTTGTAGCTTCACAGCTTCAAGTTTGAGCGGACCTACTCACGCTTCGCCTCCATATTTTTGGAAAGCGTGGCGTGACACTGTTTGCAACCCCACAAACTAATTTCACATGCTGCATTATACAACCCCTCACCTATTTCAATATAATTTAAACCCTACAGGATAGCAACCCTACACCCTAGACTCTTATTAAAAACCCAAGGGTTATATTTTTCACCCTATAGCAAACACAGCCGCCTCCCTATCTCGTCTTCCCCACGTCAACACGCCAGACCCCCACGCCCAGTCCACGGTGTCTCCTCCTCCGACCTGCACTCAGGCCTGACGACGGCTCTCTTTCGCCGTCTGGCCTCCCTACTCACCCACGGCGACGCCCCGCCCAGTATCTCCTCCCGACGTCCCCCTACCCATCTCCGACCCCCTCACGGCTGCCCCTACGCCGCCTAGCTTCACCGGCGTTCTCCAGCACCACAGCCGCCCGTCGCTTCACCCGTGCAAGCAGCAGCAGCAGCAGTAGCGCTGCAATCGCTGCCGATAGCCGCTGCGCCACCGCTGTCCCCCTCCGGCATGTCTCTGCCTCCCCACGATGTCCTCCTCGCTCATTCACCTGCAACCAACGAGGAAGTTAAAGCTTAAGAGGTTAGTGGCCGTAGTTTTATGTTAGTAGGGGTTGGAATCATTTGTAACTATGAGATAGCTTGATGATGCCAGATTTTAGATAGTACTGCCCTTTGCTTAATAACATGAATATTTGTTAACTGTTTTCATCATATAAATCAACCTATGTCATCAAATAAGTTGGGTGTTTTGTTAATACTCAATTATCATATTTTAGGGTTAGTTAGTAATGGATTCTGATGAAACTGTTTCTTAAACACTGTTATAATCCTAATATATGGCCAGTAGAGTTAGTTTGATCAATGGGTTTTATAATTGCATGATTTTTTTATATAGTAGGGTTAGATGTTAATAATACCCTACAGCGTGTTTTACTAAAGTTAGAAGTTAGCTTAAAATGTTATAAGTTATTTTAGTTGAGGTTATTATTATAATTAGAGGAGTTCTCTTTATTTTTAATTGTGCCCCTGATTCATATTAGCTGCAACCTGTTATTTAGGATATATATTAGCATTAGTTAGAGAAGAGTTCTTTTATGAAAACTGTGTGTGTGTGTGTGTTTTTTAAATCATGTTAGTTATCTGATGATTTAGTGTAAACTAAATATATAGGATAGAGTATGGGTACTCCCATGTATACATATCATTATTATAGTACATGTAAATCTTAGTTTCTTCCAGTAACCAAGTTAGTTGCTAATAATTCATAGAGGGAATTAGGAGTATTAGTATTAAAACGACATTTTTTGTTAATTAATTGGATGAGATAAGTTAGTGGGTTAACAGTTATTTTTCATTTAATTTGATATCGAAATCCGATAACGCAGATAACGTCTACGCTTTTTGTACGGACTCGTCGACACCCAGAACTCCGGGATCAGGCAAGTGAAACTTGCCAATTTGTGCTTTAGGCCATGTTTTAGGCCATCTCTTGTTTTTAGCGTAAAAGAGACTAGGCAACGAAATGATACTCGCCTAGACGCAACTTTAAGATCTAGCTTGACAACGAAGCTAGATCTGTCACCCTGCCATGTCATTCATGCATTATTGCCTGTCACGTTTAATTTTCATATCTGTATGCTCATTATTTTTGCTCTGCCATGCCTGTCACATTCCATGTCGGTACGCCCTTTATCTGTAAACTTGCCATGCCATGTCATCCATGCTTGAATGTTGCATTCGTAGCACACGCTACGGTACTTCCTTGTTCAGGCTAGGTACCTGCGTTGCAGGCACAACCCTATACCAAATACACTTCCTGGCTCATGAACCAGAAGCGCGCTACATGTGTTGGTCAAAAGCGAATGCCCGATACACGTGGAGGGGTAGGGATAAGCGATCACTTGAGCTTAGGAGTTGGCCCGTACAGCCACTCCAGCCAAAAGGCGTAATCTCTGAGCACGACGTGTTTACTTGACTTGTAAAATCCGTGTGAATGTTTTAGTAGCTTTGCTACCCATGCCATGTTATACTTGCTGCCATGTCATACTTGTTGCATTATCTTACCTGTAGCATCCATGCATTAAACTTCCATGTCATTGCATACTTTTAGAACTGCTAGGTTGTTTCTTTCTTTTAGTTTCCTTGCACAAGTCTCTTGTAGACTTGCTGACATGTGCCCTCGTCTCTTTTGGGTGTCGCATATTAGTTGCTGAGCCAGAGTCCGTTGCTGAGGATGAGGTGTTTGCTGACTTTGAGCCTGGGTCTACTTTTGACGTGGAGTATGAGGACACCGGCGACCAGTCGTAGAGACGTAGTTCTGTGTTGCTTCTGATTAGTTCTTGTTAGGTTGTCGGTGCGTAGCACCTTTCTTTCTGTACGTTTGATTATTTCTGTTCGCCATGCTTGGGCCTTTTAGACTCTTCTTTTTAGCCTGGTGGCTTTTCTGTGATGTTGGAATTTATTGTGGACATTCTGAGATTGAAATTATATTATCTGTCTTTTTTCTTTATTATTATCTTTGTTCTATGTCGCATTTGCAAGGACCTATACTTGGTTATTCCAGACGCTTTATAGACTGGAGCCCCACAGCTCCAAGTCTGAGCGGACTTTTCATGCCTCGCCTCCATTTTAGGGAAGCGGGTCGTGACAGGTTTTGTTGGTGGCCCATACAGGTCCTCTTGCAACTGCAAATTATCGGAACGATGATAATAATTATAGAATGTCCATTAATAAATTAAAACATCCAAGTCATAAGCCTTGAGTCTAATTTTATCGTTTTCTATGTCTTAGTTGGCTGGAAGACGTATTGGTCGAGTATCTGTCTAGCCTAGTAGAGGAATCCATTAGATCAGGACTATAGTAAGACTTAGTTAGACGTCTGTGCTTGCTAGTTAGAGGTCCCTGATTGTTGGTTAGACTCCATGATAGAAATTGATATAATCATCTTAAGAGTTACCCTAGTGGTTCCTTCCTAGCTCTGACCATAATAGACTTCTAGAATTTCTTTATTCGTTCACTTGGGTTCATCGATTTCGGGCCAAACCAAACGCAGTTCATTACAGTCTAGTTCCTTAGGAAGTCTTAGCGCTAAGTTTCCTAATCTTAGTTGGTCGACCGTAGGAGTTCCCCGTAGAGTTTCATGAACCATATCCTAGGCGTATTTTGTATAAGACCACGCGATCTTATTCTTGCCCTCGTTTCACGTGATCGCTCCATGTCGATTATCGTTAATCTTTCGAATTTTCTCCGTTGCAAATCTTGAATCCTTCAAAGTCAATTTCGATTTTTCGCTCAGTTTAATTATTGTTTTTAAACCCCTCTTCTTATATATTTAATTCCTCACTATTCGATTGAGTTAAAATCCTTTCGTAGATTTTGGAGTCTATTGGTTGTAATTTTTAATTAATATCTCGTAGCTATTTACTAACCAATATTTCTCACATTTTGGTTTTAAAAATTTATTACTATTTTGATAATTCGATATACCATTTTTTCTAAACTACGAAATTTATTTTAACCGCTTACCATCCATGCTTTAGAATATTTTTCCAAGCTAAATAGAACATCAATTATTTTTTATATATCAGTCCTAGATTCACCGTACTCGTACTTCAAAATCTTTGTATAAATCCGTTTCTTTTGGCAAATCCTGGTTTCTCTAAAAGAATTTTCAATATTATTTATTTTAAATTCCTCTCCAGTTTAAAGACTTTGAAAACATTTAGCATGAGCTAAAATTTCCCAGTTGACCTAAATTCATTCGTTGAGTTTCAAAACTTTTGCCAAACTTATTAAATTACTGACGTATAATATTTTCTAACATATACCCTTAATGTTCGTGTAAATGTTTTACCTCCTTCTTATGATGATTTTCGATAAGCCAATAAACCATCTTTTCTTATTATGTATATACGACTCAAACTTATTTCGAACAACTCATTTTATCGACCACCAATATTTTTCTATGCATAAGAGAACTCCAACTTTTGAGGTACGACCGGTTTCGTACTCTTCGTATTTTAACTTATATCTTTTACACACTATTTTCCTGTATCCTATAAGAGTATCATTACATCTTTCTTTTCCCACCTAAACCTTCACAATTATACCCCTGATTCACCTAACCAAGCTGTCTCCTTATCTTCGTCCTATCTGAACTCGTGCTTTTCGATCTTTCCTTCGTTACACCTTTGGTTTCGATTTCCTTTCTATTGTAGTTTCGTCGTTGCCTGTGTCAACCTTAGCATAGTAGCGAGCTCATTGATTTTATTGCGATGTCGTTGTGGTGCATGTATGAGTAGAGTGTGTGGACTCGTGTGTGTGTGAACCCCGGCGTATCACTCACGTATGAGTGTACTCCCCTGTAGTATATTAATGTTTGCCTATTGTATGATATATACATACTCAGTGTTATTCATGATGTATATGAAGTTGTATGGATGATATTAGTTATATATGTGTGGGTAGCTATACCATTTTAGAAATGTCAGTATATATATTGGAAGTTGTATTGGAGTATATACTAGTAGTGTATGTAGTTGGAGATACTTAATAATGGTTGAAATAATATGTTGGTAAAGTTATGTGTATATTAGGTATAATGATACTAGGGTACTTATAGTTAAATGTGCATGCCTACTATTTGATCTAAATGTTAGTATGTGTAGGCGTGTGCTCGTACGTAGGTATGTGCTTACTATATGAATATGTGTGATATACGTACGGTAATAGGGTTATACATATTGTTTGGTATTTTTTGCCTTTACGGGATGTTTTGTGTGTGCGTGTATACCTCGAGGTATCCACGATTATTGAATGTCGTAACTATGTATGGGTAGGTATATGTAGCGGTACACTAATTATATGTATATTGATATGGTGTTATACATTTTATATTATAGGTATATGGCTATACGATGCATGTATATAAGGGATAATGTATTTAATTATATACGAGTGCTAATGATTGTAATATTATTATGGTTTGTAAAGTGATTGCATTATATGGTGTTATTTGATTAAATATAAAGTTGTGATTGATATTATGATCTGAATGTGTAGTACGTTGGTAGGTATATATATATATATATTAGAGTGTTGTGTTGGTGTAGGTATAAGTACCGTGTTGTGTATATAGAGTATTCTGATATGGGTTTTGAGTCTCACTCAAGTTTGAGTGGGTATACTCTAGGTACATTGTTACATATGTCTGTGGTTGCGTGTAGTACCATGAATATAGCGATGGATGATGTATGTATAGTGATAGGACTGTTAGTGCCTGGTTGTGTTACGCACATGATTGTGGGCGGTTATACCAGTATGTAGTTATAGGACTATGTGATATGAATATATGGTGAAGTATCTGTGTGCATTTGAATGACTATATATTTGTGAAATTATAGTAATGGTGAATGTATATTAGATATAGTAAACTTGATTTAATAATGGTATGGTGTGATTACATGTGTTGATGTGTTTGGTATTGGATGTATACTAGGAAATATTAGGAAGTAGTATACTCATGTTTGTTTTGTGTATAGGTAGTTATCTATACGTGAAGTACTATGATTGTATTTGCTGGTGTGAACTATTTATTTGCTTGTGAGTATGTGTACCATAGTATGTTATAAGTGCTTAATAGTTATATAAGGATGTGCGTGACTATATGAATGATTGAAATACGTGTATGAATTTGACTAGCTATGATAGGTATAAGTGTATAATGCGCGTGAATATACACATGTTCGCAGTGTTAATGTTTGACTACCTAGTACATAAATAAGCACTTGTAATGACTATACCTATTTGAATTATAATGTGATATGATTGGGGTAGCTACTGGAGTGGCTAGATATATTTATAATTAGAAAGTCCGATGACGGACTTTGTCTTAAGGTGGGTAGGATGTAACGGCCGGTACTCACTATTCGTTATACGGCTGTGCATATAGCAATTTCGGATACCTGGTTGGTCTTGTTGCTTTGTATGTGAGTCGTGTTGTTGAGTCGATAGGGCCGTAGCACCTTGGTTGCATCCTTAGCAAGCCAACCCCCGACGTGTGACCAACTTGAGTCGCCTTTGGACCCAGTATCCTTTGTACGCGTATCTTCCTTGAAGTTTGCGTATTTTTTCTTAGCCTTATCTTTCATCCGGACCCTATGGTGTGATATGCCGTTGTGACCCTCTCGAAGAGTATTAAATTGTGGAACTATTTTGGAACATCATTTCATGGGTCGTTCCCCCGCAATTTGACTTTGTTTGCAGAGGCGTCGTGACTTTCACTTTCGTTGTGAGACCTTTCTATTTTTAGTTTCATTTCTCATCGCCCAACTCGTGATCTGTCTTCTTAGTTTTGCTTCTCTCGTCGTCACGGTCGCCCCAGTATTTATTTCATAATTTTTGGGATCCGTTTGACCTACTTTCACTTTTTCCCCAGTTTAAATATCGGTTTAACCCTAAGTTTTACATAGTTATTGTCCCTAATAATTTTAATAATAATAATACTCTAATCCTAATACTCATAGGTTATCCTCTCATTATTTTTGTGTGTCACATGTTGACCCAGCCTATGCCTTGGCCGCACACCTAGAGGAGAGAGAGAGGGTGTGAGATTCTTGTTTTGAAATTGGATGATAACAATAACATTATAACTATTTTTCCTTCTCCCAGTATCACGAGCCGCAACCCATGCTCACGTGTTGCTGTTTGCAACCCCACAAACTAATATTCAAATGAACCCTAAGGCCTATATTTCACATGCTGCATTGTACAACCCCTCACCCTATTTCAATATAATTTAAACCCTATAGGATAGCAACCATACACCCTGGACTCTTATTAAAAACCCTAGGGTTATATTTTTCACCCTATAGCAAACACAGCCGCCTCCCTATCTCGTCTTCCCCACGTCAACATGCCAGACCCCCACGCCTAGTCTGCGTCGTCTCCTCCTCCGACCTGCACTCAGGCCCGACAGTGGCTCTCTTCCGCCGTCCGGCCTCCCTACTCACCCACGACGACGCCCCCGCCCAGTCTCTCCTCCCGATGTCCCCTACCCACTCCAACCCCCTCACGGCCGCCCCCACGCCACCTAGCTTCGCCGGCGTTCTCCAGCACCGCAGCCGCCCGGCGCTTCGCCCGTGCAAGCCGCAGCAGTAGCAGCAGTGACACAGCTGTTACCGACAGCCGCTGTGCCGCCGCAGTCCCCCTCCGGTGTGTCTCCGCCTCCCCACGACGTCCTCCTCGCTCATTCACCTGCAACTAACGAGGAAGTTAAAGCTTAAGAGGTTAGTGGCCGTAGTTTTATGTTAGTAGGGGTTGGAATCATTTGTAAGTAAGAGATAGCTTGATGATGCCAGATTTTATATAGTACTGCCCTTTGCTTAATAACATGAATATTTGTTAACTGTTTTCATCATATAAATCAACCTATGTCATCAAATAAGTTAGGTGTTTTGTTAATACTCAATTATCATATTTTAGGGTTAGTTAGTAATGGATTCTGATGAAACCGTTTCTTAAACACTGTTATAATCCTAATATATGGCCATTAGAGTTAGTTTGATCAATGGGTTTTATAATTACATGATTTTTATACTAGGGTTAGATGTTAATAATACCCTACAGCATGTTTTACTAAAGTTAGAAGTTAGCTTAAAATGTTATAAGTTATTTTAGTTGAGGTTATTATTATAACTAGAGGAGTTCTCTTTATTTTTAACTGTGCCCCTGATTCATATTAGCTGCAACCTGTTATTTAGGATATATATATATATATATATATATATATATATATATATATATATATATATCTATTATACATTTGACAGCGATTTTTGAATCCTATGGCTGACTAGGACAAGATAAAAGACGGCTGAGATTTGATCTTAGTGAATCAATGGTTGAGATTGGATTTTGTGGAACTTTTTGGGAAAAAGTGCCTTGGGAACATAAAACTTTGAAATTAGAAATGCCTTGGGAAAGAGTGTGGAAATTAAATTTGGGGGAAAAGTGCATTGGGAAGGATTGTGGAGATTAAATTTGGGGGGGAAGTGCCTTGGAACCCTAAACTTTGAAATTAATAGTGCATTGGGAAAGATTGTGGAGAATCATGATCCATTAAATTAAATAAAATAAAAAATTTAGCGTAAAACAATTTAGCGGAACAACAAATTAACGTAAAAATACACTTATGTTGGTTTTTCCGTCGCCCGCGCCGAAGGCGCCACGTTAAATTTTTTTACAAAGATTTGTTATTCTGCGCCAAAGGCGCGGGCGTCAAATTTGTTGTTCGACAGCGAATTTGTTGTTCCACGCCGAAGACGCACGCGCCGAAGGTGCCCGTGCCGCTAAATATTTTTACGCTAATGTATTGTTCTCTTAAATTTTGGCTGTGCAAATAATTTTTCGGGTAACAAAGATTTCGCGGGGGAAATGCTAAATGAACCGTGCCCGCGGGCACGGGTTATGACTAGTATATATATATATATATATATATATATATAAGCGTTAGTTAGAGAAGAGTTCTTTTTTGAAAACTGTGTGTGTGTGTGTTAATCATGTTAGTTATCTGATAATTTAGTGTAAACTAAATATATAGGATAGAGTATGGGTACTCCCATGTATACGTATCATTATTATAGTACATGTAAATCTCAGTTTCTTCCCGTAACCAAGTTAGTTGCTAATAATTCATAGAGAGAATTAGGAGTACTAGTATTAAAACGGCATTTTTTGTTAATTAATTGGATGCGATAAGTTAGTGGGTGAACAGTTATTTTTCATTTAATCTGATATCGAAATCTGATAACTCAGAAAACGTCTGCGCTTTCTGTACGGACTCGTCGGCACCAAGAACTCCGGGATCAGGCAAGTGAAACATGCCAATTTGTGCTTTAGGCTATGTTTTAGGCCATCTCTTGTTTTTAGCGTAAAAGAGACTAAGCGACGAAATGATACTCGCCTAGACGCAACTTTAAGATCTAGCTTGACAACGAAGCTAGATCTGTTACCCTGCCATGTCATTCATGCATTATTGCCTATCACGTTTAATTTTCATATCTGTATGATCATTATTTTTTCTCTGCCATGTCTGTCACGTTTAAATTCCATGTCGGTACGCACTTCATCTGTAAACTTGCCATGCCATGTCATCCATGCTTGAATGTTGCATTCGTAGCACACGCTACGGTACTTCCTTGTTCAGGCTAGGCACCTGCGTTGCAGGCACAACCCTAAGCCAAATACACTTCCTGGCTCGTGAACCAGAAGTGGGCTACATGTGTTGGTCAAAAGCCAATGCCCGATACACGTGGAGGAGTAGGGATAAGCGATCACTTGAGCTTAGGAGTTGGCCCGTACAGCCACTCCAGCCAAAAGGAGTAATCTATGAGCACGACGTGTTTACTTGACTTGTAAAATCCGTGTGAATGTTTTAGTAGCTTTGCTACCAATGCCATGTTATACTTGCTACCATGTTATACTTGCTGCCATGTCATACTTGTTGCATTATCTTGCCTGTAGCATCCATGCATTAAACTGCCATGTCATCGCATACTTTTAGAACTGCTAGGTTGTTTCTTTCTTTTAGTTTCCTTGCACAAGTCTCTTGTAGACTTGCTGACAAGCGCCCTCGTCTCTTTTGGGTGTCGCATGTTAGTTGTTGAGCCAGAGTCTGTTGCTGAGGATGAGGTGTTTGCTGACTTTGAGCCTGGGTCCACTGTTGACGTGGAGTACGAGGACACCAGCGACCGGTCGTAGAGACGTAGTTCTGTGTTGCTTCTGATTAGTTCTTATTAGGTTGTCGGTGCATAGCACCTTTCTTTCTGTACGTTTGATTATTTCTGTTGGCCATGCTTGGGCCTTTTAGACTCTTCTTTTTAGCCTGATGGCTTTTCTGTGATGTTGGAATTTATTGTAGACATTCTGAGATTGAAATTATATTATCTGTCTTTTTTCTTTATTATTATCTTTGTTCTATGTCACATTTGCAAGGACCTATACTTGGTTATTCCAGATGCTTTACAGACTGGAGCCTCACAGCTCCAAGGCTGAGCGGACTTTTCACGCCTCGCCTCCATTTTAGGGAAGCAGGTTGTGACATTCTTTCTTTGATCCTTTGCGTCCTCTTCTTGCTCCCCTCCAGCAACATGAGCTCCTCAAATATGATGCCATTAATACTCCAGCATCGACGATTGTATCATCCTCTCCAATACGCTCCAAATCGCTCGATATTCCCCGAAAAGCAACCAAATGCTCTCAGAGTCAAATAGTTCCAATCATTAACATAAAAGCGTAAAAAATTGGGATTTAAGCAATCATTTTGACGTGTAAACATGTAGATAAAATGTGGAATATTATGACACATCAAGAGGGTAGATGATTGATATAATTGACTTTAGAGAATTGCATTAGTTTTTGAGCACTTTGAAAGAGATTCAAATCTTAATTAGCAATGATTCCAATGATATCACAACTCACACTTACTTTTCTATTAATCATTTGTATTGAATTTGCTTGATTGTGATAACTTCAACTCCATTGAAACAACAACCTTCACCTTCATAATGTGGTGTTTATACCAATTGATCTTGCTCCAACACTTGATATCACATTACTCGTATTCTAATAGTTGTCTTTGTGGATACGACCCCGACTCATCGGGATATATTGCATTAGCGATGTCCTACACTTGGGATTAGCACAAGCAATTTTTGGTGCCGTTGCTAGGGACAATGGTGAATATTGGTAGTGTGATTGACGTTGTTGGACAATACTGTTTGGGAGATAACTATCTTCTTGTGAATATAATTTGTTTTCTTTTTTTGTAAAGAAATATTCGAAATTTTAAAAATTAGCGTAGTGTTGGAAGGAGAATTATCTTGTGATTGAATTTGTGCATGTGGATTAGAACTCCTAAAACACATCGATTGTCTAAATTGATTGATATGGCTGAATTTCAAAATAATAACATGGATGGTGATAATGGAAATCATATAGATAATGGTTCACAACATGGTAGACGAACATTGAAAGATGATTTGAGGCCAACAAGGTCTAGTTCAGCTGTAACGTCCTGTTTTTATCTATACGTACTTTCGTACGTATCTAATTAGTATAGTGATTTATTGGAGTTATATATATATATATATATATATATATATATATATATATATGTATATATATATATATATGTATGTATGTATGTATGTATGTATGTATGTATATGTATGTATGTATGTATGTATGTATGTATGAGAAGAGTAAAACATAATCTTCGCTCCTGGGCAAAGAACCATCATGCTAGCAACCTTATACTAAGATGCAGTGACCAACTTGAAGGGGTCAGAGCACAAAGTGCTATTCATTATGATCGGGCCCTCCAGGATAGGGAGTGGCAACTATCTATTGAGCTCGCCAATCTTTTAGCATCAGAAGAGGAGATGCTCCGTCAGAAAAGCAGGCAAGATTGGTTGGAGTTGGGGGATAGGAATACAAAGTTCTCTACAATGCCATGAGAGCTCATCATTGTCATAACAATTTATGTCATCTTTTGGACGTAAATGGGGGTCAAAGCAAATCTTATGAGGAGCTGAAATCAGAAGCAACAAATTATTACGAAGAGTTGTACAATTAATCCCACTACTGGCTGGTGTTTCCTAAGCTTGTCCCTAAAAGGAAATTAACAGGAGAGGCGGCTATTTGGCTTGAAAGAATGGCCTCTCTGGATGAGATTAAGACTGCCGTTTTTCAAATTGGGTCCAACAAAGCCCCTGGGCCTGATGGTTTCAATGGGTTCTTCTTTCAACACCATTGGGGTCTTATTGGTACTTATGTTGCTGCAGCGGTTCAATCCTTTTTCAGATCAGGATCCTTACTTCGCCAAGTTAATCACACTTTTCTGACCCTGGTCCCAAAAAGTTCTAATGCATACAGTATAGGAGATTATAGGACCATTGCTTGCTGCAATGTCATATACAAGATCATCAACAAGATAATTTGCAACAGACTAAAAATGATTATTTATGAACTAGTCTCCCCAAATCAAGCAGCTTTCCTCCAAGATAGACTCCTCTCTGATTGCACCCTTTTGGCCCATGAACAGATTAGAGATTTCAGTAACCCTATGGGTTCTAGAGCCTGCTTTAAGTTGGACCTCAGGAAGGCTTTTGACAGTGTGAACAGAGAATTTGTGTTGTTTATTCTGCACCAGATGGGATTTGGGTACACCTTCATCAGATGGATCAAGGAATGCATATCTACGCCATCTTTCTCTGTTATGGTAAATGGTTCCCCAGTTGGCTTCTTTGATGGAAATAGAGGGCTCAGGCAAGGTGATCCCCTCTCCCCCTTTTTATTTGTCATTGTCATGGAATCTTTTTCACTTCTCCTGGCAAAATATCTTGCTAAAGGTTCCATACAACCAATGAGGCATGCTGGATCTATTTCTCACCTGTTATTTGCGGATGATTTGTTAGTCTGCTGTCATGCTAATCGTAGATCCTTTACTGGCCTCAAAAATTTGCTGGAAGATTTCAAGAACTTTACAGGTCTTGAAACGAACTGGGGCAAAAGTGTTGCTATGTTTAGTAAAGGAGTCAAAAATCCAGAGTATCTTGCAGATTATATAGGAGTCAAGCAGGGGACTTCCATCACCACATACTTGGGGTTGCCTCTCTCCTCAAAATATACGAAATCTCATATGTATAGCAGACTGATTGATAAATGCAAAAAGAGGATGGATGGATGGACTTCAACTGCCTTGTCTATTACAGGATGAATTGAGCTGGTGAGAAAAGTGATCTATGGGATGGTAGCCTTCTGGACGCAAGTCTACAGATTGCCTTCTACTATCCTACAAGTTCTTACTTATTTATGCAGAAATTTCATATGGGGCTCTACAAAAGCTTGGGCATGGCATGATTCTTGCAAACTGAAAACAGAGGGTGGTGTGGGGACTAAGACTCTTAAAAGACCTAAACTTGGCTTCAGGTATTAAGCTGACATGGAGATTGCTGAAGTCTAAAGGCCTTTGGGCCGATTATATAAGATGCAAATATAAGGACATGGTATCATTCTACGAAACTAAAGGGTCTATGTTGCATTCTGGAACCTGGAAATTTCTCCTCAGCAGCAGAAACTTATCTCAGAAGCTTATTATGAGGAAGGCAAGAGATGGTCGTGACACTCTATTCTGGCACGATAACTGGCTACCGTGCGGGCCCCTAAAAAACCTCTATGATATAGCAAATGGAGCTAGTAGCCGGCGCTTGTGTGATTATTGGGATGTACTTCGCAGGATTGATGATCCTTCAATCCAGCAAATATTACCCATATTGCGACAAATAATATTAATTTCTGGACCTGATACGTGGGAATGGAAGCCTAGCCCTCATTTCAAATACAAAGAAGCTTGGGATAATATCCGAACCAAAGGTGCCCCCTTTCCTTTCTATAAACTGATTTGGTATCGCAATAACATCCCAAAGATGTCTCTGACCCTCCTTCGAGCTTTCAAAGGCAAACTCCTTACACGAGACATACTGACAAAATGGGGTTTGAATACCCCAACCGACTGATGCCTATGTGAGGAAGGCGAGTTGGAGAGCACTGAACACATCTTCTTCTGTTGCTCCTACTCTTCATACATTTTGCAGCGGTCATTGCTGAAGCTAGGCTCCACGGCCATACATGACCTGCAGCTGGATGAAATAGGTAAGTACTTTGCCACCAATTTCAGGTGTAAGGGAATTCTCAGTCTACTCTCAAAGTCAATTCTCATTGCCATGGTGTGGCATCTCTGGGGTGAACGCAACAGGCGTGTTTTTGATAACTCCAAAAGACCCAAGACAGTCCTCTTCGAAGATATCTCAACTGATGTTCGGCTTGTTCTCCGGAATGAAGATACATCAACTGCGGATTGCGTCGTTGCTGAGGCGCTTAAAAATTAAGAAATATTAGACCATGGCTGAGAATCATGGGGTTTTTGCATTCACTAATGTCTGTTCTGCTTAGCAGGCCGATTTTTAATTCTCATGAATTCTGTTTATGGGCGGCTTGACCTGGGGCGGGTTCAAATTTCAGGTTTTTTTCCCATTGGTGTATATTGAGACGGTATTACATAGGGACTGGCTGATGGTTGAGAGTGACGATGCCTGTGTCCGCTCCTCTCTCCATTGTGCTTAGTTTCCTACTATCTACCGTATTGTACTAGTGTGTATATTTTAATATATATTCTAACTTACTCTTCAATATATATATATATTTGTATAAATATATATATATAGATATAGATATATATATGTATACATATATATGTGTGTGTGTGTTGTGTGTGTGTGTGTACATTGACCGGCGCCCCGGCGCGGTGCTAACGGGGGCACGGAAATCTAAATATTTGTAACCGCAAGCGCACTGTGTTGAAGTGTGGCTTGGGGGTCGAACACAGGGAGGCGAGGATGTGCTTGTGGCAAAGAGGACCAAAATCACCCCGTGGGCGAGCTAGCCCAGATCGAATGATGGGTTGTCACGGTAAAGGAATGCAGGGTATAAACAATATGAAAATAAAACCCGGGACTTTGGTTTCCACCCCAACGAGCGGCTCTCGCCAAAACAGCCTACGGGTAGGATGGCGATCGGTAATAGGGTCTAATGGTGAGACGTTGCCTCTAAAAGTGGTACCGACATCCCATGGGCCCGATATTCCGGTCGGTGCCCAGGATGATACGACGGTCTTCCCGGGTTCGATCAGTGGGCACTCCCGTGTCCATTAACATTGATCGACTCCGGGAGCACTAAGCTCGCAACGATAACTCCCAACGTCTCATCCTGCCGCTCCCGCGTGCTAGGATTCGACGTCTACGCTAAAGGCGTGAGCTATGGCTAGGGAGTCAACCGCCAAGTTTATTCCCCCTTGGCCGAACGGTCAAAGGCGGTCTTTTTCCCGCCGATGACAATAAAACACCCCGCGTAACCGTTAGATTCCTAATCCCTATCGATTTCCTAACCCTATGGATGCATCAGGAAGAGCCCCCGAAGGGGTTTCCGCCAAAATCCCGGATTAGGGAACTACTCACAAATATTCATTAAAAAGCGATCTAAATGAAAATGGACCGTTAAAATCATAATTAGACAATAGGAATGCAAAGGTAGTAAAGCAATTAAGATAATACTAAAGTTTTACAAAGATCCGAAAACTTACAAAAACTGGGAAATTACAGCCGTCACAAAATGAAGAAAACAGTAAAAAATAACCAACTCCCGAATCTGGGAAACCTAGGGTTCTATTTATAGAAAACGACATCACCCGACCGGTTGACAAGTCAACCGGTCGGGTGAGCCGCTTCACAAATTCAAAGCGCAAAGCGGGGGTTTCGCCCGGTCAGTATGAACCGGTCGGTTGGAACTTGGTGCGGTCGGTTGGATCTTGGTGCCGACCGGGTGAGGAGACCGGTTGGAGCTTCGAGTCTTGGCTGTTGAAATTTAGCTACAGGTGAACCGATCGGGTGAAGGTCACCCGATCGGTTGGAAATCAGCTTCGAATTTCCAGAGACTTTGAGCTTTTGACCCGGTCACTGAACCGACCGGGTGACTTCTCGTGAGCTCCAAGCTGCGTCCGGGTGGTGCACGCGTGCATCACCCGATCGGTTGGAGATGACCAACCGACCGGGTGAGGGGCTGAAAGATGCAATCTTCGTCGTCCCTGGATCACGCGTGACTCCTCCCGTTGCTCCGGGGACACATGATATCATTGTTTTATGCCCCAAATGCCAGCAAACTCCTGCAAAACACGGAAAATACGGAAAAGTGAAAGAAAACAAGAAAACACAAGAAAACACGAGAAAACGAATAAAAGACGACGGTAAAATACGGAAAAACACGGAAGAAAATGTGCGTAAATATATGAAATATAAACGCACGTCAAAATCCCCCAAGCTGAACTCTTCCTCGTCCTCGAGGAAGACGAGTGAGAGTAGGAGCTCGGAGGGGGAAAATAGAGAGAAAGAGAGAAAAAGAAAACTCTATATCCTAGATCGCCCGTCAGGGCCAACAAAATCAAAAACGACACACCAAGCAAGCAAACGCCAAATCACATCACTAAACCAAGGAGTACGAGTCCAGACAAGTGCCGTGGGCCCACGCGGTGAAGCGCGAGTGAGTGTGGTCGTGCGCTAGCAGTTGGTGTCATTATCTACGATGTGCAATAAAGCTCGATATACAAAAATCCAGGAAATGACCCAAATATCGATTCGAATTTGAAATTGCGGTGAATATTAGCTCAAGCATGCATGAGAAGAGTATAAGAATAGAAGCATATCATGCATCGGGGACCCCACAACTAGGGTTAAGGAAATCACACCACTATAGCCTAGATACTAGCTAAAAAGTTCCTAAGCCAAGTGTTTTCGAAACCGATGGGGGTTGAGATGATGTGGAGAAGAACACTCGGTGCAAATTCTGGCCTTCCCTTTATTCTCAGCAAGCAGGAAAATATTCACACAGGAAATTTTTTTGGGTTTTGGGTTTTTGTATTTATTTTTTTTGGATTTGGATTTTGGCTATACAATTTTTCTTTCTTTTCTTTTCTCTTCTTTTTGGGTTTTTCTTTTCTTTTCTCCCTTTTTTTGGATTTTTGGGGTTTTTGGCTATACACATGTGTACTCTCTCAAGTGGGAGAACGGTACACGACGAGGGGATTTGCACCAAGTAAAACAAAAAAGAAGTCGGAATCTAAACACTTGGGCAAAGAAAACTATCCTCGCTAAATATAGCATGGGCTAAATGGGTTATCCTAGTCCTTAATTGCGGAATCCCGACACATGCGAAATGAAGCGTACGATATATATAGCATGCAGAAGAATCAGACAGTAGAAATAAGTACCACATATTCATATCGAAACATAATAATCTAGGGGTCATTCCTGGACAGGTATATAAAGTAAATCACAAAGCAGAAGCACACCAAACAGATAGGCACGACACACGATTCACAAAAGGCTAAGTGGACCCACGATGCGTGAAATGCAAGAGAACTCGAAATCCTAGGGTTAGTGAATGTGATTATCGATGCTAAGCTAGGTGTGTGTGATTTTGTGACAATTCATCATAGGGTTCATCTCTAGGAGAAATAGATAAAAAGAAGAAAAGAAAAAATACAAACACGATGAAAACGACACAAAAACGAAAAAGAAAGACTCAAATGACGCACAAAGTGCGACTCCCCCAAGCTGAAGCTTGCATTGCCCTCAATGCAATAAGAGTGAGTACGGGAGGGCAATGAAAATGGAGGGGGGAATACGCACCGACACAAAAAGAAATGAAAAACGAGGAAAACACATATACGAAACTGAAAATAAAGAAAAAATCAAAATCAAACCACACGACACGAAAAACGAAAAAGAAAGAAGGAAATTGAACAAATTACACGACACGACAAAAAGCAAAACAAGCACACACACACAAAGAAAATAAAACACGACAACACAGCAAACCAGACTTCTCCCAAGCTAGACATGACAATGATAGCAATGAAATATGAACGTGAAGTGCAGAAATATGCGAGGGGGATGTCAAAAACAAACGAAGTGAAATCAAAAATCAGGAGAAGGCGAATCCTCGCCCTCCTCGGAAGAGGGTGTGGGTGGGTGGGTGGGGGAGACAGGGGGTGTGCGGAGAAGCGGGGAAAGAGGTGGAGGAATAGGTGTGGTGGTGGTGTGAACGATGGGAGGGGTGTCGGTGGAGGTGGGTGGTGGTGGAAGGACGTCGATCAAGGTGGTGGTGAAAGGAATAGAAGTGGGGGGATTGGACATGATGGTGACAGTAGTGGGTGGAGGTGGGAGGGATTTGGAGCGCACCTGCAATTTCTTGCGGCGCACATATGATGTGACGGTGGAGGAGGTAGAAGGTGGTGTGGGTGCGATCGAAGTGGTCGGGAGAGAAGAAGTGGATACCGGGATGGGAATAGATGAGGGAGGGTGAGATGATCGCCTAGGTGGGGGTGGGGGAGGTGGGGGTGGGTGGGTTGGTGGAGGGGAAGAATGTGATGGGGGAGGTGATGTGTGGGAGAGTGGAGGAGAAGATCGTCGAGGTGGTGAAGGTGGTGGTGTGGGTGGTGGTGGTCCGTGGAGGTGAGTGAGGAGGCGAAGAATGGCGGCCACGTTCCTCTCAAGTGCGAGGAAGCGTGGGTAAGCGAGAAAGGAGGACGGTGATGGGTCCGAGGGGGCTGAGGACATGGCAAGATCACGGAGGGCTGCGACCTCCCTCTCTAGAGCAAGACGGGCAGAGACCTAACGGTGACCAAAGGATGTGGACTGATGTGAGGCAGAAGTGGTGCCAGCAGGTAATGTGGAAGTAGTGCCGGCGGCAGTGGTCATGCCGGCACTGGACACAAGGCCAGAAATGGCCGCAAAAAGGTGCTCAGAAGTGATGGGGCCAGGAGCAGAAACAGGGTGACTCGGGCCAGCCCCAATATCTCCTCGGGACGCAGGAATATCCTGCACGCCTAAGTGGGCGACAGGGGAAGATGGTCTACGCGCGCCCGCGGGAAGGAAAGGAAGGCGCAATACATCAAAGAACTCAGGGTCGGGCGGAAAAGTCCAATCTGCCCTAAGAGCAATAGTCATGCGAGCTGGGTTGGGGAGAATGGTGTAGGGGCGAGGGGGATGGCCGTAATTGAATTCGAAGCGACCGTCGGGGCGGGGCTTAATCATATGAATGTGCCGTAGGACGTCAAGATCTAGACGTGAGGGTCCTGCGGCGATGGGAAGACCACGGGGATATGGATATTAAACGGGGGGTAAGAAGCAATAATAGTGATAATGCCCCCACAGCAGATCTTTCCCTTCCCGGCCCTGCTAATCTCGAGAAGCTTGTAAACAAGCCAATCGCCAGCATGAACTGGGATAGTCGGGGCCCTAAAGCTAATCCCTTCATCGTCAGGCACAAAAGAGAAAGTCATGGCCCAAAGAATGAAAAGATCGGGGATAGTCACGGTGCCTGACTCATCCCGCGGAAAAAATGTGGAGGATATGATCCTATGGGACAGACGAAATATGGGATGGATGATGGAGGAGGCCTTGGCCTTCCCTCGGGGATAGCGACCTAGTAGGGTGAGGCAGAACCAAAAGTTATCGACGTCAAATTTCGGGGGGTATCCATAGTGCCGGATAGCGTCATTCCCTAGGACAGGGAAACCAAATATACGATTGATGGTATCCAGGTCGGTGCGTATGGTTTGGTTACACACCTGGAAAGTGACAGTCGACCCCGACTCACAAACGAGGGAGGAAAGGAATTCTAGGGTGAGTGACGGGAAGGATACCTCAGAGGCATTCAGGAAGCCTAACCAGCCAAGGTTAGCAAAAAGAGTTTCGACCTCGGTGAAGACACCGAGGTCGACAAGTGATTGGGTGTGGGCAAACTTGGTTGATAAAAGCCCCTGCGAATTTGGCCAATAAGATTTTAATAACAGTGTTAAGTCTGTGGTAGAAGTCTTTCTGCTCTTGGTTCCTAAATATGTATCCATGCGGGCCCAATATGGGGTCCACAGGGGGAATGATAGGTGCGGGAGGGGCAAGTGTCAGTTCGCGTGTACGGGAAGGAGGACGTGTTTGTTTACGTCTCTTACGAGATGGTTCTTCCTCCCGCATGACACTCTTCCCTTTATCTCTCTCCCGGGCCATGTGTGTGCGTGAGTGGTGCAAATGGGTGCAAAGTACTATCAAAGTGCACACACACAAAAACCAAGCAAATCAAATATCTAGGGTAAAAATTGAAATTCGAGAAGTGGAGCGAAGTTACCCCGCAGAAATTAGAGTTCCTCGCTTGTAGATGACCCAATGCCGTGCAATGGGAGAAGTGTGGAGCCGCGACACTCTTCTTCAGTAAAAAATTCGAAAGTGGGGGTTGGTATTGGGAATTAGAGCTAAAGAAATGAGAAATAGGAGAGGGAAAGAGAGAAATAGACGGTGAGATGCAAGGGGGAGTTGGAGAGAGAGGTTAATGGTGGGTTTGAGGTTGTGGGAGAGGGATTTTTGGCAGTCGGGTGGTTGGAGGAGACGAAACGACGGCGAGATGAGGAGATCGGGCGAGGGTTTGTGAACGGGTGGTCGGGGGTTATTTATAGGTTTTAAGTCGAACCGGTCGGGTGAGTTTTCACCCGATCGGTTGACCTTAGGTCGATAATTTGATGCTGAAGAAACGCTACAGGCGACCCGATCGGTTGAGAACTCAACCGATCGGTTCGCCGCTCCATAAATTTTCCCGAGAACTCAGAGTTTTTCACCCGGTTCCTCAACCGGTCTAGCATATTGTCACCCGGTCGGTTGATGAATACTGAGATTTTTCCGAGAGTTCCCCCAGGTCACCCGGTCTGCTCACCTGGTCTCTTCTTTCTTCACCCGGTCGGTTCATTTTGTGACAGACACGGCTGTTAGCTGATACATCCCAACCGATCGGGTGAGTTATCACCCGGTCGGTTGAGGCCTTGTTTTCTGCAAAAACCCAAAAATCGCCTAAGTTTCACGATGGAAGTTGTTGCGGCTGGATTTATTTATAAAAATAGATAAAAATAAAGTAGAAAAAGTCCTAAAAACGGAAGTAAAAGTTCAGAGCATGGGTTGCCTCCCATGAAGCGCTTTTGTTTAACGTCGTTAGCTCGACGCCCGTTGATGATGTTCATGGTGGGCGATACGGGTGATGCCCAAAATCCGGCATCTCTTCAGCTCCAGAGGTTGTGGCTATTGGTGTAGTCGACGGCTGTAAAAAGATTTGCTCGACTAACCTCCCTTTGTTGACAGGATCCGGGGGCTTCTCCCTCAAATTGGCGTCCACTGCCATCTTTTTCAGGATTCGGACCTCATCGCCGGTGAGGTCCATGGGTTCTTTCCCTTTTCTCCTCGTAGGAGGAGACTTAGGAAATCCGGGAGGGATCACATGTCGCGCGACCGCCTCATTAGCCACTTCATTCTTAGGGGAGCCAACTTGCTCCCCAAGGTCCCCCAAGCTATCGGGGGGATTCCTCGAGAGCACTTCACAGGCACTCGTTTCAACAGCTCTATCTTATTCATTCTCCAGCACATTGATACTAGGATCATCCGGGGGGTTTGGATGCTTCATCGACAAGCCTAAGTCAAATTCGACTCTTTCTTGGCCCACATTCAGGGAAAGTTTCCCATTCTTTACGTCAATCAACACTCCGGCGGTTGCCATAAAAGGTCGTCCAAGAATAATTGGTGTATGCTTGTCTTCCGGCATGTCCATCACCACAAAATCAACCGGTACATGTACTCCTTTCACATCGATGGGGAGGTCATCCACTACTCCCACCGGATACTTGACCGAACGGTCAGCAAGTTGTAATGTCATGCCGATGGGCTCTAAGTCTCCCATCCTTATTCTCTTGTACAACGATAGGGGCATTAAGCTGACGCTCGCACCAAGATCGACGAGCGCCCTCTGGATTTGCACTTCCCCAATAGAGCAAGGGATGGAGAAACTTCCGGGGTCCTTGAGCTTGGGCGGATTTGCACGCTGAATGAGTGCGCTGCACTCCGCCGTTAACACGACCTTTTCTTTTCTAGATCCTAGCGTCACCAAGTCTTTCAAGAATTTAGCATAGGAGGGGATCGTCTCTATGGCCTCGAGGAAGGGGATTTGAAGGCTTAAATCTTTCACCATGGCAAATAACTTGCCATACTTCTCATCGATTTTGGCTTTGGCAAGCCGTTGTGGGAAAGGCACAACGGGCTTGAATTCTCTTGGGTTCCCTTCCTCATCCTTCTTCTTCTCCTCTCTATTAACTCCCTCTGGAGTAGTTGTCTTGGGTGACGAAGCACCGTCGTCATTTAATTTCTCAGTTGGTCGTTCCATGACCAACAGTGCTTCCGGTCCTTTGGGGGGCTCTCTCGTAGGTATTTGAGTTCCACTCCTCAAGACGATGGCGGACACGTTCTCATGCTCATGTGTGAGCGCCAAGGTCTGATTTACCCCCCTCGGGTTCACCTCAGGCTATGGCGGTAAGAGATTCTGTGGTCTCTGAAGGTTCGCCACTTGCAACCCCAGCTGGGTCACCTGATCGGTGAGCACTCTTTGTCCTATCTCCAGCTTCAGATTGATCTTCTCCTGGTTGGCTATGTATTGAGTCAAGAGGGACTCAACCGGAGAAATGGCCCTCTGCTGGCCGTATTGCTGCTGGGTGGGCTGCTGATTCCTAGGAGCATACTGTTGATACTGCGGTGGAGGTTGTTGCTGCTGAAATTGCTGCTGGGGCCTAGCCGGCTGATATATCTGCTGTTGTTGCTGAGCCGGTTGTTGGTAAGGTGCCCGGTAACTGAGGTTCAGATGATTCCGGTTGTTGGGAGAGTAGGCCGGGTTTGAGTTGGTCCGTGGTGGAAATGGCGCATTCCCCGTAGGATTGTAAAATAATGTGCTCGCCTGATCCAACGGTGGTGAGATGTCACCACCGTCGAACTCTCCAAAAACTTCAGATTCCACCGCAGCAATCTGTTGTGTACCGGCGCCACCGGCGCCTACCATCAATGCGAAGATCTGGGTTGACAGCAAGTCAAACTTGCTTGACAATTTGTCGATGTCTTCCACTCTATGGATGCCCCCAGACCTTGGTGTGGCTCTCTCGTCACACCACCGTTCATTGTTGGATGCCATATTTTCCAAAATTTGTCCGGCATCTTCTTCGCTTCTTGACATGAAGGACCCTCCAGCCGCGGCGTCCATGGAAGATTTTAAATCGTCCCTCAGCCCATTATAAAACAGATTTATAATCTGCCACTTGGGGAGCTCATGGTGGGGACATCTTCTCTGCATCTCCTTGTATCTTGTCCAAGCCTCATGCAAGGACTCGTGGCTGGCCTGGGAGAAGGAGGAGATCTCGCTCCTCAGCTTCATGGTCTTCCCCGGGGGAAAGAACTTTATCAGGAAAGCATTGGAGAGCTTCTCACAGGTGTTGAATGTATTCGGGTCCTTCCCCCTAAGCCACAGCTTGGCCTTATCTCGCAAGGAGAAGGGGAACAGCTTCAGTCGGATCGCCTCAGTTGTGACACCGTTAATCCGGAAGGTGTCACATTTCTCCAAGAAGGAGTCTAGATGCTCGATCGGGCTCTCCATGGGTGCACCCGAAAACTGATCCTGCTGGATCCACGTCACCAAAGACGGCTTAAGCTCGAAGCTCTGGGCCGTAATAGCTGGAGGACGGATGGCGGAGGTGGAATCGATGGAAGGCATCGAGTACTCCAACAGGGACTTGTGAGGTGTGGTGTTCTCCACCATGGCTTCAGGATCCTCTCTTCTTCGCTTCTCGGCGGCCAAACGCCTAAGGGTGGCGTTTATCTCTGGATCAACGGGGATCAAGTCGTCGAGACTTCTTGAACTCCTGCGCATGAAAAACAACAAACACCCGTGAAGCAACAAGTGGGAAAGAAACAGATAAGATAAGAAATAAAAAATAAAAATAAAAATATGAAAATAAAAAGGAAAAATAAGAATGCGAAAATTATCGCGAGGTAGGGATAAGAGCTAGACACTAGGGTTCATGAGATCCTAAAATAACAAGCACGTTGCCTCCCCGGCAACGGTGCCATAAACTTGACCGGTGCCCCGACGCGGTGCTAACGGGGGCGCGGAAATCTAAATATTTGTAACCGCAAGCGCACGGTGTTGTAGTGTGGCTTGGGGGTCGAACACAGGGAGGCGAGGATGTGCTTGTGTCAAAGAGGACCAAAATCACCCCGTGGGCGAGCTAGCCCAGATCGAATGATGGGTTGTCACGATAAAGGAATGCAGGGTATAAACAATATGAAAATAAAACCCGGGACTTTGGTTTCCACCCCAACGAGCGGCTCTCGGCGAAACGGCCTACGGGTAGGATGACGATCGGTAATAGGGTCTAATGGTGAGACGTTGCCTCTAAAAGTGGTACCGGCATCCCATGGGCCCGATATTCCGGTCGGTGCCCAGGATGATACGTCGGTCTTCCCGGGTTCGATCAGTGGTCACTCCCATGTCTATTAACACTGATCGAATCCGGGAGCACTAAGCTCGCAACGATAACTCCCAACGTCTCATCCTGCCGCTCCCGCGCGCTAGGATTCGGTGTCTACGCTAAAGGCGTGAGCTATGGCTAGGGAGTCAACCGCCAAGTTTATTCCCCCTTGGCCGAACGGTCAAAGGCGGTCTTTTTCCCGCCGATGACAATAAAACACCCCGCATAACCGTTAGATTTCTAATCCCTATCGATTTCCTAACCCTATGGATGCATCGAGAAGAGCCCCCGAAGGGGTTTCCGCCAAAATTCCGGATTAGGGAACTACTCACAAATATTCATTAAAAAGCGATCTAAATGAAAATGGACCGTTAAAATCTTAATCAGACAATAGGAATGCAAAGGTAGTAAAGCAATTAAGATAATACTAAAGTTTTACAAAGATCCGAAAACTTACAAAAACTGAAAAATTACAGCCGTCACAAAATGAAGAAAACAGTAAAAAATAACCAACTCCCGAATCTGGGAAACCTAGGGTTCTATTTATAGAAAACGACATCACCCGACCGGTTGACAAGTCAACCGGTCGGGTGAGCCGCTTCACAAATTCACAGCGCAAAGCGGGGTTTTCGTCCGGTCAGTATGAACCTGTCGGTTGGAACTTGGTGCGGTCGGTTGGATCTTGGTGCCGACCGGGTGAGGAGACCGGTTGGAGCTTTGAGTCTTGGCTGTTGAAATTCAGCTACAGGTGAACCGATCGGGTGAAGGTCACCCGATCGGTTGGAAATCAGCTTCGAATTTCCAGAGACTTTGAGCTTTTGACCCGGTCACTGAACCGACCGGGCGACTTCTCGTGAGCTCCAAGCTGCGTCCGGATGGTGCACGCGTGCATTACCCGATCGGTTGGAGATGACCAACCGACAGGGTGAGGGGCTGAAAGATGCAATCTTCGTCGTTTGACCCCCTGGATCACGCGTGACTCCTCCCGTTGCTCCGGGGACACATGATATCATCGTTTTACGACCCAAATGCCAGCAAACTCCTGCAAAACACGGAAAATACGGAAAAGTGAAAGAAAACAAGAAAACACAAGAAAACACGAGAAAACGAATAAAAGACGGCGGTAAAATACGGAAAAACACGGAAGAAAACGTGCGTAATATATGAAATATAAACGCACGTCATACATACATACATAGATATATATATATGTAGATATATATATATATATATATGTACATACATACATACATACATATATATATATATGTACATACATACATATATATATACTATTCATACCCCGTGCCCGCGGGCACGGTTCAGTTAAGATTTTCTCCCACGAAATTTTTGATCCCAAAAAATTATTTCCGCAGCCAAAATTTAAAATAACAACAAATTGGCATAGAAATATTTAGCGGCGCGGAACAACAAATTCTACATGAGCGTCTTCGACGCGAAACAACAAATTCGTCGTGGGCACCTTCGTCACGAAACTACAAAGTAGCGAAAAAAAATTTGGCGGGCACCCGCCTTCAGCGTGAAACAACAAATTAGCGGAAGAAAATTTAACTGACGCAGGCCATTCAGTTGAACAAAAATTTACAAAACACCGAATCCAATGAAATGAAAAATGAAGATAGATTGTTGAACCAATGAGATGAACGCAAGAGCACTATGTCCTGGAGTAAAAACATGGTAACAATTGAGTTAACTCAATAAATAGAAGTGGTCTATAAGCAGAACAGTGTGAGAGTATCGAATTTAAATGCAGATGATCATGTCATCACCATCAGAGAACGCACCGAAATTTAACTTCAAATATTAGTAAAACTTTCCTTCTTAAGAAATAAATAAGATACATCATTGAGACAAAGATATTAATAAAATTTTCCTTCTTCTACAATGGATATAGTAGTACTCAGTGATTTTTTGAAGGGAGTTTTCCCCAAATCATATTTTCAACCAAAATAGTAGTTAAGACAACATTTTTGTACATCGACTTATAATATCACACAACCTAAACTATATGCTAAAATAAAAAACCCTTAACTATGAACAAATATACACAAAAATACATTTTGGATTGAACCATGCAGTCCAACTTCAAAAACACCATCTCTTACCATCTCTCACACAGGCATTTAAAACCAACAAAATTCACATATGAAGCTAGTGTCGTGTGTCCTGAAAATAAAAAATAAAATCATAGATTAGAATAGAAAAATTAGAAACGAAGATATATCTAATTACTTTGTACAACTCACTTTTATTGCCTTCATCATGTTTAAACAGAAAACCTTTTCATCATCACATTATAAAAAGATGACATGTCAAGCTCAATCCAAAGTGGAGAGTTAATAGGATGAGCAATAACCTAGATAAATTAAGAACATAAATTTCTTATAAAAATTAATATGTATTTGATAATATGGAAAAATTTAAATTTATACATTTATTTACCTTTTTTCGTTGGAGTGGTGGATGGCGTGCTTTCTGGAACCAAGCAAGCTCGGCAAGAACCATCTTCCACTTCTATAACAAAAAATGTATTTGGATGGTCAATGAATAGGATATTTTGAAAAACAAAATCTAAGATTTTTATATTACCTCGGAAAAGAAGATTGCTTTGTCTTCAATGTGAGTTGTCGCCGTTGCTTGTAAAGTTCTTTTAGCAATTTGCTGGAAATAATAATAATAATAAACAGTCACTAATTTTTAATTTCAAAATGGGAATGTTTGTAACGGTATGCTTACCTTATCAAACCAAAATCCGATATAACCCCGTAGCTTGACATTTATGTGATTGTTTTGAAGTAACAGAACCTGTGAGAAGAAAAATGTTAATGTAAACATAGTAGATTAAAAATATAATGTAGAATTATGATAAGAAACTTACAGTTTTTGCCAAATCTTCATCATCATCTATCTATATAAAAATACAAACCAATATATTTTATCAAACAATGCATACCGAAAACTATTAAGTCATGCAATGAAATGTAGTAAAGGAAAAAATTCTTACCCTGCCATATATGGTAATGTGTGTCCACATTTTAAAGTTTGGTAACATATGATTATGATATACCTGCATGTTAGACAACAATCGATAATAATTTTTTAAAAGATCATTTAAACAAATAATATAAATAAAACAATGTAAAGAAAGAAAGTTAAAAAACTTACATACAATTTTTATCATACATTGGAAATCATAGCAGAACTTCTAGGTAAACGATGTTTATTGTGTTATTTATGTTGGGCTGAAGAAGGACACATACACGATCAAAAGATATGCACCTTGAAAGTGCAACATAAAGATGTCCATGACTGAAAACTGGGGTCCGCAAATCAACTCCAACGAATTTTACAGATTGTCCTTGGGCTTTATTAATCGTCATAGCATATGTCACACGGACAGGAAACTGCCTTCTTGTCATATGAAAAGGTAATTCTGTAGCTGATGGTGACAAAGATATTCTTGGAATAAACACAAAACAACCGGCTTTATCCCCATTTAAAATTTGAGCTTCAATGGCACGTGATGCACATCTGACAACCATCAATCGAGTGCCATTGCAAAGCCCGTCTTTAGGTGAAATATTTCGTAATAAAATAATAGGACAACCAACCTTAAGCTTAAGTGTAAATTGTGGCAATCCAGGAGGATCCAAAGAGTTTATGTACTCAGTTGGATATCTATTCATAATGGTTGGATCGGTTTCATCATTTTCAGAAAAACTGTCTACAGCTTGATACGTAATCTTCTGTCCCAGAAAAATGTTTAACGTAGCAGCATTTATAAAAGTAACATCATCATTCCGTGCCGAAAGAATTATTCGTTCAGTAAGGTATGCCGGAGTCACGGCACCCTCAATATCAAGCTGCGGATAAATTCGAAGTATTAACTCGTTTAAATCCTTGCACCTGAATATGTGAGAAGGAAGTTCTACCACTTCTGTAGGATTTGTCCCAACCTAATACATATAGATATAATTTTAGTTAAGGAATGGCTAAGATAAAAATAGTAAGTAAAATTAAATTAGGCATGAAATAAAATACCTCCAAAATAAATTTTGCAAAATTTGCATTCTCAACAGATGAGTTATTTAACCGCATATTTTGATCCAAGATCAAAACTTGTACAGAGCACCATAATACAGATCGTCTCAATGAGGCACCAACAATTTCTTCTCGAACCCCCTTTGGTATGACGGGCAAGATTTGTCGGAAATCCTCACCAAGAACAACAGTAATACCACCAAATGCTCTGGGGTTATCACACATATCTTGTAACGATCGATCCACTATCTCAACACAGTGCCGATGTTGCATAGGTAAATCATCCCATATTATAAGTTTTGCTTTTCTGAATAATTGAGCTTGCATGGATTGCTTGCTAAAATTACAAATTGAAGTATCATGCACATCTAACGGGATACAAAATGTGGAATGTGCAGACCGACCTCCGCTAACTAGCAATGATGCAATACCGGAAGACGCGATGGTGATAACTATATTTCCAAGACTACGCAACATTGTTGCTATTGCATTGTACAAAAAGTCTTTCCAGTTCCAGCACCGCCGCTCAAGAAGAATGTAGTACCTTTATTTTCAAATACTGATGAAGTAATTGCTGAATAAGCATTGCGTTGTGCATCATTGAGGCAATCAATGTCTTTTTGTGCATCCAATTGTTTCGCTTTATTTATAAGTTCCTGATGTTCATGCAACAATCTATTGCCAACAATTGCATTCCAATCTCCAGCAGGAAGTGGCATTGGTGGAAAGTCGGATAGACACTTACCGTACTCCTCAAGCAATTCATTGATATGGAATAATCCATAATCTTCAAGTTGGCCTTGAGTTGGGGTAGAAATTGCAAATAAAGTTTGTAATTTATGTGGAAGATCATCGTAAATGTGCATTGAAAATTCATTCCATAATGCAAGGGGGTCGATCGGCACACATTCGATAAGAATAATACAAAACAGTCTTCGTAATTGATATCCTGTTTTCATAATTGAAGCCTCGGAAAGACATTGTCTCCACTCGGAATCATCTTCAAGAAGACCTCTTGCAATACATGTTGCTTTTAATGTAGGGTACTCGATAGAATTGAATGTGCGTAAATTTTCCCACGATGTTAGCCCTTTAACAACTGTTAGTAGCAACCGTAGATAAAATCTCTCACCAGAATTAGGGGAGGCAAAATACATTCTGCCAATTGCATATCCAGATTGTCTTGAAGTCCAGACCTTTGTTGACGAATGCCACACAAACTTTTGAGGAAATTCTTGATATGTGAGATCATGTGCAGACTCATGTAAAGCGCAACATGTAAAAAATTCAGTCAAAGTTGTCTTATCATTTTCAACCCTAGACCTTCTTGCATCTACATCTTCATCTGGATCAAAAATAACACGGTGTTGCCCTGGTAAATGAAGTATCAATCTTTGAACTGACGGAATCTCTTGATGCAAAGGATGCTCAAATATTCGCCAGGCTGCCTCAAGTGGTCCAATATATCTTACATCAAGGTATTGTTGGATCTCATTTACTGCACCCAATACCATTGTGGTCCGATCATGACCTTTATAAATATACTTATGAATGTCTTCACACATCTTACCCCAGCACAAACTTCGACATTAATGTGACAGTTAAAGCGCCTTGAGAGATACCTGTTGTGCGGCACAACATCTCGGTTATCAACCTGATGCCCCCTTACAGTATATAGATGCCCATTACTACGACGACGGTAAATAGGATATCCATTACGATCCAAGGTTGTTGCATCTGCATAATTTCGAGGGTATTTCTTAGTACACTTACCATTTTCCATACATGAAGCATTTGGATTCCGAGCACCACATGGTTCATGTACCATACATTTTGACACAGTATCGAATAATGCAGGATCTTGAGCAGGATCAGGAAATTCAGCACATACAATTCTATCCACTTGATCACATGTATGAATCTTATCGGGTCCACGAAGAAAGAAAAGAGCATGCATATGTGGAAGAACACGTTTCTGAAATTCAATTGTAAATACATGTGCTACTTTCTTTCCAAATACATTATTGCCATCAATCTCCTTCATCAAAGCCTTTCTTTTTAACTCAAATACACGTGCGACTAAATATGGATGGTCGGTAGCCTTTTGATTGGGCAGTAGAGCTGAAGTAATTTCTGGCCACTTTGGATTTGCGGTCATGGTAAGAAAAATATCCGGTTGCTAGTTATAACGTGTGATAGCCATCGAGTCTTGAAATATTTCAAACATGTGACGTGCACTGCCAGTGAAAGATGAAGGAAGTATCATGCGCTGTCCAATTTGGTCGCATCTGGCATATGCATCGATATCTGCAAGACCCTGATAGAGCTCTGAGCGGAGTTTTCGTTGATTAAGTTTGATGAATGTCAAACGATGTTGCTCAATTGCTGCCCAAGCATCAACTATGAACTCTTGGAATAACTTTCCAGCTCTCAAAATTGAAGAATACTCGTTCTGTCTTTCAAACAGACGGTAGCTATAAAACTCACACATGGTCAGGCATCTACTTGAGGATATGTTTTGAACTGGATCCCACTGCTTCAACTCAGGTTCCCATCCAAGCTGACCATCAGGAAATAATAAGACGTAGTGTAATGGTAAGTATGCAGGATGAGTCTCATTAATTTGCATTAATTGATGATTTCCTCGAAGATGTAAAACTATATCTCGCATCTCGGAAGGTCGATATCCTTCGCCAGGTAAAATAACTGCAATCTCATCTACGGTTGGGAGGTTATAACTGCGACGATCCTTGTTTGAATTGTAATGCATATATACAGGAAGATCATGACCACATGAATCTGCTTGAGATAAAACAGAATACGCCTGACAATATAGTTTGATGAATGTATTTATGCCCGATAAATAATTTTGAATAATTTGTAAGACATCCTTGCTCAAATGTGGATTTCTATAACTTCGGAACTCCATAGCAGAATCCGGATCATATATGTAAAGTTGACAATAACTTGCTGTTTGATCCGGTTGGGGCAGAAGTGATCTTGTTCGATGGCGTAATTCTCCATGAATAGTAAATATGTTCGGTCCTCTGCCAGCAATCAATCTTTGATCCATTGTCACACCCAGGCTGGTAAATGCATTAGCTGCATTATACTCCCGAGTATACATTCGAAATGATTTTGATGCCTCACTGTCACCATCATATAATTCTCGAAGTGCTGGAGGGGGTTCATTAAGTTTCGGCAATTTTACTTTTCCTTACAAACAACATGTTCCAAAAAGATGTGTTCTCAAAGTTGACTTCGACAACTGTTCATCCAACCAGTGTAAGGCTGAACAATGAGGGCATGGAATGTTCATTAATCCAAGATAGTGCCGACCAAAATCAACCTGAGTTGGTGGACCAGAGCCATGCTGAGTTGACCGACATCGGAAGATCGAGGATGAGCCAGCGTCTTCTTGTTCAACTGGAGAAGTTATTAATCCAGGTGTTATTTGAGGTATACAGATAGGAGTCATATATCGAGATATGTTTCGTTGAGCTTTTTCTCGTTCTCTCCTTTGACATTGAGCTAAACACCTAGCCAAAATAAATCCATAATAATTAAATAAAATTAAGTTATATTAAAGCAGAGTAGCTCGTATGAATAATAACCTGGCAGATGGTTCATCATCTTCAGCACATATCGTATCGTTGTGCGAGGCTGAGACCTCATCTTCATGTTCAACGGGAGAAGTTGGTACTGCATCTGTGCTTTGAGGCATATCGAGTACACTGGTAGGAGTCATATATCGAGATATGTTTGCTTGTATTTGTTCTCGTTCTCTCCTTTTGCGTTGAGCTAAAGCCCTATCCAAATTTAAACACAAAAATAAATACAACTAAAATACATGTGAGGAGAAAAGATTTTATGTACAGGCGGGTTGATAATGACATGACAGATGGTCCAGGAACTTGTCCGGAAATCATATCGTTACGCGAGGCTGAGACAACATCTTCGTGGTCAACCAGAGAAGTTGTCACGGCTGGTGTTATTTAAGGTATATCAAGTACACCGTCAGAAGTCAGAGCGTGAGATATGTTTCGTTGTTCTTGTTCTCGTTCTCTCCTTTTGCGTTGGGCTAAAGCCCTATCCAAATTTAAACACAAAAATAAACACAACTAAATACATGGGAGGAGAAAAGATTTTATGTACAGGCGGGTTGATAATGACCTGACAGATGGTCCAGAAACTTGTCCGGAAATCATATCGTTACGCGAGGCTGAGACAGGATCTTCTTGTTCAACCGGAGAAGTTGTCACGGCTGGTGGTATTTGAGGTATATCAAGTACACCGTCAGAAGTCAGAGCGTGAGATATGTTTCGTTGTTCTTGTTCTCGTTCTCTCCTTTTGCGTTGGGCTAAAGCCCTATCCAAATTTAAACACAAAAATAAACACAACTAAAATACATGGGAGGAGAAAAGATTTTATGTATAAGCGGGTTGATAATGACCTGACAGATGGTCCAGAAACTTGTCTGAAAATCATATCGTTATGCGAGGCTGAGACAGAATCTTCTTGTTCAACCGGAGAAGTTGTCACGACTGGTGGTATTTGAGGTATATCAAGTACACCGTCAGAAGTCAGAGCGCGAGATATGTTTCGTTGTTCTTGTTCTCGTTCTCTCCTTTTGCGTTGGGCTAAAGCCCTATCCAAATTTAAACCCAAACTAATTACAATTAAAATACATTATTAGTGTATATTAGATGTGTGGCACAGTCAAGTGGATAATAACTTGGCTGATGGTTCCTCATCTTGTTCAAAAATTGTGTCATTGTGATTCATGTTATGTTGACATTGTCGAAAGGGTGAAATTTGATATTCTTGATATAATTTTATATTCTTGATATAATTTCAGACCTCAAATAACACATCAACTTCAACTGCAGACCATCAACTTCACATAAAAAATGAACTATGGTTATGTATCAACTACAGACCATCAACTTCACATCAAGTTGCAACTGCAGACTATCAACTTCACATTAAAAAACTACACATAACTATCAACTTATGACCATTTCATTTCACATAACTTTCATTTCACAAAACTAAGTTTATTGGGCATTTAGGGATAATTGGGTAGTGCTCAATGTTCAACTTATAAGCCTCCCCTTCTCCATTCTCCAAAAAAGATAACAGGTGTTTTTTGATAGTGTTTTTCATTTCATTTCACATAACTAAGCATTTCATTTCATTTCACATAACTGATGGTGTTTTTTTGAACATTTAGCATACTCAATAAACTTATCAAGTTGAACATTTAGCATACTCAAATTATTTTAGTTTTCTATGCAAACAGGGTTACTTGCCAAATTACTACCCAATTAAGTTGAACATTTAGCATACTCAATAAACTTATCAATATAAAAGGTTTTTCCATTTTGTCCATTTTGACATATGGCTTGCAGTACTCCAAAAAGATTGTGTGTAAAATGAACTCCAAAAAGAATTTTGATCCAACACTGAATTTTGAATTTTGATCCAACACTCAAGTAACAATTTCATTTGACATTCAAAATGCAAATTTTGAACTCAATTGATCTCAATCTTGAGTGCATACCCAGGATATGAACTCTATTTTGAACTTAACATGAAATAGAGAATTATCTGTATCCCAGGATATGAAGTTGATTTAATTTTGCGTATAACTTGAAAATTGAACTTCAGTTCAATCTTGATTTTAAAGCTGTATCTCTTTCATACAGTTCATGAGTGTTATGTTATCTGTACTGGGATATGAATTATCATGTATGAACATAACAAAATTGAACTTGTCCTGGGATATGAACTTGAGTTCAAATTGAGAATGAGTTAATCTTGAGTGCATACCCAGGATTTGATTTGATTTGATTTGAGAATTAACATGAAATTTTGAAAGTTGAGGTTACTTGAAAATTGAGAATTATCTTGAGTGCATACCCAGGATATGAACGCTATTTGAACTCTAGGATATCCTGTATCCCATTTACTTGAACTTTAGCATATCCCAGTCCAAGTAACTAAAATTCAAATTCAAAATTCAAATTGAGAATATATCATATAACAATTCAAATTGATATTCAAAATTCCAATTCATATACAAAATCCCAATTCAATGCACATATTCAAAATTGTTACTTGACAGGATGTTGCTATCCCAATTCAATTCAATTCACATATCCCAATCTTGAACTCAATTGTTCATATCCCAGGACATTGCTAGGATCCAGTTACTTGAACTTTAGCATATCCCACTTCAAAATTGAGTTCAAAAAATGATGAAGAGAATGATGAATATGTGAATATCAAATTTTCACATATATTTTACAGTAATAAAAAATGAAATTGATTCAAAAATATTTCACGGAATACTCAATTTGAAGTGTATGCAGTATATTGAACTTGAACTTGACTAATATTCACTAGTGCAGTATTCTTATCAATACAATTTTCTTATCATTTTCTCATCAATGATTCTGATCAAAAAATTCCAAATAAGCTCATCATTTTAACCCAATTTACTCATATGTACTGGAATGATAGGGAAATTTACTTATATGATTTAATACAATGAGTTATGTTATTTAGCACCAAAAATTTCATTGTATCATGCTATTCTGGAAGTAAGGGCCAAATTGAAACAAAAAATAAATGGCTCATATACTCAGTTGGACCTCATTTACTGCTTACTCATCTAATAATGATGCAGAGATGCAGTGCAAAGGTTATAAAGTTGACAGGATCATAGTTTTTTTGCAAGATAACTAATTTCAGGATAAGTTTAAATAGTTTATTAAGGTAAGTTTTTTTGCAAGAAAAGTTCTACTGTAGTTATCCTGTCAAACTTTAATTTGCAAACTGAACCAAATTACTCATCCAAAAAAATTTTCTCATTCAGTAAGAGAGCGAATAAATCAACTATTTTCAAATCAACTCTTTTCATAATGAGAAAAATCAATATAATGCAACTAAGATAGAGAATGATGGATATCATATAATACAACTAACATAACTGAAATTGAACCTTGACTGAATCTACAAAATGCAAATGCCATATCTAAAAATTGAAACTTGCCTGATAATTTTTAAATAGCATTCGCATAAGCATATGCTGAAATGCAAAAAACAAAACTCACAAAATTCAAGGTGCAATAGTCATTTTTATTTGGATTGGCAGTTGCAATTTAGATTTAGAATGAAAATTTGAAATTTTGAATTCAAATAAGATGAGCCAAAATTCAATTTCAAAATGCAAGGTGCAATATTCAATATTCATGTTAGCAATGCTCATTTTTAAGTTCAGGCAAAATTTAAGTCTTTTGACTGAAAGGAAATTCTTTCAAGTTGTAAAATTGAATATGTTTCTAATTTTTTTGAAAATATTCAGTCAAAATAGTTTGAAAAATAAGCACAAAAATTTGTCATTGGTTTGAAATTTTCATTTCAGTTTGAGAATATCATTTCAGTTTGAAACTTGAAACTTGATCTAAATGAGCTATATAAGGATGTTACAATCCTGATTACATTCCAATATTCTAAAAACCACTAAAAATTACATATGCTACACTATCAGGTATACATTCTTGTATATAAGGATGTAAAAAAAACCAATTAAAAACAAATAAAAAACACCAATCTCTTAATGTGCAGCAGGATATAGATAAAAAACAAAATTTGAATGCATTGTTATATCAGGATATCCTGATTACATTCCAATATTCTAAAAATCTAAAAATGAATAGAGATAATTTTGACTTTTTAAAGCTGCAAAATTGGCACATTCCAATATTCCAACATTCCAAGCTGCAAAATTGGCATATTCATTTGAATAAAGTATCAATTCAGTAAATGTATGAATATTTTACCTCAAGCCCTGTTACTTGGTAGAAATATTCACATTCATAGCAGATGGAAATATCAAGTTTACTCCAATTGACTGTAAACTTGATTGTAAACTTGATAGAAATATTCAAAATGAAGTTCTCCCTGTTAAACAAAAATATCAAGTAATAGTAAAAAATCATGTTAAACAAAAATATTGAGTAGTCAAAAATGAATTTCAGAATTTGAGTAGTTATTGAACTTCAATTTCAAATGCAAAAATTCCATATCTTCAGAAATTTTAGCATTTCAAATTCCATGAGAAATATTCCCAAAGTATACTCTTCTGAAATTTGAGAATTTCAGAATTTGAGTACTCAAATTCCATATCAATAACTCAAATTTTAGAAGAGTATACAGCATGAGAAAAATTTGAATACTCAAATTTGAATTTGGGCATGAGAAAAATTCAAGTTCAAAAGTAAATTCAATTTCAAGTTCAATAACTCAAATTTCATTTGATAATTTCATATTAAGGTCAAATTTTTTCTTCTACCATCAAATACCTTAGTTCAGTTTAATTTCATGTTAAACTCAAATTTCAGAAGAATTGAGGTGCAACATTTTGAACTATATGCAAAATATGGTAGCCAATTCTCTATGCATGTGAGGTGCAACACTGGTTCAAATTAAATTAAATTTTTGGTTCAAATTTAAATTTAAGTTCCCAGTATAAATTATCCCAATTCAAGTTCTCAATCCCAGTTTAAACTTCATTTGACAGAATTTTAAATTATCCCAATTCAAATTCAGTGTTATGTAAACTGCAGAATTTTGGTTCAAATTCAAATTTTGGTTCTTAATCTCATGTTACTTGGTAGAGAATAAAGTTCTCAATCTGTCAAATTATCAGGATATCCAGTCATTATCTCAATTGCAAACATTGTCATGTTAATATTCTGTCAGCAATTTCACACTCAAGTGCAAACTCAAGATTTCAGCAATCTCATTTTTTCATCAAGCTCAATCTTTAAGAATATACAACCAATTTGCATATGAAGCTGATGTTAGCATATGAAGCTTGTCCTGTTATTAGCAATGCATATGAAGATTAGCATATGAAGCTAACAGGACAATGCTATTAGTGATATATCTCAAGTTATCAAAATGAATTTAAATTTATCCTGTTGAGAATGCTAACTTGATAACTCAAAAATATTTAGTGATATTTAAAAATGCTAGTAGAAAATGAATTCACAGGACAATGCTATCTTGTTGAGAATTTAGTGATATTTATCAAGTTATCCTATTTAAATATTTCAGTGAATTCTCAACTTGATAACTTGAGAAATATCACTCAAACATTTATATCTCAAGAGCAGTGATAGCTTGAAATATTTCAGTGATATTTCAGTGATAGCTTGAAGATTTAAACATTTAAACATTTATATCACTCAGAAATATCACTCAAACATTTAAACATTTATATAACTCAGGAATATTTTAGTTATAGCTTGAAGATTAGCCTTCAGTTTAATATGAAGATTTCACTGCTCTTGAGATATTTTCAGTGCTCTTGAGATAAATATCATTTTCATCTATATCATATTGTGGAATTTGCAAATGAAGGCTATCTCAGGAGCATTGAAAATGAATAGAATAGCATTGTCCTGTGAATAGGCTATCTGAGTCATACAACTAATGCTATTAGAATTCACTGAATAAGCTATCAAGGTCCAAACTATATTCAAGTTAGAAAATGAATTCACAGGAAAATGCTATTAGAAAATTTCTCAACTTGATAACTTGAGAAATATCACTCAGAAATATCACTCAAACATATCTCAAGTTATCAAAAATGCTAGTAGAAAATGAAGTCACAGCTTGAACATTAGCCTTCAAATTTTAAATCAGTCTGAGTGACTTGAGATATGTTTGAGTGAGTGATATTATTCAGGAATATCACTCAGAAATAGGATATGTTTGTGTGAATTGAGATATTAAATTTCTCAAGTCACTCAAAAATATCACTCAGAAATTTTAAATCAAGAAATATCACTCAAACATAGTAGAAAAAATACATATGGGAGGGAAACAAATATCACTCAAATATCACTCAATATTAAATCATTCTCAATATCACTCAAATTTTAGTTCAAAAAACATGGAATTGCCAATTGCCAACAAAACTTGAGAAATTTCATATTAAATCATGGAATTGATTCACATGATTCACAGTTGCAAAATTCTCTCAAACTGAAATTGTCCTGTTATTCAGTTCAAAAAAACTTACCAATTTCTCAAGCTTGTCCTGTTATTCAGTTGCAAACTTCCATGATTCAAAAGAACTGAAATTGTCATGTTATTCTGTTCAAAAAAAACTTGAGAAATTGATTCACATGATTCACAATTGCAAATTCTCTCAATTTCATCAATTTTAAACTTAATCTTGAACTCAAAATCTTACAGTCAATTCAGGATATCAGTTCTCATATATTTTACAGTAATTAAGACATGAATGATTGAAGATTGAGCATATATTCAAAAGCTGTAATAACACTCAAATTCACATATATTCAATTCACCTGATGTATGAAATCAAAAATTTTGCTAGCATCTATTAAGAATGTCAAATTAAATTTCTGTAATAACAATCAAATTCACATATATATGTATTCACATATATTCAAATTTTGCTAGCAGATATTAAGAATGTCAACTTAAATTTATGTAATAACACTCAAATCAGATGTTGGGTGATTTAGAAATCAAAAATTTATGTATTCACATATATACAAACTTAAAATATATGTTTAAACTTAAAATATATCTTTTACACTCAAATTCAGAAATTTATCTATTTTATGACTGTGCAAAATATATGAATTTGATCATAGTCAGAAATATATGAATTTGATTAACATTCACATATTCACATATGTATGAAATCTCTCAGCAAAATGCAAAATTTCTCCAATCACAGTCAGAAATATATGAATTTGATTAACATTCACATTTTGGACAGTCCTATAACCATAACACTGTATCTTTTATCTTGAGAATCAAAAATTTATCTTTTACACTCAAATTCAGAAAAGCTGTAGTAACACCCAAAATTGATTCAAAACTTCAAACATAACACTTGAGAATCAAACATAACACTGTATCAAGCCAATTTTGATTGACAATCCTTGATTGACAATCCTTGATCAAGCCAATTTTGATGGTCAATCATTCAGATAGCAAATCAAGCAAAAAATTCCAATGAATTGGCTATCTGAATGATTGGCTATCAAAATTCCACAAAATCAAGCAGATCAAATTGGCACAAACTCTCACAATGCATATTATTGCTACAAGACATCTCACAATGTTTGAATGTTGGGTTTAGTATATTATTTAAATAGCAAACATTTTTTTTCCTATTTGTAGCAATGAAAAAAATTTGAGCAAAAATTTGAGCTCTGCCTAAAACTCTCACAAAATCAAGCAGATCAATTTTAAGCTTAAAACTCTCACATTCAGGTTTCCATCTACAGGACATAATATTGCTACAAATTTTTTTCATTGCCACAAACTCTCACAATGCATATTATCACCCGATAACAATGCATACTTTTGGGTGTATTCAATAACTACTCAATATCATATTCCATGCTAAATCATATATCCAGAATTTCTGAATATCCAGAAATTGAAATTTCATGAACTTCAATAACATTTTCATTTGGGTGTATTCAATATTGAAAAATTTATCAGTGGATTGAGATATGCAAAAAAGTTGAATACTGCACTTTTGGGTGTATTGAAGTTCATGAATACTGCAGTTAACTTCATGAAAGTGCATGAAAGTTCAATTAACTTCATGGAAACAGATTTTCATTTGGTTATTTGAATACTGCACTGATAAAAATTTAGCCACATGGGTGTTATTGAAGTTCATGAAAGTTATTGAAGTCCAGAATTTAGCCACATGGGTGTATTCACATAACCAAGTTCATGAAAAATTTAGCCCACAAAAAATTTCTGAATATCTCAATATTGAAAGTTAACTGCAAGATATGGGTGTATTCACATAACCAAGTTGAATACTGCACTGTTTCCATGCTTGCTCATATTGAAAGCTCTCATCCAACATTAAAATTTTGCAACATTTTGAGGACACTTTCAACAGGACACTTTCATGTAAAATTAAAAAAATCAAGCAAAATGAAAATGAAAATAGATAACCAAAATAACCAAATGAACCATGGCATAGAAAAATGAACTATGGTGTTGAAATTATATCTTCCAATTCTCTCATCCAATCCTCATCCAATCCTGTTGAATCTCTCATCCAATCTTGTTGGCATATGTTCTTATATCATCAAATACCATGGAAATAAAAATGAAGAGCTTATCAACATAACCAAAATAACCAAAATTAATGCAAAATTTAAAAAATTTCTTTGGTGAATGAAGAGCTTATCAGCATTAACCAAAATAACATGACACTTTCAACAGCTTATCAGCATTAACCAAAATAACCAAAATGTCCATGGTATTTGATGATAAGATCTTCAGTATTAACAATTTTCACAGGACACTTTCTTTGCATTTGAAATCTGGTCAAAATCTGGTCAAAATTGTCATGAAAGTGTCCTGTGAACTCATGGTATGTTGATAAATTCTTCAGTATTAACCAAAATAACCAAAGCTTCACAGGACACTTTCATTTGCAAACACTTTATTTTGGTTATTTGTTCATGAAGAGCTTATCATCAAATACCATGGAAATGAAAATTTCTTTGCATGAAAGTGTCCTGTTAAAAAAATAACCAAAATGAAGCAATTCAGCAATCTCTCATCCAACATTAAAATACAAAATTAAAAAAAATCAAGAAAAATGAAAATGAAAATAAATAACCAAAATAACCAAATGAACCATGGCATAGAAAAATGAACTATGGTGTTGAAATTATATCTTCCAATTCTCTCATCCAATCCTCATCCAATCCTTTTGAATCTCTCATCCAATATTGTTGACATATGTTCTTATATCATCAAATACCATGGAAATGAAAATGAAGAGCTTATCAACATAACCAAAATAACCAAAATTAATGCAAAATTAAAAAAAATTTCTTTGGTGAATGAAGAGCTTATCAGCATTAACCAAAATAACATGACACTTTCAAAGCTTATCAGCAGTAACCAAAATAACCAAATGTCCATGGGATGATAAGCTCTTCAGTATTAACAATTTTCACAGGACACTTTCTTTGCATTCTTCAGTATTAACCAAAATAACCAAAGCTTCACATGACACTTTCATTTGCAAACACTTTATTTTGGTTATTTGCATGAAAGTGTCCTGTTAAAAAAATAACCAAAATGAAGCAAATCAGCAAGCTCTCATCCAACATTAAAATTTTCTTTAACAAATTAAAAAACTCATCAAGCTCTTATCAGCAAGCTCTTATCATTAACAAATTAACAAATTCATATTAAAAAAAATCTTCACAGGACACTTTCATGCAAAAATGAAGAGCTTATCAAAATGAAAAAATCTTATCAGCAAGCTCTCATCCAATAACCAAAGCTTCACAAGACACTTTCATGCAAAATGAAGAGCTTAAAATGAAGAGCTTATCAAAATGAAGAGCTTATGCAAAATTAACCAAACCACATCAACAGTCAACTTGCAAAACCAAAAAATATTATCTCAATAACCAAAGCTTATCAGCAAGCTCTTATCAGCAAGCTCTTATCAGCAATAACCAAATGAAGAGCTTATCAAAATTAGCAAGCTCTTATCAGCAAGCTCTCATCCAATAACCAAAGCTTCACAGGACACTTTCATGCAAAATAAAAAAAATCAAGCAAAATGAAAATGAAAATGAAGAGCTTATCAACATTAACAAATGAAGAGCTTAAAATAAAGAGTTTATCAAAATGAGGAGATTATGCAAAATTAACCAAACCACATCAACAGCCAACTTGCAAAACCAAAAAAAATTATCTCAATAACCAAAGCATATCAGCAAGCTCTTATCAGCAAGCTCTTATCAGCAATAACCAAATGAAGAGCTTATCAAAATTAGCAAGCTCTTATCAGCAAGCTCTCATCCAATAACCAAAGCTTAACAGGACACTTTCATGCAAAATTAAAAAAATCAAGCAAAATGAAAATGAAACTGAAGAGCTTAAAATGAAGAGCTTATCAAAATCAAAAAAAAATTATCTCAATAACCTGACAGTTGCATGAAGGGTGTAGGTGAAGAGGACGTGATGAAGCTAGCAAACACACAAAGCTCACCAAGGGTTGAGTTGCTAAGGCCGCGATGAAGCTCAAAGTGCTGAAATGGGGGTGCTCTTCTTGATGAGGGTGAAAGAAAGTAAAAGAAAAAGAAAAAACAGATGAGAGGAAGAGCTAACCGTGGTAGAAGATGAGGGTGCTCTGCTTGATGTGCTTGCCTCTTCGTGCTCTCCCTTGTTGAGCTGGAGGTAGAAGAAGATGGCGTGAGCTGGAGGTAGAAGAAGATGGCGAGGAGGAATGTGTGATCTCCCTTGCTCTTCGTGCTCTCCCTTGTTGGTCTGTAGGAGAGATCAAAATGGCAGAAATTTTCCCTCCAATGTGTGATGTGATCAAAAGAAAGATGAGAGGAAATGCAAATGTGATCAAAAGAAAGATGGCGGAAATTTTCCCTCCAATTTCTGATGTTATCAAAAAACAGAAGAGAGCAAATTTAAAAAAATTGATATTTTAGGTGATTTGATTTCTTATATCCAATATCTCATACTCAATTTCTCTTACCCTATATACAATCTATATAAACATCACACCCAATTACACATAACCAAAACCAAATTCTCTTATCCAATATCTCTTATCCATTATCTCTTAACCAAAATCTCTTATACAACAATACACATAACCAATATCTCTTATCCAATTTCTCTTATCCAAAAACCCATGATAACATCCCTGTTATATATACACACACACACACACATATATATATAGTCATAACTCGTGCCCGCGGGCACGGTTCATTTAAGATTTCCCATGCGAAATCTTTGTTCACCGAAAAATTATTTCCACAGACAAAATTTAACAAACAATAAATTAGCATAAAAATATTTAGCGGCACGGGCACCTTTGGTGCGGAACAACAAATTCGACGCTGGCGCTTTCGGCGCGGAACAACAAATTTGACGTCGAACAACAAATTTGGCACTCTCACCTTCGGCGCGGAACAACAAATTAGCGTAAAAAATTTAGCAGGTGTCTTCGGCGCGGCGCGGAACAACAAATCTCAGGGTATTTTTAAGCTATTTGTTGTTCCGCTAAATTGTTTTAGGCTAAATTTTTTATATTGTTTAATTTAATGGATCATGCTTCTACACAACCTTTCCCAAGGAACTTTTAATTTCAAAGTTTAGGTTTCCAATACACATTTTCCACAATTTAATCTCCACAATCTTTTCCAAGGAACTTCTAATTTCAAAGTTTATGTTCCCAACGCACTTTCCCCCAAATGTAATGTCCACAATCTTTCCCAAGACACTTCTAATTTCAAAGTTTTTGTTTCCAATACACTTTTTCAACTAAAATTTTCACAAAATCCAATCTTAGCCATTGATTTACCAAGATCAAATCTCAGCCACTCTTTATCTTGTCCTAGTCAGCTCTAGAATTCAAAAAACACTGTCAAATGTATAATAGATAGATAGATAGATATATATATATATATATATATATATATATATATATAGATAGATAGATATATATATATATATATATAATACACCATAAAAATATATATATATATAATACACCATCCCATATATGCAGGCATCGTATAGCCACATACCTATAATATGTATTCACACCATAGCAACTTACATATAAATAGTATAGTAATACATATACTTATCCATACATAGTTAAGACATACAATAATCGTGTATACCTCATGGTATACATGCACACGCACAACATCCCGTAGGGGCAAGCAATACCAAACAAAATTATAACCATATTACCGTACGTATATCACATATATTCAGATAATAAGCACATATCTACTCAAGGCTAAGCACATACATATCTACGTACGAGGACAGGCTTACACATACTAACATATAGATCATATAATAGGCCTACACACTTAACTATAAGTACACCTATTATTATTACACTTAACATGCACATGACGTACTAGTATATTATTTCAAGCATTTAAAAGTATCTTTGAACCACATACTCCACTAGTAGATATTCCAACACTAAATCTAATATACGCAGACATCCCTAAAGTGGTATAGCTATCCACACATATAAATACCATCATTCATACAACTTTATACATATATCACGAATAACACTGAGTATACATACATAACACAAGAGACAATCATTAATATCCTAAGGGTAGCACACTCATACAGGTCAACACACTCTACATATATACATGCATCACGACGACATCACAAAACCAATGGGTCCACTACTAAACTAGATTTGACACAGGCAACGACAAGCACTAATATCTAAACAATAGAAAGGAAACTGAAACCAAAAGCGTAACGAAACAAGATAGGAAAGAACGAGTTCATATAAGGCAAGGATAAGGAGATAGCTAATTGGGTGGGACAAAAATATTGCTCTAAGTAATTAAATAGACAAAAGAGGGATATGTGTAAAATATGATATCGTATATATCTATTCTTATAAAAATATGTAGAAATAGCGAGCATGCTGCAAAATTTGAAGATACTGAAAAAGTTTTATACGAAGAAAATAATGAGTATGGTGAGGTAGTGATTGGGTTGCAAATGAAAATAGATTTATACAAAGATTTTTGAAGTATGAGCATGATGAACATAGAACTGATATAAAAAAATTGAAGTTCTATTTAGCTTAGAAAAATATTCTAAAAGTATGTATGTTAAATGGTTAAAATAAATTTCATAGTTTAGAAAAAGGATGATATATTGAATTATCAAAATGGTAACAAGGTTTTATAACTGAAATACGAAAGATACCGGTTAGAAAATGGTTACGAGATAGTAACTAAAATTACGATCAAGAAGGTTTCAAAATCCAAGAAAGAATTTTAACTCAAACGAAAAGCAAGAAATTTAAATATGTAATAAGGGGTTTTCAAGGAAGTTAAACTAAGCGAATAATTTAATAATAAAATTCGAAAATACATTTAGAAGAGTCAGAATTTGCAATGGGGAAGATTTGAAAAATTAACTATAATCGTCATGAGGCGATCACGTGATTCGAGGGCAAGAATATGATCGCATGATGAATACGCCTAAGATATGATTCATGAAAAGCTACGATGGAATTCTATGGTCGATAACATAGAAGTGAAATGATCAGGAAAATGATAGAATCGGGGGTTCTAATTACCGGGCCGTCTAAAGATCAGGGGAACTTAGCACTATGAATTTCTAGTGAACTATACTGTACTAGAAATCTCAGGGAAGGGTCCTTAGGGAATCATGATTACGTTTTGTTGGGCCCAAAATTTGATGAACCCAGGCAAACGACTAAAGAAACTCTAGAAATCTAATATGGTCCGAGCTAGGTAAGAAACCACTAATGAAGTTCCTAAGATGATTATACCAATTCTTAGTAGAATGTCTAACTAACAATCATGGATGCCTAACTAGCAAGCACGGGCGTCTAACAAACCTTCCCATAGTCCAGATCTAATGGACTACCCCTATTATACGTCTTCCAGCCATCTAAGACAAGGAAACGTTCAGATTAGACTCAATTCATGACTTGAATGTTCCGAATATTTAAATGGATGTTGTTATCATTATTGTTGTTCAGATATTTCGCAGATGCAAAAAGGACCTGCATGGGCCACCACTAAAACCTGTCACGCCCCGCTTTCCAAGTATGGAAGGCGAGACGTGAAGAGGTCCGCTCAGACTTGGAGCTGTGAAGCTACAGTCTGATAAGTGTCTGGTAATTTAATACATTAGCAGGTTCTTTGCATTACAACAAAACAACAATAATAATAAAGGATAAGCAATAAAATTTATCCAACATTCAACATCCACAGATTTTATTCCAAATATATAGAGAGTCATAAAGAAGTACAGAGTCCGAAAAGAAGACCTAAGCTTAGCCGAAACTACAACAAGAAATGGTGCTACGCACCAAACAACCTAACAACAACTACTAAAAGTAAACAACAACTAAAAAGAAAACCTCCTGCTGAGACTAAGGGTAGAACTCCGGTGTCCTCGAACTGGACTTCAGCAAACTGTGTCCTCAGCAACTAAATCAGGCTCAAAACCTGACATGTGACACCCAAAGAGAAAAGGGCACATGTCAGCAAAAATCTCCATAGAGGGAAAGGAAACTTTGTGCAAGGAAACATAAAGCACATCAGTTATAAAATAAGTGCAGATTAGCAGTTCTAAAATAACAATGACATGACATGATATTTTAAATGAATGCAGCAGTTTAAACATGAACATGATACTTGCAATGCATGACACGTAGCAAAACTACGAATCACTATTTCACAAATTCACGAATCACTAACTTATCACATTGTGCACAGGGTTTACTCCTTACAGCTGAAGGTACAGATCAGGTGCATTTCTACGCTGCGTGATAGCTTAACCCTACCCCTTTACGTGTATCGAGCATTGGTTTCCCAACAACGCTGAGCTCACTTCTGGATCACGAGCCAGGAAGTGTTTCTGGTCTGGCATAGGGTTGTGCCCGCAAAGTAGGTGCCTAGCCTCAATAGTTAACAATTTATTGTAGCGCGTGCTACACAATCATGATGACATGGCAAGATGCATGAACATGACAATAAGCAATTAAAAGTGCGTACATATAATCTGAAATAAACATGACATGCGGCATGAAATGATAGCATAGTAAAGGTGTCGGATCTAGCTTCATTGTCAAGCTAGATCTAGTAAAGGCGTCTAGGTGACTATCATTTCATCGCCTAGTCTCTTTTATGCTATTACACAAATCGGCCTAAAATGTGGCCTAAACAAGCACTGGCAAGTATCACTTGCCTGAAAACAATCACGCTACGATCCGTTCAACAAGTCTAAGTACACCTATGTGCTCAGTCCAGAATCAACCTAGAGTCCCAATTTTTCGATCTTGATTAGTGAGTTACCGAAGCAATAAAGTTACGGGTTTTAATCTTGATTAGAATGTGATGTGTGGGTTCCTACGGTTCAGAGATTACCCTTAGCACGATGCGAGAGCTACACTGATGTCAGGTAGCGACGTCAGGGGTTGAATTTCGGTAGCGTGAACGGTACGTCAAACAGCGACAATGAACAACGATCAACCGGGTAGTGGTACGATCATCGAACAGCGACGCGAAGGGGATGGACAGTGGCACAGTGTCCTACGGCATCAGGAAGGCACGGACAGCGGTACGGGAAGCACGAGACACAACGGATAGCGAGATCTACGACCTGGAGTGCGCGGATCTGAAGTTGCATGCAGATCTGAAGTTGCACACGCAAGGGGATACACTCCAGGGGTGCTGCAGCCAAGAGGGGGCCTGCACAGCCAGAGGGGCACCTGAGGGACAGCCGACGGCAGCAGCGTGGCCGACGGCGGTAGAAAACATCTAGGCCGTGAATTATAGGGGCAAAAGGACAGTTTTATGGCGTATTTTGGTGTTCACAGGCGTATTTTGGTGTTCGCACGCTGTTTACAGAAGGAGGAGGAAGGATCGACGAGTGGGAGGCTGGTAGTGGATAGGGGATGTCGAGGGGAGGCTAGGTCGACGATGGGAGTCACCGATGGCGGCGGCACCCTGGCCATGGGTTTCAAGGGGAGGGTGTTTGACAGTTTTTGTAGGGTGTTTTGGTGTTTGCACGGGATTTAAAGGGAGGTGGTGGTGTTGGTTGACGAGGGGAAGATTGCCGGAGGTGGAGGACGGCGAGGGGAATCCAAGCCATGAGTTTCAAGGCCGGGCGTGGGCTAATGGCGGCTGAGCGAGGTTTTTGTGTGAGCTTTGCGTGGGTTATAAAACCCTAGCTGCGTTTGGGTTCAAATAAGAGGGTAATTGCTAAATAGGATTCAAAAGGGGTGAACTTAAAGGTTATAGGAGGAGAGAGGGAGAGATAGAGGGGGTATAGTTTGAATTAATGTAGTGGGTTGAATAGCCTAAAGTGGTGAACGTAAGAAAGTTGTTTTGATAAATAGTTTTGAAAGTGGTGTGCATTTAGGTGATTGGAGGGAGAAGTTGTGAGAGGGAGGGGGTAGACTTAGGTTAATATGGGATGACGAATAGCTAGGAATTATTTCATGAAACGTATTAGGCATATAGTCTTAATTAGGTTAGTTGAGCTATCAAATTAATTAGGCTAAGTGTAATAAAAGGGGATTAGTGGAAAAGGTGGGTCTAGCGGTGTCCGATAATTATAAGAAAAATACCGGGAAGACCATGTCAACGAGAGGGTCGGGACTACGAAGGTCGGTCACGGGCTATGGTAACGGAAATCGGAACTAAAAATAAAAAGGTTTAATGACAAGGGCAAGAGTTACGACACCTCTTCCAACAAAGTTATTTTGTGGGAGAACGACCCAAGAAATGACGTTCACAAATAATTCTACACATAAGTACTCTTCCAGAGGGTCACAACGATATATCACATCGTACGGTTCGGATACAAGAAGGGGTCAAAATAAATGCGCGTACGAACAAAAGTACGCGCACGAAAAATGTATGATCGAAAAGTGACCGTGACAAAATCTAGGGTTTTCGTCTAAACTATCACTCTTCAAGATTTGAACGATAGGGTTTCATCATGCCGTGTACGAAACATGCTCGATCAATATCTCCTCAATACTTATCGATTGAGGCTGCTTCACTAGAAACACATGAGCCTGGTTCTTCATCTTGTCGGTCCAATAGAACCATTCCTCTTGATGCCTTGCATCAGATTGTGTTGTCTTTAGACCAACCTCAAGATCAACCTTCTGAGCACTCTCCTGCTCACGACAGTCCTCATGATCATTCTGAGTCTCGTGTTCATGAAGATCCTCTCGAGGTCATTAGGAACAAAGTTGATTTCCTGGTCCAAAGATCTCGGCATCAGGACAATGATCTGATATCCCTTCGTATCAACCTAGAGGAGGTTCATGCTATTGTCTCTGGACTTGGTCATAATCATCGTCAGATTAGCAATACCCTCCTAAGTATTTAGGACAGTGTACGTCCACCCCTCTGACCCAACATCTTCCTCATAGCTCCCTGATTTTTTACATCAGCGATTGGGAGAGTTTGAGGATAATCTCTCCAATATCTGGAGGGTGATGTCACAAATGCGTAGCGATTTCAAAACTATGACGGGCATAATTTTGAACATACAGGAGAAATTGGAGACTCTGGTTCCCAGTGTGAGAGACATCCATAATGTTGCCCCACAGTCAACTCCTCCTCCTCCAGCTGTTTGATGTTGTTTTGGACTATCACAAGCCTCTTTCCAGTCATGGAATGTATTTTTGGTTGTTGATTAAGAAGAGTGCTTATGAGGATATACTTTTGGTATTTTGGGGTTATAGATATTTTGGGATTAAGGGTGGTATATTTATAGGTATACGATAGTCACATCTTTGTGTGACCTTACTTGTGAATGATGACACGTTTTGTTGTATGTGTCTAATAGAAATAATTTTGGTTGTTGACGAGCGATTAAGTCTTATTTTGTAAATTCGCCATCACGATATGCGTACGCACATGTGCTTTTGCAAATATGCCTTTGGTGTTGATAATTATCTTATCTTGCACTTCCAATATGAAATATGCATTTGTCAATAATGTTGAATATTTTTATCTCCATATGAAATTTGATGCTACATGCTCAGCTAAATGGTGATATGAGAACATCTTCATTTATTTTGGCATGATTTTGTCCATTGATATCCATCATATAGGCATAAATATGGAGCGAGAAGAAAAATCATGTGTGTTTAATGATTAATGATTATATTTTGAATGATGAAGACTATTGTTTCTGTATGAAACTTTGTGGTATGAGCCTTTATAAATGGTCAAATGATAACATCTTCATTTAAGTATTATGTTGTTGTTGTTGTTAGCTCCCCACTCTTTTTGGATAATGACAAAGGGGGAGAGAGAATAACCTTAGGGCACCATAGGGCAAGTGTGCATCATGATTTCTTAAAGGAAAAAATAAGAATATCCTAACCATATGTATTCTTTCATGATGATTCATTTTGAAATTTACATAAGTCCATGACTCTCCTTTTGATATAGTTATATGATTCAGGGGGAGTTATTCTTAAATTTGAATTCAATATAATTGATTGACTTGATCTTCTTGTTCATGCTTTAACTTACTCAAAACGTGTATCACCATATGCTTTAATGACTTGTGTATTCATATATGTTGAAGGCTTTAACAAATACAATTCATGTGATACATGTATCAATTGGTTGTATTGATGATTCATTACTTATATATTTGGACTAAAATGTTTAGCATCAATGCAGGGGGAGTAAATAATTTTATATTTCAAGCACAATTATTGATTATGGTTATGATTGTTTGTCATCATCAAAAAAGGGGGAGAATATTGAATATTGGATCCCCCAATATGGTTTTGATGATAAACACACATAATCAATTACGACTAATCACCATGTTTTGTAGTAAAAAAGAGCACGGTCAATATGGAAAGAGTCATATCAAATGAAGACGATGGCTCAAAGCATTGATGCATGGACAAATACCCATGAAGCATGAAAGACAAGAGATGATCGAATGAAATCAAAGTGTTAGACTTCAGAAGCTCAATGGAAGTCTTCAAGGCATTCAATAGGAAGTTAAGGTGATTAATATGCAAATCTTTCTTTCTTTTCTTCTTAGTTGAATTAGCATGTTAAGCATTGAATAGACTCATTAGAATATCACTCATAACACTCACAAAACACTTTAGATCATATATGAATGAGTGTTATATGGTTAGAACTTGCATAAACTCAAAGAAGAGTTTTTCATCCTACATCAGGTGCCTGGTGCTTGGTCTCCAGACGCCTGATGCTCATGTGCATTCAGTTCTCCAAAACCCTATCACGAGCTGATGCCTGAAGTTCTAATTCAAGTCGTCTGAAAAATTCGTCAGATACTTGGATGATGAACTCTAAACGTCTAAATAATTCAAGCCAAAACTCCAATAACTCTGCCTCTGATGTCTGACGAAAAATAGACGTCTGGATGATATACATCAGACGTTTGGTAAATTAGTGCAAATATTTCCAATAGCTCATTTCTACAGTCAGTCATAATTAGGCGTCTGAAGTTGTATTAACAGACGTTTAAAACATTTGACCAGACGTCTAGATGATAAACGTCAGACGCCTGGACATTCGGACCATCTATTCCAGTAACAAACTAGTTTACTGTTTGTATGATCAGACGTCTGATGCCTTTGTGCCAGTCATTTGTACAATGGACCAGACGTCTGGGAAGTCTTCTTCAGACGTCTCATAAAGTGTCTGTTAGATAGCATTTATTGCCTAGTCAGAACAGTACACCACCCGATTGGTCATTTTTCTTCAAGCGACATGTAACTAGGATTTCTGCTCGATAATAGCCATTTACAGCATTAATTGATTGGGCTTTTCATGCGTTTTAAGCAGATTTCCATGGCTTATAAATACAGCTTTAATGTATTGATTTGAGAGGTTAACTAAGCATTTAAGACTTCATCCAATACACTCTCAAGTGATCCCAAGACATTAACTTCTCACGTAGAGCATTCAAGAGCATTCAAAGCAATTCTAGCTCAAGCTCCAAAGTTCAACTTGTCTCCAAATCATTCAAGATCAGCTTCTAGCATTCATTGCTACACACCTTGAGACAAGTTAGTAAGTGCTCTCACTTTCATCATTTAGAGCACATCACACTCACCTTAATTGCCTCATTCTTAAGAGTATTATTCAAGGCATAGGTTGTGAAGTTGTTTCATATTTCGGCTCAACATTTTCTCTTAATATTTGAGAAGTCCTCTTGGTTGCGAGAGAAGTCCATTCCGAGGTTGTGGGAAGTGGAAGAAATGTTCCTCTCGGTTATGAGAGTAGTCCATTGCCGGTCTGTGGGAAGTGGAATAAAGTTGTATTGGTTTGCGCTTGTTAGGTTTTGGTATGTGGGCATTAGTGGAAACACCAATCACTAGCGGGTTGTTAGTGGGTTGCTGGAGTAGGATTCAAGGGAGTCGGGGAGACTCGGTGAATCCAAATCAGAGTATATCATTTGTTTGTGTTTGGATTCTTGTGTTGTTGCTCACTTTCTCTATTCCGCACTAAGATTGCATAAGGGTTATTTAATTTGGCATACCTTCCTTATTAATTTTATAAAGTACTATTCTACCCCCTCTAATGTTTTCCCTATAGTTTCAGATCTTACAATAACAACAATTATCAAGGTGGAACTCAAAGAAGAAAGGAAGATCATGGGCATGACACACAGTTACAACAAGTGAAAAAGACACTTTAACAATTGAGTCAACATTTTCTCCGATTCCAACAATTTCAGCAAACTCAAAATCAACAAGTGAATGAGAACATAACAAAGTTGACGATGACATTTGACAAAGGAAAGCTGCCTGCTCAACCATTTCCGAACCCCACTGCCGTTAATTCTTCATCATCGGGAACCAATATGAAGCATTATCAAGCGGTGACTACTCTTAGGAGTGGGAAAAAAATTGAGAAGCCCGACATTCCATCTCAAGGGATTGATCAAGGAGTGGAGAATCAAGAGAAAGAGGAGGATTCAAGCAAAGGCAAGAGCAACTTGATTATCCAAGATGAGGAGCCCGAACCTTATGTGCCTCCTATTCCATTCCCACAAAGGCTTCAAGCATCAAAGAAAGATAAGTATCAATCCAAAATTAGAGAAATCTTTCAAAGATGTCTAATTAATATTACATTGCTTGACGCTATTAACGAAATCCCCACGTATTCTAAGTTTTTAAAAGATCTTCGCACGATTAAAAGAAAATTGAATGTTAAAAATAATGCATTCCACACCGAACAAGTTAATGTTGGAAAATCTAGTCCCACCCCAAAGGAGTTTTGATGATGATCACACCAAATGTTGTTAATGTACTAAATAATATTACTTAAAGTGTGTAGATTGTGTAAATAAGCTAATAGGAGCTCGAAGCATACTCCGAGAAGAAGAACTTCAACCACACTCATAGAAGATGAAGATGAATTTAGCTCGCAATTCAACATATACATTCTAAAGCTTCAGTTCAAGCACAAGAGGAGCTTAAAGATGAAGATCAAAGAATGTGCTCAAGCTCAAGATAAATAGAAGCTCAAATTCAAGTGAAGCTCATACCACTACTTCAAGTTCAACCATGGCTTCAAAGTCTTCATTGTGTCCAGTGTGTGAGTTGTCTTTCATTTTCTTAGGATTATGTTAAAGCCAAGAAGAATATGCACACACACACACAACAATTTTCTAAAAATATTTTTTAAACTTGTTTTAAACTCGTTTAAGAGCATACTTTCCATAGAGAGCTAAGTTTCAACTCCTGTAGTCAATCTCCAAACACCCAGGAGTTGATTACGTATCATGTAGCAGAATTTTCTCTTAAAACTGCTCTAGTAGTCGAATACCAAATGAGGGAGTTGACTACCTTCTGTTGCAGAATTTTCTCTGAAAATTCTCTGGGAGTCGACTACCTCCTCTGGGAGTCGACTACAAGCTATGCGACCAGACTTCCTTGATTTACTCTCCCATTTATTCCTAGCTAACTTTTTGGGCTGAAGTCAAATTTCATTTGAATTATTTTGAATCTTCTCTTAGCTCTATAAATAGAGAACCCTTGAGATCTTTTTCCTAACAAATTCATTCTTAAGCAAAGCTAAAATTCTCTCAAAAATTCTCAAAGTTCTCATCGCTCTCAAAGTTGTTCGTAGCCAAACAGTTTTTCAAATCTCTGATCTTATTTCATATTTTCTTTTCTAAATCTTTTAAGATCATTATTTTTTGCTATTGTAAATTGGTTTTCAAAATCCTTCTACTTTTATTTTCATATTCTTAAAGGATTTTTGAAACGACTTAGGTTCTTGATCACATCGAATCATTTCATATTCTTTTTGTGATCAAAGAACGATTTAAATTCTTTAGCCACATTGAGCACAATTGCAAATTCATCTTAGCTATAGAATTGTTTGGTGTAAAAACCAATCTCCACTAATTTATTGTGGTGTATTGGATCTGATCTTAATTTGAGTCCCTTGGTGATAATGGTGTTGTACATCATAGTCAAGATTATGTGGTTGGAAATCATGGTGGTGATACTAGGTCGTTGGAAATCCTAACGAGTGAAGTTAGGTAATTGTAATTGCAAGGTAATAGTGGATTAAATCTCGATCTGAGACGGTCGTGGACTGGACGTATCCAGGTTGGAGGGAACTAGGATAAATCTCGTGTCTCTTTGTGTGATTTTCTGTGATTGTCTCTTATTATTTATTTTGTGCAATCTTGCTCATTGTTTATAGTATATGCCATTTGTAATTCTTTGTTAATAAAATTTTTATTGCAAAGTTTGTTTATATTCCGCTGTTAGATCTCTTTTATTATCATTATTCTTTTGATCTTTGTATCTCATCTTATATTTGTTTTAAGATCATCGTGTTGATTAAGGACCAAGCGTAGATTACTCTACTTGGTTCCTTAGGGAATATTGGAAGGGAAATTAGTTGTATATTGATTATTGTCGAAAAAGTTTTATTCATACAACACTATTCAACCACCCTTCTAGTGTTGTTTGCCATCCACATGATCCAACACTTGGTATCAGGGCAAGGTACCGAGATGGCATCAACAAAGATAGCACCCACCCTCTAACGATTTGATGGAACCAATTATGCTGATTCGAGAAAGATGATGTTGAGAGACATTAAATCCGTTGGACATATGGCTTGTAGTTTCATCGAGTTTCTGTACATCAAGCCTACTACTCCTACATCATAATAGACGAACCGAGACGTGGACGTAGCCGTTCTTCACTCTAAGGTAATGAGTTTATTATTATTTAATATTGATGATTTTATGTTTGAGTTTGTTTCAGAAGCAACTACGGTATACCAAATTTGGAACATCCTAAAGAACAAGTTTGGAGAAGAGCAAAATGGTGATAAATGGATTTTGACATCACCAACACCAACGAAGAAGAGAGCGAATTTAACGAAGATGAGAACGATTCGGAGTCGGATGACTCAAGTGATGAAGAAGAGGAAGCGCAACCCACAAATAAAATGTGCATGATGGCTCATCAAGACAACAAGGATGAGGTATGTGAATCTAGTTCTGATGATGAAAATGATTTTGACATGGGTAGTGCATATGAAAATTTGTATAGAGAATACGAAAGATTGAAAAAGAAATACAAAAGTTTAGATAATAAGCACAATGCTGTGCATGATGAACATGACAATCTTAAGAACAAATTTGATTCTCTTGCTAGTGAGTATGATTCAATAAAACATCATTGTAATATTAACAATGATTGTGAAGATTTGAGAATTAAATATGATAAATTAGCTCGTAATCGTGATTTATTGAAAAATGAACATGCTTTGTATGTTTCTTGTTTAAATGATAAGATAGATTCACTTACAAATGTTATTGCTTCTAGCCGTATAAAGCATGAAGAATTAGCTGCAAAATTTGATTGTATCAAGAATAGTTCTATTTCTTCGTGTTCTTATGCTCCTAGAAATGTTGTTGATAGATTTACTCATGCTCAAGCTTCTCCATCTAAAGATATGAGTAGAAATATAAATGTTGTTCATGCCAATGCTAAATAGTATGCTTTATGTATGGAAGAAATGCTAGACACTATATTCATAGTGCACACCATGAACCCCATGCTTCACATGTTCCACATGTTACACATAATGCATTACACAAACCATATATTACACATCACAATGTTGCACCCAACATTTTACAAACACCACCTAATGTGCATCATACTAAAAGCAATGTTACAATGCATGGCAATATGATTTGGGTGCCAAAGAATTTGAATGATAGAGATAAAAATGTTTATATTGAAAATTTTATACATGATATGTATAAAATTCGTGATTATGTGCATATACATATGAAATCAAATTCAAATCGAATTTGGGTTCCTAATGGTTAGTTGTGATTGAACCCATGAATTTGGGGTATCCATGTGCCTATATGATTATCTTATTAATACACTAGTGTAGAATGATAAAATGGATGATAGATTAAATCTTGATTATGTTTGTTTGAACAAAATTGATTCAATATGTTATTTATACCATGTTTACCATGTTGTGCCCTGTGAAGCTACTGCACATGTATTAGAGGGGGGTGAATAGTACTTTAAAATAATCAAGAGTGTTATTCCTAGTTATTGTGCAAACATACAAACAACAATGCAGAATAGACTACAAACAACAAGAATAGACAAACGCAAACAAAGCATGTAACGGGTTCGGATCCACCCAAGTCTCCCCGACTTGTTCCCGGTGATCCTACGTTCCAACCACCCTGACCCCCTGCGGATACTTGAGTTAGAAACCAATAACCCAAGATTTTTCACTATGAAATTCTTGTAGAAAACCTCTGCAAGACCAAATCATACACAATGAAAATGTGACTCCCACAACCCGGGATTACACACTTCTCTTACAACCGAGAGAACAATTCAAATATCAAATGCGATGAAATAATGAAACACTTACCACAAAATCCTATGCCTTGAGTATACTTACCAAAGTAGGACAAAGAGGGATTTTGAGGAAGAAGATGTAACCAAACCCTAGCTCCAAGAAGATGACCAGCAATGGAAGCCTAGGGTGGAGTTGATGACCTTGATTCAAGCTCCTTGGCTTGAAAAGCTCACAATCAATGAATCTCTCTTGAGGAATTTGGCTCAAAGAGTGAAGGAGAGATTCTTGGTGAGAAGAGAGAACTTAGAATTAGCTTGAGAAAACTCTTCTCTTAGGTCTGAAATAACTTGGATAATGGACCTCTAACCTTGCCTCAAACGAATCAGGTTTGTATTTATAGAGGCAAGAAAAATCGTGCTCAAAAGATTCCCAACGGTCATATTTCTGAAGCAGTTAGTCGGTCTAAGAAGGATCACTGACTGACTAGATTGGCAACTAGTCGGTCGGTGATTCTTCATGAACCGACTAACTGGCTCACAGCCAAAAGAGAAAGTTCCAGGCAATATGAACTAGTCGATCCAAGAAGACTTGCCAACCGACTAGTTTCACAACTAGTCGGTCGGGGAGTCTACTTTGACTGACTAAGAGTCGAAATCGAATAGGCTGGATTCAAGTACAGCTAGTCAGTTTAAGAACAACCTCCAACCGACTAGTTTCTCAACTAGTCGGTCGGTCGATGTGCTTTGACCGACTAACTGTAAACAGTAACTTAGGCTGTACAGAGGCAATGATAACTAGTCGGTCTGAGAAGATTTCCTAACCGACTAGATCGTCATCTAGTCGGTCGGTGAGCCTTCTTTGACCGACTAATTGATCAACAGTGCCAGGCTAAATTGAACAAGGACATCTAATCGGTTCAAGAGGAATTGCCGACCGACTAGATCGTCATCTAGTCGGTTGGTTCTTCTACTTGAACTAACTAAGATGCAATAGAAGCCGAGGGATGAAGCGATAAGCTTCGGAAAAGTTTCTAATGGCTTCTATGATAATCCTAGCTCTAAGATATGAGCGAAAAGAAGATTATAATGTAAGTCCTACTCAAGGCTTAACATTCTATTCTATGAAGCTAGAAGACATTAAATTAAACATGACGAACCATCTTCAAAGCTTCAATCTTCACTCTTGACTTCATTAATACTCCTTGAGCTTCAACGAAGCTTCAGGCACACGATCACGCGTAAAGAGAAGTCTTGAGACGTCGCTTTTGATGTACGTAGTGTTTTGACGACGATCTCCATAACTGCGCTCACAAAGAGTTAGTTCACTATATTTATGTTTGCTCATCATCCAAAACCAAATCAGGGGAAACAATACTCAACATTCTCCCCCTTTTTGGTGATGACAAACCAACGTAAAGAATAATCAATAATAATGATTAAATGAAATTTACTTTCCCTGCATTGATGACACGTTAGTTCCGTATTCAATAATATTCATACGCACCAAGCAGACGAGGGAAAATATAAAATATGAATCCTATTATTGCAATTTAGGATCTAAATCCATTTTATATCTTAACTCCCCCTGAATCTAACATATCAACTTAGATTCATGGTAAATTGCTTTGAATTATCAATTAGCACATTGTCATTATTAATTCTCTCCCCCTTTGGCATTAGCAAAAAGATCGGGAGGAGGTCAACGACAAGATTACAATGGCTAAAAGTAAAAGCATGAGAGTCTAAGAATACAACCACGATCCAAATGACACCAATGTAAAATACCAAATGTAAAATACCGAAGAAAATCAAAGCGTGCCAATGTGACCATAGTCGAAAATCGAAAAATGAAATCATCAAAACTCAAAACAATTTCACTTATTCAGTTATGGAATATGCTCTCCAATATCAACATTCTTGGTTAATAAAGTGCATGGAAAATAATTCTATGTTTTCATAAATCCAATTCTATTTAACCAAGTTAATCGTCGAGCGACGAAATCAACATCAGAGACAAAAATCCAATGTGAATACCAAATGTAGCATGCAAAAGTGTTATGCCAAAAATAGATAGTAGCTTCATAAAAACTTATGGCATACACAATTCTAGTACAAAATGACATCAATTGTAATATAGTCTACCAATGGATGCATTCAACACACATGGATACCAATGTAAATCAAATGTATGAATATACTTACAACTTTAAGCTCCCCCTATTTTGGTGCATCACTTAAGCACCATCAACTCCATTTGAATGAAAAATCCTTTGCAAATCAATGAGTTGGTAGGGTTGGTATCCCATGGTGGATTGAACCTAGTGAAGGATCCTGTCCAAAACAGAGTTAGGATCGATAATATGAAGTTTAGACTTACGCTTGCGTACGCTGCACGGTAGTCTACGAACTTCGCCTTCAGATTCGCCACGACGGATCGAGTCTACTCACGAACGGAGTAAGGCTACTAAATCCACAATCTAAATCTCTATTTTAGATTAAGAACTTGGATGGAGGGAGAGGAAATATTTCTGCAGAGCTTCGCTATGAAGAAGATGCATGCATGAATTTCATGCAAATGTGTAAGGAAAATGGCTACCCTTGGGTCTTATTTATAGCCCCCAAGGTAGTTATTTTAGGGTAAGTTGTTCCTTTGGAACAACTTAATTAAGGTGTACCATGATACATGGCACATTATAAGCTTAAGTTGTACCATATGCATGGTACAACATAAGCTTAAGATATTCCCCCTTTATTAGCCATATGTCGCATGCACTTATGCATATATAATGCGACTTTCCCGCTCATACAGAGATCCTCTCCGCAAGGGAACAGATTCCCTTTGCACACGACTTCGTGTGCGCGACGTTCGAGGTCCGTATTCCCTCGTACATCCCCTACAAGGGTGTACAAACGTCTTCCATATCCAACACCTAGAAGACACAATTCTTGGTATCCAAAAACCCTATTAGATCCTATGGGTTAGGCAACAATTTTAACAAACTAAATTCAAATTAACGTAACCCATAGCCCAACTAAATTCAAATTCAATATGAATTTAAGTTTCAAACAAACATGCACATCCATGACCAATATGCAAATAAAATACACCAATTCTTACCACAATTGTTTTGGTACCCATAAAAATGAAAATAAACTTATGGTACCAAGCAAGAAGGGTCAAAGAAAACTAACTCTTCGAAAACCAAGTCCACGAGGACCGTGATTTCCCAACATAATCATCATTCAAAATAATATCATTAATATATGATTGCACATACATATCCTTAGCATGCATGCTTGTGTTCTTCGGACCCCAAATAGTGTATGTCTTGGGAGTCCTAATCCTATTGGGAGCATGCATACGTTGTTGATGTCTATGTGATGCATGTCGTGGATAAGCATATGGCATATGATAAAATGGTGCATGATGATAATTGTTCATATGAGAATGTGGATGAACATATGCATGTGGTGGAACACGTGCATGAGTGTGTCTCACATGGTGTGCACGTGCTCATGGATGCGGAGCATAAAAATCATCACATGTGCTAACATGTGGAGTAGGATGTGTGTTCCTACATGGCATGGTATACATGAAAGCATGACCCTTCATTGGATGTCCACCCAAAGTGGGCTTCTTTCCAAATGGGGGTGTGTTCTTAGCGGAAGCACCATTGGTAGAAGAACTACCCATGAAGTGTTTACTCCCACTAGTAGATGCATCGGAAGTTGGCCTAACAAAGGTGGCGGACGATTTGGATGAATCTCCCATCTTATACCCCAAGCCAATGTGATGATTGGAAGGAAGTAAGTCATTTAGTATATTATCCAAATGACCCTTAACTTTATTGAATTCATTGATTCGTCCTAATGTGGACTCATACTTCTCGGTGAGAGAATGCATAGAAGCATCCAAGGTGGACACTTGAGATGTGAGTGCACAAACACGTGATTTGAGATTTTTATTCTCAATACTCAAAGTTGAGTTTTGAGACGTCAAATCCGCTATCACATGTTCATCCGAATCCTCGATATGAACATGCTCAAGTTGAGATTTGAGATTTTCAATCTCATTTCTCAACCCTTCAACAACGGTGTCGTTGTTGACGATGATAGGTTTAGGCGAGGTTTGAAGACTAGTTAGCTCATTTTTAGTCTTAATAAATCTATTAGCTAATTTAGAAAACTTACACCAAAGTTGTTCATTAGCTAATCTAAGTTCATCCATGGTTACCTCACCACCTTCATCCTCGCTTTCCTCGCTTTCATCGGAGGAAGTCTCTTGAACATGCTCTTCTCTTCCCATGAAGCACATGTGGGCTTTCTCCACCTTTTCATCGTCCGACTCTCCACTTAAGGAGTCCTCGTCGGAGTCGGTGAATGTGTCGACAAGTCCTTTCTTGTACTTTCTCGACTTGTCAAACTTGGATGCCTTCCACTTCTCCTTGTGTTTGTTTAGAGGACAATCCGGCTTGATGTGTCCTGGCTTGTTGCATTTATAACACACGGGAGTAGAAGCATTAGTCGAACTAACTTTAGATTTATTTCTAAAGTTACCTTTTCATAAGAATCGGTCGAACTCCTTTGCCATACGGGCAATGGATTCTATGTCTAACTCTTCTTCCGATTCTTCATCGTCGGTAGATGGAGCGGCCTTGTACGCAATCGCCTTTTTCTTTGGCTCGTCTTGCTTCAAGTACGCCTTCATCTTCTCCTTCATCTTGATCTTACTTTCCTTGAGTACCTCGTAAGACAACAAGGTACCCATTAGTTGTAGAACAGTGTACTTATTCATATCGTTACCTTCCTCGATGGCGAAGGTATGCTTTTCCTAACAAGAAGGAAGTCCGTCAATGATCTTCGCGACTTTCTCCTTTTGGGTGTAGATCTTCCCAAGAGCTTTCAATTCGTTGGATATGTCCACGAAGTGAGCATAGTAGTCCTTCATAGTTTCACCCTGTTCCATGTGAAACAACTCGAATTCTTTGTTAGCGACAACGAGTTTAGAATCTTTTACCGTGCTTGTTCCTTCATGCAAGATGAGGAGTTGGTTCCATACTTGATATGCACTCTTACATGTGCATATCTTGTTGAAGTCTTCGGGCTCCAACGCACATTGCAAGGCATTCATTGCCTTGGCATTGTTTACCTCCGCGGCAACCTCCGCGGTAGTCCACTTCGTGAATTCTTGTTCGGGCTCGACATATTCCGTCAATGTGGCTCTCCAAAGTGAAGCGCTCCGGAGGAAGGTTTCCATCCGGTATTTCCAGTACCCATAGTTGGTACCATTGAAGTGAGGAGGCCTAACTGAGGATTGCCCTTCCAAAACTGAAGAAGCTCCTTGACAATCCTTGAAGACGTTGTAGTCGTTGTTTGTCATAGCTTTGAACTTGGCTCTGATACCAATTGTGTGCCCTATGAAGCTACTGCACATGTACTAGAGGGGGGGGTGAATAGTACTTTAAAATAATCAAGAGTGTTATTCCTAATTATTGTGCAAACATACAAACAACAATGCGGAATAGACTACAAACAACAAGAATAGACAAACTCAAACAAAGCATGTAACGGGTTCGGATCCACCTAAGTCTCCCCGACTTGTTTTCGGTGATCCTACGTACCAACCACCCGGATCCCCTCCGGATACTTGCGTTAGAAACCACTAACCCAAGATTTTGCACTATGAAATTCTTGTAGAAAACCTCTACAAGACCAAATCATACACAATGAAAATGTGACTCCCACAACTCGGGATCACACACTTCTCTCACAACCGAGAGAACAATTCAAATATCAAATGCAATGAAATAATGAAACACTTACCACAAAATCCTATGCCTTGAGTATACTTACCAAATTAGGACAAAGAGGGATTTTGAGGAAGAAGATGTAACCAAACCCTAGCTCCAAGAAGATGACCAGCAATGGAAGCCTAGCGTGGAGTTGATGACCTTGATTCAAGCTCCTTGGCTTGGAAGGCTCACAATCAATGAATCTCTCTTGAGGAATTTAGCTCAAAGAGTGAAGGAGAGATTCTTGGTGAGAAGATAGAGCTTAGAATTAGCTTGTGAAAACTCTTCTCTTAGGTCTGAAATAACTTGGATAATGGACCTCTAACCTTGCCTCAAACGAATCAGGTTTGTATTTATAGAGGCAAGAAAAATCATGCTCAAAAGATTCCCAACGGTCATATTTCTGAAGCAGTTAGTCGGTCTAAGAAGGATCACTGACCGACTAGATTGGCAACTAGTCGGTCGGTGATTCTTCATGAACCGACTAACTGGCTCACAGCCAAAAGAGAAAGTTCCAGGCAATATGAACTAGTCGATCCAAGAAGACTTGCCAACCGACTAGTTTCACAACTAGTCGGTCAGTGAGTCTACTTTGACCGACAAAGAGTCGAAATCGAATAGGCTGGATTCAAGTACAGCTAGTCGGTTTAAGAACAACCTCTAACCGACTAGTTTCTCAACTAGTCGGTCGGTCGATGTGCTTTGACCGACTAACTGTAAACAGTAACTTAGGCTGTACAGAGGCAATGATAACTAGTCGGTCTGAGAAGATTTCCTAACCGACTAGATCGTCATCTAGTCGGTCGGTGAGCCTTCTTTGACCGATTAATTGATCAATAGTGCCAGGCTGAATTGAGCAAGGACATCTAGTCGGTTCAAGAGGAATTTCCGACCGACTAGATCATCATCTAGTCGGTTGGTTCTTCTACTTGAACCAACTAAGATGCACTAGAAGCCGAGGGATGAAGTGATAAGCTTCGGGAAAGTTTCTAAAGGCTTCTATGATAATCCTAGCTCTAAGATATGAGCGAAAAGAAGATTATAATGTAAGTCCTACTCAAGGCTTAACATTCTATTCTATGAAGCTAGAAGACATTAAATTAAACATGACGAACCGTCTTCAAAGCTTCAATCTTCACTCTTGACTTCATTAATACTCCTTGAGCTTCAACGAAGCGTCAGGCACATGATCACGCGTAAAGAGAAGTCTTGAGAAATCGCTTTTGATGTACGTAGTGTTTTGACGACGATCTCCATAACTGCGCTCACAAAGAGTTAGTTCACTATATTTATGTTTTCTCATCATCCAAAACCAAATCCGGGGAAACAATACTCAACATACCATTCTATTGCAATAGTAACCGACTACTTTTATAAATTAGTCGACTAATTCTGTGTATTTAAGAACATTTTATTATTTGTTAAAATTAATTACTCTATGACACTTCTTTGAGTTGTTATTATATTTCAACACTCATGACTATAATTTCATTGTGTCAATGAGATAATAGATTAATTATTGTTGAATGTAATGTTATATTCTTTGATGAAGAAATTACATATGATTTATGATTAACCGCAAGGACCCTAAAAATTACTACCTAAAGTATTATTTTTTAGTAATATTTACAAATTGGAGCCACCCCTTCAACTCCTTGATTTTCAAAAATGTTACTCAAAGAATGAGATTGACATTTGATATGCTCATTTGTAAGGATAGCTAAAAGTGATATTTTCAACAATTGATATTTTTAATATATGAAAATTTAGTTCATGACATGACATAATAAGTTTAATTTTTATTCAACACATGTGATCATATAAATGATATATGTCATCACATAATTATGTCACATCATCTCTACTTTATGAATTATCATGCTATGCTATTATGTCACACAAATTGATCAATTTGTGGATTTATTTCCATGTGCCTCATTGTTATATCTTGTTTGAAGAAAATAGTTAATTGACATAATTGAGCCTACTCTTTATTGAATATCAACTACTCGTATGATATTATTGCTCAATTGTAATATCTCATTGATTATATTTGATGCATCTTAATGCTCATGTTATTATTTAGATATCCATTTCAATACTTGGTGATATCTTGGATATTTTGGATATTTTGAGTTTTGTCACTCATTGTTAAAATATTAAAATTATCGATTGATGTATATTTATGATTCATTTTTGAGAATGCCATAGAAATCATCACATTACAATATATTTGATGTCAACATTATTTGTGATAACATTCTTGAAAATATATTATGCATCTGATAAGATAGAATTATGGCCAAATGATTATGACATATTCCTAAAATGATAAAACATGCATATGTTGATATGTTACATCCTTGAAAATATTTTGAGTTAGGCTTATTTTGTGATATCTTATGCCATACTTTTTTGGAGTTCATCTTTCAGAATAGTCACACATATGCTCATTGTTCATACTTATTGTGTATCACAATATGACAAATTATAATTTCTTGATTGTATTTATGTTGACTATGTAATATTGCTTATTGATATGCCCATGCATCTATCTTAATGTCTATTTTGGCTATAGTATCATAAAAATTCATTTTGTGAAATATGACCATTAATGACATATGAATCCATGCCTAAATTTTTTTTATCTATCTATATGTGCTATTGATATAACGCTTGGTATCATACTTTCTATTAAAGTCACTGAATACTTGGATATTTATTTCATTAGGAAACAAAATTTTTTATGACTCAAAAGATTTAAAAAAATGCTATTGAGTCATCCTAAATGAATAATATTCCATTTGTTCATGGATAGAAAAAATTGTATTATACTTGGTTGTTATGCATTTTTATGCATGATAGTTTATTTTATTCATATGTTAATACCATAAATATGTTTTATGTTAGAAATTGTATATTGGAATTGAATATGCTTATTGACTACAATTGTTGTTTTTGGACATATTCTATGTTTAAATGTTGCTTGTTTCTTAGCATTAATGCCGGGAGAGTAACACCACCATGAGATTAATGCATTATTATAGGAGTAGTAAGTATGATTTCTTTTGATGCATGCTTCAATTCATGCAAAATTGAAATATATGCATGAAGGGATATTGAGACATTTTATTTCATTAAATAATTGAATATTGCATGCTATGAATGTTTAAGACATGCTATTTATTAAATATCACTTTCACATAGTATGCATATTATTCTCTCCATGTAACTTTTTTCACACTTGGTGTCACGAGTATTTTTAACACTTGGATTGTATTTCAAGTCACACTTTTTGATGTGACAAAGGGGGAGTAAGTAGTATGTATATAATCATATTTTTTGTATGATGACAAGGGGGACAAAAATAGTAAAAGGCAAAAACGTGAATGAATAATATGTTGCTAATCAGCTTTGATGCAGAGGGAGTATGATATGATTTCATACCTCATCTAAGCAGGGGGGGTAAGTACACTTACTCATTAGTTTTCATTTCATATTATTCATATGTTTTTCATTTGGATGTCATCATAAAAAAGGGAGAGAGTGTTGGGAAATCTAGTCCCACCCAAAGTGGTTTTGATGATGATCACACCAAATGTTGTTAATGTACTAAATCATATTACTTAAAGTGTGTAGATTGTGCAAATAAGCTAATAAGAGCTCGAAGCATACTCCGAGAAGAAGAACTTCAACCACACTCATAGAAGATGAAGATGAATTTAGCTCGCAATTCAACATCTACATTCTAAAGCTTCAGTTCAAGCACAAGAGGAGCTTAAAGATGAAGCTTAAAGAATGTGCTCAAGCACAAGATAAAGAGGAGCTCAAATTCAAGTGAAGCTCATGCAACTACATCAAGTTCAACCACGGCTTCAAAGTCTTCATAGTGTCTAGTGTGTGAGTTGTCTTTAATTTTCTTAGGATTATGTTAAAGCCAAGAAGAATATGCGCACGCGCACACACACACACAAAATGATTTTCTAAAAATATTTTTTAAACTTGTTTTAAACTCGTTTAAGAGCATACTTTCCATAGAGAGCTAAGTTTCAACTCCTGTAGTCAATCTCCAAACACCCAGGAGTTGATTACGTATCATGTAGCAGAATTTTCTCTTAAAACTGCTCTAGTAGTCGAATACCAAAGAGGGAGTTGACTACCTTCTGTAGCAGAATTTTCTCTAAAAATTCTCTGGGAGTCGACTACCTCCTCTGGGAGTCGACTACCAGCTATGCGACCAGACTTCCTTGATTTACTCTCCCATTTATTCCTAGCTAACTTTTTGGGCTGAAGTCAAACTTCATTTGAATTATTTTGAATCTTCTCTTAGCTCTATAAATTGAGAACCCTTGAGATCCTTTTCCTAACAAATTCATTCTTGAGCAAAGCTAAAATTCTCTCAAAAATTCTCAAAGTTCTCATCGCTCTCAAAGTTGTTCGTAACCAAACAGTTTTTCAAATCTCTGATCCTATTTCGTATTTTCTTTTCTAAATCTTTTAAGATCATTATTTTTGGCTATTGTAAATTGGTTTTCAAAATCCTTCTACTTTTATTTTCATATTCTTAATGGATTTTTGAAACAACTTAGGTTCTTGATCATTTCGAATCATTTCATATTCTTTGTGTGATCAAAGAACGATTTAAATTCTTTAGCCACATTGAGCACAATTGCAAATTTATCTTTGCTATAGAATTGTTGGGTGTAAAAACCAATCTCCACAAATTTATTGTGGTGTATTGGATCTGATCTTAATTTGAGTCCCTTTGTGATAATGGTGTCGTAAATCATAGTCAAGACTAGGTGGTTAAAAATCCAGGTGGTGATACTAGGTCGTTGAAAATCCTTACGAGTGAAGTTAGGTAATTGTATTGCTAAGGCAATAGTGGATTAAATCTCCATCTGAGACGGTCAGGGACTGGACGTACCCAGGTTGGAGAAACCAGGATAAATCTCGTGTCTCTCTGTGTGATTTTCTGTTATTGTCTCTTATTATTTATTTTGTGCAATCTTGTTCATTGTTTATAGTATATGTCATTTGTAATTCTTTGTTAATAAAATTTTTATTGCAAAGTTTGTTTATATTCCGCTGTTAGATCTCTTTTATTATCATTATTCTTTTGATCTTTGTATCTCATCTTATATTTGTTTTAAGATCATCATGTTGATTAAGGACCAAACATAGATCACTCTACTTGGTTCCTTAGGAAACATTGGAAGGGAAATTAGTTGTGTATTGATTATTGATGAAAAAGTATTCATACAACACTATTCAACCCCACTCCTAGTGTTGTTTACCATCCACAGGATCCAACAGTTAGTGCCATAGTTCACCAAAACACACCTAAAAAATTTAAGGATCCCGGATCCCCAAGTATACCATGCACTATTGTCATTACCAAAATTGAAAGGGCATTGCTTGATTTAGGGTCAAGTGTAAATATTTTATCGTATCCTATTTTCATGCAAGTTGCTTGGGGAATTGAAAGCCACATCTGTTATTTTACAATTAGCAGATATGTCTATTAAAGTTCTAAAGGGGTGTATTGAAGCTTATCCAAGTGGACAAATTTTATTTTCCAGTGGACTTTATTGTCCTAGATGTCCAAGGACCCGAGATTTGCCTTGCAACCCCTAGCATTTTAGGAAGACCATTCCTTGCTACATATAATGCGTTGATAAATTGTAGGATGGTCAACTTAGAATTTCATTTGGTAATATGGCACTTGATCTAAATATCTTTAACTCATGCAAGTTAACAAGGAGGAAGATGAAATGGATGAAGTACACTTGGTTGATACACTTGCTGATGAACACTTTGATTTGGAATTTGCACATGCTATGGATTTTATTGATTCACTCATTGCCAGTATCGATGACATCTCTTTTGTGCAGGAGAATGATGCTGGCTCTAGTGAACAATTTGCACCTATCATGGAGACATTACCTTCCACCATGCCATCCCAATTGCCAATTGAAAATGAGGTGCCAAAGCTTGAACTTAAGCAATTACTGGATTTTCTGAAGTACGCTTTCTAGGAGAGGAGAACACATTCCCCGTGGTAATATTATCTAAACTCTCTCTAGAACAAGAAGGTAAAGTGATTGATGTTTTGAAATCATATAGAGGAGCTATTGGTTGGTCCATTTTTGATATTAAAGGTATACACCCAAATGTTTGCAAGCATCAATTTATCTTGAAGATGACACCAAACCCACTAGAGAAATGCAACGTAGGTTAAACCCTACTATAAAAGAAGTGGTTAAAGGTGAAATCTTAAAATTGTTAGAGCTGGAATAATTTATCCTATTTCAGATAGTAGATGGGTGTGTCCTATTCAAGTTGTTCCATAGAAATCTAGCCTCTTTATGGTTAAAAATCAAAATGATGAGCTCATTCCTATTAGAACTACCACAGAATGGAGAATGTGCATAGATTGTAGGAAGCTGAATTCACAAACTAGAAAAGATCATTTTCCTCTACCATTCCTTGATCAGATTTTAGAGAGGGTAGTTGGACATGATTTTTATTGCTTCATTGACGGCTATTCAGGTTATTATCAAATAAAAATTGCACCAGAGGATCAAGACAAAATCGAATTTACATGTCTCTTTGGTACATTTGCTTTTAGAAGAATGTCGTTTGGTTTGTGCAATGCTCCTGCTACTTTTCAACGATGCATGATAAGTATTTTTGATGAAATGGTTGAAAAGATAGTACTGGAGGTTTTATGGATGATTTTTCAGTGTATGTAAATTCTTTTGATGAATGTTTGAATAACTTGGCTCTTGTATTTAACATGTGCATTGAAAATAATTTGTTGCTTAATTGGGAGAAATGCCACTTCATGACCAACTCGGGCTTGGTCCTTGGCCACTTCGTTTCTAAAGAAGGTACACAAGTTGATAAAGCCAAAGTTAAGGTAATAGAAAAATTGCCAACCCCAAGGTGTGTAAAAGCTATACGATCATTTTTGGGACATACCGGTTTTTAATAGAAGGTTCATTATGGATTTTAGTGCAATATCACGTCCTTTGTGCCAATTGTTATCCAATAATGTTGAGTTTGTATGGACATCCGAATGTCAATATTCTTTTGATACATTAAAGAAAATGCTTACATTCGCTCCTATTTTGCAGGTACCATATTGGTCATTGCCCTTAGAGATAGTGTGTGACGCTATCAACTTTGCAGTTGGCACTATTTAGGACAGAGGAAGAGGAAGAATCCAGTAGTGATTTACTATGATAGCAAATCCATGAATGGCGCTCAGCAGAATTACACGGCTACAGAAAAGGAATTGCTTGCAATTGTGTTTGCTTTGGAGAAATTCAGAAGCTATATCTTGGGCTCTCATATCCTTATCTTTACTAACCATTCTGCTTTGAAATATTTGCTTACAAGGAAAGATGCTAAACCTTGATTGATACGTTGGATTTTATTGATGCAGGCGTTTAACATCCAAATCAAGGATAAAATGGTGTGGAGAATTTAGTAGCCGACCAGCTTTCTCGTTTACTAGTCGGCCTTGATTCAGCTAAAAATCCTTTGGAGGATTCATTTCGTGATGAATATATATATATATATATATATATATATATATATATATATATATATATATATATATATATATATATATATATATATATATATATATTGTCATTACATTACCTTGGTATGCCGATATTGTCAATTATTTGATGACTGGTAAGACTCCTGAACATTGGTCATTTCAAGATTTTAAAAGATTCAAGTATGAGGTAAAATTCTTCTTTTTCGATGATCTTTACCTTTACAAATATTATAGTGACAAAATTGTTTGAAGATGCATCTCAGACCATGAAATAAATAGTGTGATGAGATTTTGTCATGATGGGTGTGTGGTGGTCATTTTCTGCAAGTAAAATTGTTGCCAAAATTTTACAATGCAGTTTTTATTGGCCTAGCATGTTTAAGGATACATTTACTTTTTGCAAATCATGCATGCCATATCAACAGTTAGGAGGGATAACTAGAAGAAATATGATGCCCATTAACCACATATTGGACATAGAAATATTTGATTGTTGGGGTATTGATTTCATGAGCCCTTTTCACCATCCTTTGGATATATGTATATTTTGCTTTCTATGGATTATGTATCTAAATGGGTGGAGGCAATTCCTCGCAGAACGATACCTAAATTGTGCTCAAATTCCTTAAGGACTACATTTTTTCAAGATTTAGAGTACCGAAGGCCATTATAAGTAATGGGGGGACACATTTTTGCAATCGCTTATTTGCCAACCTAATGAAGAGATTTGGAGTGACACACAAGATAGCTACACCATATCACCCCCAAATAAATGGCCAAGCGAGCTTGCAAACCGTGAGATCAAAGGCATCATCCAAAAACGGTAAATCCTTCAAGAAAGGATTGGAGCTTGTGCTTATCTGAAGCTCTATGGGCTTACTGTACGACATACAAAACGATTTTAGTGATGTCTCCATACCGACTAATTTTTTGGAAAATTTTGTCATTTACCAGTTGAATTGGAACATCGTTCATATTGGGCTATTAGAAAACTTAATTTTGATAATGACTCCTCGTTTACCTCTCGCAGGATTCAATTAGCGGAAATAGAGAAATTGCGGAGGGACGCTTATGACAACGCAAGAATAGCTAAAGAAAGAATGAAGATAGCACTTGATCGAATGATTCTAAAGAAAGAGTTCTTGCCGGGACAACAAGTTCTCTTATAAAATTCATGTCTTCATCTATTTTCAGGCAAATTGTGTTCAAGATGGACGTGACCATTCATTATGAAAGAAGTTTTCCCCATGGCACGGTGACATTCATCAACATGAGGGATGGGAGCGAGTTTAAAGTAAATTGGCAAAGGCTTAAATATTTTCATACAACATGGAACAAATATGATTGCACTAAGGAGCGTGAAGACCCACCCTTGGGTGGTAATTAAACCGGTGAATTCTTTCCAACTTTATCACTTTCTATGTACATATGTATAGATTTTATCTTTTATTTGCTTCCACATTATTTTCCTTTCATAGCTTCCTTTCTAACTAATTACCTTCAAACATTGAGGACAATGCTCATTCTTAGTTGGTGGGATGGATTTAGGAAGCTATTCATTCAAATCATATACAAAAAAAATTTCTTTTCTTTTTTTAAATACATAAAAAAGTGAATAAAACTCACTTTCTTTCTTTTAAAAAGATAATGGAAATGAAATCTCTACCTTATCTAAATAAAATATTGTTAATCCCTTGAGATTCAAAGTGGAGAACATTCTTTGAGCAACCATGAATATCATAATCTTCAAAATTGATTTTGGAATGTAAGAATACATGATTATTTTAAGCATGATGCAATAGTTTGACATGTTCTTCATGAATATAGTTCATTTCCATAATGGTGTGTGTCTCATATTACCATGATTATTACAAAACATCCATTGACGATGTAGATGTCTTTGTGAAGATGTTTGGTTAGGAATCCATTTTCAAATGAATTTGGTCTTTTGAACTCACACTCTCCATTGATTGGGAAATGGTGTTGATTATCTACTTGAGCATGCAATAAAGAGGAGAGAGAGAGAGAGAGAGAGAGAGCGAGAATTAAATAAAGTGCACCGTTCTCCCAATTTTATTGAGTAGCTGAGCTCTTATGCCTCGAGAAGGGTCGAGAGTTCACGTCGAAAATTGAAATATGGGGTAGTGCGCAAAAATATTAAAAAAGGAGATTTGAATGATTTGAGCCATTAAGCACGAGGGGTCCCTTTTAACCTAATGCCCAAAGACAATCTGGTCTATGAGTCATTGGCCTAAAACTCGTTAAAAGAATCATTTCAAAATCCAAAGAAAGGAAAAAAAAAGAAAAGAAGTGTAAGAATAAAAAGAAAGCATGCATAGAGTGGATCCAATTCTATTTCTTTTCGATGAAGGAAGAAATTCATAAGCCAATCAATAGGGGATTTGGAGAGTAATGCCATGAAAAATGCTGAACATAAGGATATTCACTTAGCATTGGGTTGAATTGTGTTAATTATGAACAATAATTGATATAACATTATGGGATAGTTCTATTTTATGAATTACCATGGAAAACTATCAAATATTGCATGGCAAATATTTTCACGATTTCAATCCTAGATCAATAGAAGAGTAATGATATGTTTTTGTAAATGTTCGCATGGTTTGCTAGGGACTAGCAAAATGCTAGTTGGGTGTGTGATTGTGGATGCAAATTGTATATATAAACCCATAAATCATATGATGTTGTGCACATTATGTGGACAATCGAGCTCAATTAAGTCCATTTGGAGAATAATGTATTTTATCATGAGAGAATAAATTTTTGTGCTTAAAATACTCTTCCCAAGACTCAACAAAGCGTTTAATATTTTTAAGGAATTTTTTTGGAATTATTTGAAGCTCGAAGGGAGGAAATAATAGACCACATGGCTGTGTGTTACAACCCAAATGGCCGTGTGAAACCCAAAAGAAGAGAGCTTGACAGAGTAGATTGCACGGTCATGAGCATCTCGCCAAATGTTACAACCCAAACGGCCGTGTGAAACCCAAAAGAAGAGAGCTCGACAGAGCAGATTACACGATTATGTGCATCTCGCCAAACGACCATGTGGAAGTCCAAATTCCTAAAGCATCCTAGGGCTCGAATGCGATGGTGACACGGTCGTGTACTTTCGACAAACGACCACATAACAAGTTAACTTGGAGGCTATCAAAGGTAAACATCGCGGTCGCTTCAACAAGACGATGCGGCCGTGTCAGGAACTCGGTTGAAGTTTAAAAAGACAGTAAGTTTGAGATTTTACACGGCCGCGTCATTCGATCGACACGACCGCATCGATCCACCCAACCTGAGATTTGGATTGTTGATGATTGAGATTTGAACTCTCTAGTACTCATAATTGCTAGAACTATCTTCCAATTTAGATTTTCATATTAAGTGCTATGAATTTGCCTTGAGAAAGGAAATTGATGCTATACGGTGTTCGGTTTTATGCTCGAGAGAGGGAAAACAACACTTATCTTTATAAAATCTAATGGATGATGTTCTAGATCAAAATTCTATAATTGATTTATCAATTTTTTGATCCGAGAGGGTAGATGATTGATATAATTAACTTTAGAGAATTGAATTAGTTTTTGAGCACTTTGAAAGAGATTCAAATCTTAATTAGCAATGATTCCAATGATATCACAACTCACACTTACTTTCCTATTAATCATTTGTATTGAATTTGCTTGATTGTGATAACTTCAACTCCATTGAAACAACAACCTTCACCTTCATAAGGTGGTGTTCATACCAATCGATCTTGCTCCAACACTTGATATCATATTACACATATTATAATAGTTGTCTCTGTGGATTCGACCCCGACTCATCAGGATATATTGCATTAGTGATATCCTACACTTGGGATTAGCACAACCATTACCTCTCGGGTCCATGAGGGTTTCGAACTCAGGTTTTATGGGGTTAGGTTTCACAATCGGTGAGGATTGTTCGTCAAGTTGTAGGATGTACTATTTTTCTGGTGGGTAAGTTAATAGTGGAAATTTCAAGTGGTATCAACTTTGGGACTGGATGTAGGCTAGAGGATTGAACGAACAAGGATAAAAGCATTGTGTTTACGATTGCTTGTTTGTGGTTTGAGTTTATATACGTGTTTATATTTATGACTGTGTTTTTAATTCTCATTTTAGTATTCCACTGCATCATTGATAAAGAATCATTTGGTATGATCTTATGCTAACCGTAATTGTTTAGTGTTAAGCATTCCATTTATAGGCACCTGTCCTATTAGTATACATTTTAGATCAGACAACTCACTAGCATCAATAAAGAGTTTATGGGGTTTAATAGTGATAGAGTGAGTGGATGAACCATATTCTTTTAATCTATGAAACAAACTGAACTGAAGTCATCAAGCACTACACATGGTAGATGACCATGAGTGATGAGACAAGTATAAGTTGAGACCATAGTTTAAACGCGCAGTGCCCTGATTGTTCCCATATACGAAGGAAAGGATACATGATCGACCATATTTATTAGTATCTAATAGTAAGATATGCCATCTAAAAGAGAGGAGTAATGAGCATAACCAAATGATAGAGTCCCATAACACCATAAATGCATTTGACATCTGAACTAGAATAATTATTAAGGAAGGACTAGTGACACGTTAAGTAAGATAAGACTTGAGGTAAATGTGGTTCTTTAATCTTGATTTCCAATAAACCAACAAATGAGGGTGAATGCACTTTAAGCTGATAATGAAGATCATGGAACCGCACTCGAAGTTTGAGCCACTGCACATTCCATACAAGTATAGACATGTCAACTTTTGAGGATGCCCTTCATTTGCTACAAATTCCTCTAAGGGTTTGTCAGAGGAGATAATTTCTTAGAACCTGTACTAAAAGACACTTTAGATGCCCCAATTTTGATAACCTTATTTAGTTTTAATAACCAATCGATGCATCAGTTGTATAGACTAAAGATGTGGAATATCAGCACTACTATTTATAGAAACAGATGAAGTATTAGCTAAGGATGTGCCATGCATAACAAATGGAGTATTATTGGGGGATGGCCACGAATCTATACACACATCATGAGGTTGTTGGTTATTGCAAAACCCCTAAGTTGGTTTTTTATGATTATGCAAACAATTAGTGTTACTAATTATATTTGGAGATGATTTGTGAGTGTAGGCTTTAAAGTCAACAACGGTCAACCCAAGCTTGAAATTAATAAGGATATTGAATCGAAGCATGATGATAAAGAGTAATTGGACTTGGAGCTCACATTGGAGATCATAATCTCAAGCCAAAGACTCAAGGAGTACAAAACTTTAAGACAAGAAGATCAAGCATATTAATGACACCAAACTCCAAAGATTGTGTGAGTTGTCTTTTTCAATTTCCTGTCTTAGAATGTCAAAGTCAATTGAAGCTTGCACACACACATACACACACAAATGATTTTAAACATCATAATTTATCTTAAAATATCTTGAAATTATTTTAAAAATTTTTAAAATACTTCTCTAGGCATTTGAGCAAAAGTTTCCATGTATCAACAGAATAGCCGACTACAATTTGTATTGTACCTGACTACTTTGTAAAGGAAAACAAGTGTTTCACTCGGTTGCTCAAAATAGTCGACTACTTCTATAGTAGCGATAGCCGAGTACTTCTATAGTAGTAGTCGACTATTCTGCTATAGAGACACAGCTCTGTGATTTTCTCTGGGCTAGCAAAAGAGATGTTGTAAGGGCATTTTGGGAGGATTTTTCAATGGTTTTTAATCCTATTTAAGGGGACTTTGCTAGAGATTTTTGTCACCCATTTTACATATTATTCTGAGATTTATAAGCTTTAAAATCTTCTTCACGCTCTCAAATATTTCAAAAGCCCTAAAATCTGTTTTTAAATTTTAAAAGCTTTTAAGCACTTTGGGCATTTGATTAAGAATCTTCTCAAGCTGCATCTTAAATTTCTGAGATTCTAATCAATTTTTTTATCTCCTTAAAGTTTTAATCTTCATTTTATTTGAGATCAAAATTTTTTCCATAGCCACTTTAATACACAAGAAGCTTCATCAATTAGCTATAGGAATTCGTGAGAACTTCATTCAACAAGAAATGTTTGTAATACCACAAGTGTGGTGGTATTTGATTGTGTTGATTGGGTTGTGTAGTAAAAGCCTTAAGTGTGTGAGGTCCTCTTTGAAGAAGAGGTTGTGTTGATTTGTTGTATTGAAATTCCTAGCAAGTGAAGCTAGGTGTTTGTAATTGTTGGAAGCCCTCTATCGTGAGGCATTAGCTCTCGTGGTTTAGAGTGATCTAGTGGAAAATCACAACAAGGAGGTTGAAGACTGGAGTAGCCCAGGGTGGGTGAACCATGATAATTTCTTTTATGTTTGCGATTGTTGATTGACTTTTTCTCTTCTCTATTACTTGCATTTGTAATTTAATTTTTGTTGTGCACTAACTCTCATTTTTACAAGTATTACTTTGTGTGTTGATTAAGCACTTAAGGAGGTACTTTTCTCAAGAGACTTTGACCATTTCTAGAGGGAATAATTTTATTTATGCATTGAATTTAAGAAACGCTAATCATCCCTAGTGTTTAGCTTGCTATCTCCAAGATCTAACACGTGGTATCAAAGCGTAGATTGTCTAAGATAGCATCAATGAGGATGGCACATGGCCAAAGTTTCATCTCTCCACCTATTTTTGATTTGTCAAACTTTTCAACATGCAGAAGAAGATTGGAATGAAAACTGTAGTCTTTGAATACGAGACCTTCATCCAAAGTTCCTATATGATTCCAACCACTCCTAGAGTGTCCTGGACTCAAGACCAAAAGGAGGCATATTCAATAAATCTCAAGGTAATGAGGATTATTTAGGTTTGTTTATCTGATAGGGTTCTTAATAAAGTTTCAGGTGCAAACACCACTCAAGAAATCTTGAGTATAATAGAGGCAAAATATGGAAAACAGCCCATTGTGAGCTTCAAAAATGAGCTTTGCTTCATTGCTCATAAAGATGATAATGATGAGGTAAGTGACCCGACTCTTATGATGAAGATTTTAATTTAGAAGAAGCTTATGAGAAATTATATTAGGAAGTTGAGAATTTAAGGAAAAATAAAGAAATTAGAAAATAATTTCAATTCTTTGAATGAAGATCATAACAAACTCAAGATAAAGCATAATATTTTGATGCATGACTATGATGCTTTAAAGGATGATAGTAGTGATAGTAGTACTTCATCTCGTGATTTTGTTAGTTTAAAACTTAAATATGATTCATTGCTATGCGAACATAATAGTTTGAAGAATAAGCATGATATTTGTATAGCTAGTTTTTTGATAAAATTGATATGCTTGAGAATGATTTGTGCACGAGTAAGCTTAAGCATGAGGAATTAGTTCTTAAGCTTGATATGTTTAAGAAAAATCCAAAAGCAAAAGCCACATCCTCACAAAAGCATGTTGACACAACACATCATGCTAGACACCCTCATATGAATGTTAATTATGTTAGGAAACACCATGCATACGAACACCATGCACATCATGCTTTTATGTATGGTAGATATGCTAAATTCCATGCTCACAATGCTCACAATGTTTCACACACACACACACACACACACACACACACACACACACACACACACACACACACAACAATGCTTATCATACCCCATACAAACACCCCATGCACCAAAATATGAAGCATGTTAGAAATCATAGTAATGTGATTTGGGTGCTCAAGCACTTGAGCTTGGATGATAGATACGCTTATATCCATAATGTTGTTAGAAATAATCTTGATTTCATACATTCATAGGAAAACAAATCCATATCGGATTTGGGTTCCTAATGGTCAGATCTATTTGAACCCATGCTTTAGGGTATCCATGTGCTTACATGTTTACATTAGTGATACCCTTGTGTAGAATGATTAAATGTGTGTTAAAGTGATCATTGAATATCATTGATTATATTAAAATGCTTGGACATATCATATAAATCACATTTGTCATTCAGCTGACAATAGTCGACTATTATTTCTATAGGAGTCGACTATTCTGATAATCATTTTATCTTCATTTTGTTTTGCATACACGATTAGTTTATGATCTTTTTTAAACCCATTATGTTGGACTTCTTATGTTTTCATATGATTGTTGTCGATATTCGAACTGTAAAATAAAATTTATTATTATATTAGATTAGTGAGAACCTAGCCATGTTCAAACCTATGGTTTAGAGTATCCTCACTATATAATGATTATTCTGTCAATATCCATGGATTTCATAGAAGATTATATCTTATTTTATGATTTTATAGTCTTTGATAACTTTAGAATGAATGGAATTCATAATTTTTCATGATATGTTTACAATAGTCGACTACTATAGTGCTAATAGTCAACTACCACAATGAAAATATTAAATCTGCTTCGTATCATGTATAATAGCCAACTATTTTATCTATTGTAGTCAACTATTCTGTCAGATTTCTGAAAAATTAAATTTTGATGCACATATGATTATTTGTTCATTTTAGTGAGTTTCTTCTCTATTTAAGAACTTGTTGGGCTAATTATGTGGACCCAACTATATTGTGGGTACCAAAATATTTGCTTGATATATGATGACTCCATGCAACATATTTTGATTAGAGGTAAACGTAGAGATGATATCTATACTTTATGTTTATGTGATTATGATTCAAAAGTTTGTTTAGTTGCATCTTCATGTGACCCACTTCTATAGCATAAAAGATTTGGGCATGTGAACATTAAGAATATGCATAAGATATGCAAGAAGGATTTGGTACATGGTTTACCTAAAATGTGTTTTCAATTAGAAAAGATTTGTGAATCTTGTCAACATGGCAGGTTGCATAAGAGCACTTTTAATAGCATAGAGAACTCAACTTTATAAGACCATTATAACTCCTTCATATGGATTTAATTGGTCCATCAAGAGTTTCATCTCTTAACGGTAGCAAATATGTATTTGTTATAGTTGATGACTATTCACGTTTTACGTAGGTTTTTATTTTTGGAAAATAAAAATGATGCTTTTAATGATTTCAAAATATTTTTCAAATGTGTTCAAATATAATTTTTCCACAAAATTGTTTCTATACGTTCGGATCACAAAGGTGAATTTGAAAATGAGCATTTTCAAAAATTTTGTGAAGAACACGGAGTTACACACACTTTTACTTTTCCTAGAGCTTCTCAACAAAATGGGCTAGTGGAAAGGAAAAATAGAACACTCCAAGAGTGAACACATATAATGTTGTGTGTGAGCAACCTTTCAGAATGTTTTTGGGCGGAAGCAATCTCCACCATGTGCTAAGCAAAATAGAGTTTTAATTAGAATACTATTTCAAAAGACACATTATGAATTATTGTACCAAAAAGTTTCGGTAGTATCTAATTTTCTGTCTTTGGTTGTAAATGCTATATCCTTAATGCCAAAGATAATCTTGATAAATTTGACTCCAAAACGGATGATGGCATTTTCATCAGATATTCTTTGCATTCTAAAGCATATAGGGTTTACAATAAAAGAACTCTTCATGTGGATGAAACACAACATGTTACCTTTGATAAATCTTTTAGTAGCACCTCTCATATTATTTATGATAATGATGATGATATTGTTACACCACTTAATGATGATCACGCGTCTAGTTCACTACCTAAAGCTTTCTCACAAGTTACACATCACCCGCAAACACAAGTTATTGGCAATATTAGTGATGATGTAAGAACAAGATCTCAAATAGAACATATGATTCATGTTGCTTTTGTTTCTAACATTGAATCAAATAAAGTTGAAGAAGCTTTTGTAGATGAGGCTTATATTGAGGGATGTATACACTCAGTTCAGTTGTATTTGATGCAAATGGATTTCAATATTAAATGAGAATTATTTATGTTGCATATGATGCAGACATAAAAGGAAATAAATCAATAAATATTTCATAAATTATTTACGAGCACATTTTAAAGGCATAGAAATGAAGCGGATTTTCCATGAAAGTAAAGGGAAAAACCACACTCAAATCGGAGCTCAAATGGAGCTTAAAGCTATAATTAAAGGGCAAATGGCTAGAAATGGGCAAAAGCCCAGTTTTGGCCTAGTTAGCCAAGTTGAGCTGGGCTAGCCCAGCCCATGCGGGCGGGCTAGCCTAACCAGACTGGGCGGGTGGGTCAAGCCCACCCAGCCAGGTGGGGCTAAGCCCGCCCGCTATGCGGGCGGGTCGCCTGACGGGCTCTGTATCGAGCCCGCCCGCCCCAACAGGCAGGTCAGGCCTGCCCACACGGGTGGACTCGCCCAACGAACTGGGCGCACCTTTTGGGTGTGTCCAGCTGTCCATTGGGCCCCACTGGTAGGGCCCACGTCTAGGGTTTTTGAAATCCTAAGTGGCGGCTGCGAAAATCAGATTTTTGTGTTCTTTTGCCCAACTTTGAGCTATCGTTTGAGGGGTCAAACAAAGTCGGAATTGATCACCGTTTGTTTCTATGCGATCATTGTTCAGTGCTCTTTGATTTGATAGGTAGTATCACTTGTGAAGCTCAACGGTGAGGGATGGAAAATTAGTTGAAGTTTGGCCTTAGTGTAAGGTAAACTAATTTAATTTTTCATCTAAACTTATTTAGTCCCACATGGAAAATAGGGGTGACCCCACTTGAGATAATTTTTAGATAAAGGTAGCTGACTATGATTTAATTCGTTGCAACTTAAATTGTTTAAATGCCTAATTCGTGATTAGGATAGCACCCTAAAAATCCTTATAATTGATAAGGAGATTAATAAACGTTATAAACCAATCCTAATAATTTTGTTTTAGGATTCAACTATTTGATAGGATTAACTAGTTTTAATGAAGCCATAATTAAATCGATATTACATATATAAATAATTCATATCCTTAAAGGATCATGAACATATGGCTAGCGCTTTTTGGGTCTAGTTTTGTGGATCACCTCAACTCGACTGGGGATAGTGATCCTGGCCTAGCCATAAACCCCTGGCCGTGTTCTACTGAACCATAAGGATGCAAATTATTATTATGTAAAACTATTAATCACATCTACTCAATTACGTTTAAAATCTTCTTCAAGATTAGCCATAGCCCTTCTTGTTTTAGAGGTTGGCAACTATAGGTTCTATGTTATAGTTGTTGAGCACACTCAAGCTATGGCATATTTGCCTTATGGAAACCAACTTCTTAATACATGAGACGTAGTCTAGACTTAACCCAAACCGTCGTGTTGTGCCCATACGCTGAGCGCCGGCGTAAATTAGGCTAGACACGAAAACAAGGGTCTGACTAGACCAGTCATTGTGATTTGGATGAGCATACTCACGATCATAAGTGGCTATGGGTAAAAACCGATCAGGAAGTCATATATGATATGATTGATGAAGAGTCATCTACCGATCACAGAGTCGAGCAACCTGTTGAGCACACTCAAGGTTGTGGGCTTCAGGTGGTTAGATACATTTCCTACTAAATTTAATTAATTTAAATTGTTCATTATTATGGCTTAAAATGATCGCCAAAATAGTGGAAGGATATAGTTAGATAAAAGTCATTCTATCTATATTTAATATTGAACATATGCTAAACTAGGGTAATTCTATGTTGACCGATGGAATCCAAATTATAATATCCTAAGAGAATATGCTAAATGGTCAAGAAGATTGATTAAAAGAATATCAACTCAAATTCTATTTAATAGACTAAACTATGTTCCAACAGACATTAAAACATCATTCTTAACACTGGCTCAAGGACAATGACTTCCTTGAAGCCCTAGACCCAACACAATTCAATCCACAAGGTGTGGAACTTCGTGCAAACTGTTTGGCTCGAAGATGAATGCATGAGCGGTGCAAGACTATGTATCCCAACCGGATCTTGAGACGAGCAACTTGTTGAGCACACTCAAGGTTGTAAAGCTCAAGTGTTTGGACACATGAGATGACTGCACGGCTATTATATGTGTTGGGACGCGTAATATCTAAATGAGATTTAGAAAAGAAGAAGGCATTCAGGAAAGTCAATTGAGAAAAAGTTTATCTATTATTAGTAAAAGCAAAAGTTTGAGGAACTGAAAATGTGACATATTTGATGTCACGTTTTCAGGATAATCGTTATACAAAAGGAATATATTGTCATACGTGTTGGAAAAATGAGCAATTGTTGTTTCTTGGACCATAGAGGACGTCTAACACATTTTGGCGAATTTCCACCTTACTTTTGAAACAATGAGTGATATGTATAACGATATTGTATTAGGTGGTAATACATGAATGTGTAAGGTGTAGAAAACTTATCTATGCAAAATAGACTAGGTCATACCAAAGAGAATAGACTTGACAAGTCACATAAAGAGAGAGTTTTTGACCTCTTGTATTATGAGTCGAAAGACACTTGTAAGTGTTGTCTCAAAGGCATGTTGGCCAAACACCTTCTGTAAGACAATAAGAGAATGAGTTGGAGAACTTATGGTCTCGTACATACAGATGTATTTAGACCCCAAGTCTAAATTAGCCTAAATATGTTATACTTATTTTATTACGACATGTGTTCTTGATGAAACACAAGTCTGATAAAATGGATAACACAATGATAGAAGTATTTGAACTACTTCGATCAAATCGAAGAGAAAAATATTTAGCCACGTAAATCTTGTGTAATTAAAAGAAAATGAGATTTTCTCTCCACATTGATGTGTTGGAGAGCATGAATCACACTCTGTTAGACATGGTGCGCACATGGCAAGTGACTCTGAGTTACAATCCTCCTATGGGTTAAGCCCCAGACAAAATTCTTTAAATTAAGTGTTAGGAAGTCACATGATTACTCGAGCCTCGCGAGATGAAAGAGTCGAGTAAAACATCGTAGTTGATGATGGCCTAAACAACTTCCAAGATGTCATTCGGAGTAGTGACTCTGAGAAATGGCTTGATGCAATTCGAAAAAGGATCCTTGCACGTAAATAAGGTATGGACCTTAGAAGACGTGCCCAAAGAAAGTGTTCCTTTGGCTGCAAGTAAATCTTCAAGACAGAAGATTAGTGCAGATGGAAAATGGTGAAGTACAAGTTTTGCTGGTTGAGAATAGTTATCATCAAAACTCCTACAAACGGATTGTGATGAAACTTTCTTGCCAACAGATGTGTACAGATCTATTTTGATCAGACTCGATGTAAATGCTCATGATGACCATGAAAACTGGAGTATACATATAAAGTCTGTTTTCTAAATATGATTTAGAAGAAAAAAATAATATGAATCAGCCAGAGAGTTTTTAAGGTCAGTGGGACGGAGAAAAGGCATGCGAGACATCAAAAGGACGGAACATATGTTTTGATAAAGTGGTCAAAGTGTTTGACACTTTATCAAAAATGATTATGAACTATGCAAATGACTAGTAAATGGTTTGGATTATTCTTGTAAAGTACGATAAGCTGGATAAGATCTAGACAAGACAAATATTATGGATTCCAAGAGACGAAGGAAACGATTTGGATGTGATTCAAACCTGTGATCTAGAAGAAACAGGAACCCTTAAGTCTATACGATAGACAGTTTAGCAGATTCACTCACGAAGGTTCTACCACATGAAGTCTAGAGAAACTTATGTATAAATGCGGTATGAGATACTGGGATAAATGGGTCTGAGTGCAAGTGATAGATGTTGGGAGATGGGTATGCGAGGCAATTTGTCTCTGTGTATATGTACAAACGTCTTGTTCAAAATAATAGTACACTGTTTGATAAGAATTTATCTAAGTTAATAATAATGTAGTCGACATTAGATGTCACGCCCCGCTTACCAAAAATGTGGAGGCGAGACGTGAGAAGGTCCGCTCAGACTTGAAGCTGCAAAGCTCCAAGCCCGATAAGCGTCAATCAACAATAAATTGGCAGGTCCTTGCAACGCAATATGAAACAACGATAAGAATAATGAAGTGAGACAATAAGCAATTTATTCAATCTCAGAATATCTATAAAATAAATTATAATATCACAGAAAAGCCACCAGGCTCAAAAGGAAAAGCTAAGGCCCAAACATGGCCAACAAGGTACAACATACAAGCAAGGGTGCCACACACCAACAACTAACAGAAAACCTAAACAAGGAAGAGAACACAAGCAACCTCTAAGACTGGTCACCAATGACCACAAACTCCTCCTCAGCAACCACTGGCTCAGCGCCAGCAACACTACGTCCTCAGCAACGGCCTCTAGCTCAGGATCTAACATGTGTCACCCAAAAGAGTAAGGGGGCACATGTTAGCAAGTCTAAAAAGACTTGGGCAAGGAAACTAAAAGGAAAGTAAACTAACAACCTAGCAGTTATAGTATGATGCATAGCATGACAAGTTTAGTATGTGAGTTACAAGTAAGGTAAGGTGCAAGTAACAAGTAGCAAGTATGGCATGGATGACAAGTTTTACAAGTATAACACGGACAAGTACAAGTCAAGTAAATCACGTCAAGTAAACACGTCGTGCACAAGTAAGACATGGTGTAACAATAAGTGCAAGAGAACAATTATCATGACATATCAAGAGTAGCCAAGCTACTAACAATCTCAATCGTTTCACTAGTCACGTTTTCAAGTTATTTGTAGATGTTTACGCCTTACAGCTGAACTGTTGGACATTCACATTGATTGGCTGCTTAACACTACCCCAGAACCCAGAGTTTACGCCTTACAACTGAAGTTGCTGATCGGGCAGACTCCCAGTTGAATGGCCGCTTAACCCTTACCCCTCCCACATGTAAACAAGCCAGGGTCCCTGCACACGATGCTCAGTAAATGAGCCAGGGTTGCCCCGCACAAGAGCTTGTTTTTAGGTTCACAATTTGGCGTAGGCTTGTGCCCGCTAAAAGCAGGTGCCTAGCCAGAAACTAGTAGATCGGGCATTGGCTATCAACCAACACACATGGCCCGCTTCTGGAACACGAGCCATGAAACACAAGTATTGTAGCGTGTGCTACGAATGCGACATTCAACATAGATAGCATGGCAAGTAGTAAGGCGTACAGGCAAGGAATTAAACATGGCAGTTTAATATGCATGAACAACAAGTTAAAAGGGTTGGACCTAGCTTCGTTGACAAGCTAGATCAATTGAGGTGAAGGATCTAGTTTCGTTGTCAAACTAGATCAAATAGGCGTCTAGGCAGCTATCATTTCACTGTCTAGTCTCTTTTACGCTACGGTACAAAAGTGGCCTAAACATGGCCTAAAACCCTAGGAGGCAAGTTTCACTTGCCTAGCACCGAGGATGACGATCAACGAGGCCGTCACACAAATGCTAACTACGGAGATGAGATCACTGCTATGGCAAAACAATATTAGAACAACATCCAACCTAGTTTTATTAGGGTTTCACAAAAACACAAATGGGTCATGAGAATATTAAGAGATCGATTTATTACCTAATCGTTAGCGGAAGAACGATGCCGAGCAAGCACGGCGACAGAAGAAACGATCCAGGGAACCTACGGTTCAGATCTGGAATGGATGGGGAAATCTGGAGAAAATGGGATTTTAGGGGTTTTGAAGAGGAGATTGAAGCTTGGCCTATGGAGGTGAGATGGAGCTTGGGATGGTGGAGATAGGCTTGAGATGAAGGAGGAAGGGTTTGGCGAAGATGGAGAAGGATTTGGGGAAGACAATGGCTCAGGAGAAAAGAAAGAAAGTGAAAGTGATCGGGTCTATTTATAGGAAGAATCCGGCGGCTGCCCAGAAATTAGGGGTTCGACACTGATTAGTCGGTCAAAGAGCAACCACTGACCGACTAGTTTGGGAACTAGTCAGTCGGTTGACCAACGCAGACCGACTAAGTGTAAACAGTAACTCCTGACGAAAAATAGGATTTAGATTTAGTCGGTCAAAGAACAACTACTGACCGACTAGTTTCTCATCTAGTCGGTCGACGAACGTTCTTAGACCGACTAAAGATAAACAGTAACTCCTGAATAATTGATTCAATGAACTAGTCGGTTTGAGAAGAGTTCCTGGCTGTCTAGATTGGAATCTAGTCGGTTGGTTCTCCTTCTTGAACCAACTAACGTGCACAGAAAGTGTCGAATTGAAGCGTGAAGCTTCGGGAAGATTCCTACGGCTTCTAAGATCAACCTACCTCTAAGATATGAGCGATAAGAAGCTTGTCACGACTGACTTACTCCAAACTCAAAGATCTAAGGAAGAAGCTAAAGAATCACAACGAAATGAATGAAAGCGATCTACGGAGACGGAAATCACACGCAAGGAGAAAATCCACCAAGACATATATATATATATATATATATATATATATATATATATATATATATATATATATATATATATATATCGATAACACTAATATAGAAAAACCAGTCGTTACATCCTACCCACCTTTGAATAAAGTCCGTCCTCGGACTTTCTAACATATCTAGTCGCTCTAGTAACTACCCCAATCATATCACATTCAATCAGGTATAGTTATTACAAGTGCTTATATTCACACTAGGTAATCAAACATTTACACTACCAACATGTATACATATATATATTCACGCACATCATACACTTATTCCTATCATATTCAGTCAAAAGCATACACGTATTTCCATCATACACACATATACACATACATCCCTTATATAGCTATTACTTACCTAGCACCAAACATTAGTCCATATACTCACAACCAATTAAATAGTTCACACTAGTAAATACCATCGTAACACTCTACGTTAGGTAGCTACCTAAGAACAAGGCAATAAGAATACACTACTCCTTATATCTCCTAGTATACATCCAATACCAAACACGTCAACACACGTAATCACACTACACCATTCTAAACTCAAATTATTATATTTAAAATACTTCCACCATCATTATAATTTCACAATTTATAGCCATTCCAATACATGCAAATATTTCATTATAACTTCACATCACATACGGCCCTATAATTATACCCACGGCACGCCACACATATTATAGTCACCAAAAATTATAACCAAGCACATACTTACCCGTGCATGGTGCACACACACACACACGCTAACATTTCATTCATATTTACCAATATATACTCAGCCCACATACACACTTAGTTTTAGCTAGCACATATATATATTCACACAGGCAAGCCCCTAATAAATAACTATACCACAAGACCAACGCCTATAACTATATACTGGTTTAGTGACCCACAATCATATGCGTAACACAACCGGACACAAACAATCCAAACATTATACATACATCATCCATCACTATACACCAACCACATACAAATACACCAATGTACATAGAGTATACCCACTCAAGCTTGAGTGAGACTCAAAATCATAGCAGAATAATTCCATATACATAACACATCATCCATACATATACCAATACTATCTAATGCATACAGGTCTACCAACATAACCATATACATATCAAAATGTCAAACACCCTTAATATCTAATCAGGTAATATCACATATTTCAATCACTTCATATACCATGATATTATTACAAACATCAGCACACTTATAATTTCAATACTCTCCCTAATAAATGCAGTCATCGTATAGTCACATACAAGTATCATATATTCATACCATATCCATCCATCTATAATTGGTACATCAATACATTTACTTCATCCATTAGTTAAGATGTGCAGTAGTCGGGTATACCTCATGGTATACACGCATACGATATCTCATAAAAACAAGTAATACCAATCAAACAATTATAATCCTACCATTATATGTATATCACACTTATACTCATGCAGCTAATACATAACTACCTACACACAACATACCAATACCAACCACAAACAACTTCATATGCATAATGAAATTTAATACACTACGACGACACAACAAATTACACTAATGGGGCACACCAAACTATATTAAGGTTGACACGGACGACGACAAGCTCTATTGGCCAGACAAAAGGAAAGCAACTGAAATCAAAAGCATGACGAATAGAAGGATCGAAAAGCATGAGAACGGTCGTGTAATGATGTAATGATGCTCCATTAGGATACATGAAAAATAGTGTGTAAAAGATATAAGTTAAAACGAAGAGTACGAAACTGGTCGATAAAATGAGTCGTTCGAAATAAGTTTGAGTCGAATATATATATAACAAGAGGAAATGGTTTATTTAGCTTATATAAAGCTATCACGAGTAAAAGTAAATCATTCACATGAACATTAAGGACATAGGTTAGAAAAATATTATGCGGCAGTGGTTTAAAAATTTTGGAAAAGTTTCGAGATTCAAGGAATGAAATCAGATCAAATATAGTGTAGAGGGTTTATGCTCATGCCAAATGTTTTTCCAAGTCTTAAAACTGAAGAGAAATTCCAATAAACCGTATTGAAAGTACTTTTTAGAGAATCCGGGTGCGCCAGCAGAAACTGATTTATACAAGGGTCTTAACACACGAGCACAACGAACATAGTACTGATATATAAAAATAATTGTAGTTCTATTCTAGAAATCATTTTTAGAAATATGTATGATGAATGGAAAGGTAGTAACATCTTAGTAGTATGGAAGTAAGTGGGAGGATATACATATATAGAATTATTAATTTGGTAATAAAGCTTTAAACCCGAATTATGGAGGGTCTAGATCAGGAAATGGTTTCGAAAATTAATTTTACGAAAATCTGAACTAGGGAAAACGTTGAGCATAAAATCGACTTGCTGAAAGCTGAAGTCCCATGTGACTTGAACGGTATATAAGAAGTAAGCACGATACGGTATTCGAATAAGTTTTAATGGCATAAGTAAGAAAAGAAAATTATAATTCATGTTAGGAAAAACAGAAGTACGGTTCAGAATAAAATTGGTATATGAAAAGAGGCAAGACATTTATATCGATATGAAAATATAGGCTGGAAAATATTATAAACTAATAATCAAAAATCTCGACAAAAGTTTCAATGTTTAGAAAAGAACAATTAAATTTAAGTCGTGAAAGAGTATGATATCTAATATATATATTAAAAGTTTTCGAACAAATTTAAACTTAGCGAAAGAGGAACATCGAAAATACTTTTTAGGGGAAACAAGGATTTGCCACAAGAATGGGTTGGTATAAAGACTTGAAGTACGGGTACGACAACTTATAATTAGTATATATTCATAAATTAATTGGAGTTCTATTTATCTTGAAAGAAGTATGTTAAAGTACGTATGGTAAATAGCTAAAATGAATTTCGCAATATTAGAAAAGGTGGTATATCGAATTATCGAAATAGTACTAAAGCTTAAAATCAAGTGCAGACGATATATGTTAGAAAAATAGTTACAGGATAGTAATTTTAAAATTACGACCAAATAGTCTTCAAAATCTAAGAATGACTTTTAGCTCAAACGGAAGTAATGTAAATATACTAAAAGAAGGTTTAAAACAAAATTTAAATCGAGTGGAAACTTTTAACAAGGAAAAATTTGGAAACGACTTTGGAAGAATCAAGATTTGCAACGGAAAAGATTAGAAAGGTCAACGATAATAGTAAGGAGGGGGTCATGTGAATCGAGGGCAATGAATGTGGTTGTGTGAGGCATGCACCTAAATTACGATTCAAGAAAACTATGATGAAAACCCACGGTCAATAACACAGAAGTGTAGTGACCAGGAAAAGATTGAATCAGAGGGTCCTAATCATCGGTTGGCTAAAGGTCAAGGGAAATTTAACACTAAGGCTTCCTAATGGCTAGAGTATATTAGAGGCCTCAGGGAAGGTTCTAAGAGAATCGAGATCATGTTATGTTGGGCCGAAATCGATGAACCCAAGCGAACGGCTAAAGAAATCCTAGGAATCTATCATAGTCAGGGCTAGACATGAACCACTAAGGTAACTCTTAAGACTATTATATCAATCACTAGCATGGAGTCTAACAACAATCAGGGACCTCTAACTAGCAAGCACAAACTTCTAACTAAGTCTTACTATAGTCCTGACCTAATGGATTTCCTACCAAGCTGGGACATGTGCTCTAACACATCTACCAGCCACCTAAGACATAGGAACGCTAAAAACCTAGACTACGGGCTTATAATTTGGATGTTCTAATTTATTTAATGGACATTCTATAATTATTATCGTTGTTCTGATAGCTTGCATTTGCAAATGGACCTGCATGGGCCACCAATAAAACCTGTCACGCACCGCTTCCCAAAAATGTGGAGGCGAGACGTGAGAAGGTCCGCTCAGACTTGAAGCCGTAAAGATCCAAGCCCGATAAGCGTCAATCAAAAATAAATTGGCAGGTCCTTGCAACGCAATATGAAACAACGATAAGAATAATGAAGTGAGACAATAACCAATTTATTCAATCTCAGAATATCCATAAAATAAATTACAATATCACAGAAAAGCCACCAGGCTCAAAAGGAAAAGCTAAGGCCCAAACATGGCTAACAAGGTACAACATACAAGCAAGGGTGCCACACACCAACAACTAATAGCAAACCTAACAAGGAATTGAACACAAGCGACTTCTAAGACTGGTCACCAATGACCACAAACTCCTCCTTAGCAACCACTGGCTCAGCGCCAGCAACACTACGTCCTCAGCAACGGCCTCTAGCTCAGGATCTAACATGTGTCACCCAAAAGAGTAAGGGGGCACATGTCAGGAAGTCTAAAAAGACTTAGGCAATGAAACTGAAAGGAAAGTAAACTAACAACCTAGCAGTTATAGTATGATGAATAGCATGACAAGTTTAGTATGTGAGTAACAAGTAAGGTAAGGTGCAAGTAACAAGTAGCAAGTATGGCATGGATGACAAGTTTTACAAGTATAACACGGACAAGTACAAGTCAAGTAAATCACGTCAAGTAAACACGTCGTGCACAAGTAAGACATGGTGTAACAATAAGTGCAAGAGAACAATTATCATGACATGTCAAGAGTAGCCAAGCTACTAACAATCTGAATCGTTTCACTAGTCACGTTTTCAAGTTATTTGTAGATGTTTACGCCTTACAGCTGAACTGTTGGACATTCACATTGATTGGCTGCTTAACACTACCCCAGAACCCAGAGTTTACGCCTTACAACTGAAGTTGCTGATCGGGCAAACTCCCAGTTGAATAGCCGCTTAACCCTTACCCCTCCCACATGTAAACAAGCCAGGGTCCCTGCACACGATGCTCAGTAAATGAGCCAGGGTTGCCCCGCACAAGAGCTTGTTTTTAGGTTCACAATTTGGCGTAGGATTGTGCCCGCTAAAAGCAGGTGCATATCCGGAAACTAGTAGATCGGGCATTGGCTATCAACCAACACACGTGGCCCGCTTCTGGAACACGAGCCAGGAAATACAAGTATTGTAGCGTGTGCTACGAATGCGACATTCAACATGGATAGCATGGCAAGTAGTAAGGCATACAGGCAAGGAATTAAACATGGTAGTTTAGTATGCATGAACAACAAGTTAAAAGGGTTGGACCTAGCTTCGTTGACAAGCTAGATCAATTGAGGTGAAGGATCTAGTTTCGTTGTCAAACTAGATCAAATAGGCGTCTAGGCAGCTATCATTTCACTGTCTAGTCTCTTTACGCTACGGTACAAAAGTGGCCTAAACATGGCCTAAAACCCTAGGAGGCAAGTTTCACTTGCCTAGCACCGAGGATGACGATCAACGAGGCCATCACACAAATGCTAACTACGGAGATGAGATCGTTGCCTTAGCAAAACAATATTAGAACAACATCCAACCTAGTTTTATTAGGGTTTCACAAAAACACAAATGGGTCATGAGAATATTAAGAGATCGATTTATTACCTAATCGTTAGCGGAAGAACGATGCCGAGCAAGCACGACGACGGAAGAAACGATCCGGGGAACCTACGGTTCAGATCTGGAATGGATGGGGAAATCTGGAGAAAATGGGATTTTAGGGGGTTTGAAGTGGAGATTGAAGCTTGGCCTATGGAGGTGAGATGGTGCTTGGGATGGTGGAGATAGGCTTGAGATGAAGGATGAAGGGTTTGGGGAAGATGGAGAAGGATTTGGGGAAGACAATGGCTCAGGAGAAAAGAAAGAAAGTGAAAGTGATCGGGTCTATTTATAGGAAGAATCTGGCGGCTGCCCAGAAATTAGGGTTTCGACACTGATTAGTCGGTCAAAGAGCAACCACTGACCGACTAGTTTGGGAACTAGTCAGTCGGTTGACCAACGCAGACCGACTAAGTGTAAACAGTAACTCCTGACGAAAAATAGGATTTAGATTTAGTCGGTCAAAGAACAACTACTGACCGACTAGTTTCTCATCTAGTCGGTCGACGAACGTTCTTAGACCGACTAAAGATAAACCGTAACTCCTGAATAATTGATTCAATGAACTAGTCGGTTTGAGAAGAGTTCCTGGCTGACTAGATTGGAATCTAGTCGGTTGGTTCTCCTTCTTGAACTAACTAACGTGCACAGAGAGTGCCGAATTGAAGCACGAAGCTTCGGGAAGATTCCTACGGCTTCTAAGATCAACCTACCTCTAAGATATGAGCGATAAGAAGCTTGTCACGAATGACTTACTCCAAACTCAACGATCTAAGGAAGAAGCTAAAGAATCACAAAGAAATGAACGAAAGCGATCTACGGAGACGGAAATCACACGCAAGGAGAAAATCCACCAAGACATATATATATCGATAACACTAATATAGAAAAACCAGTCGTTACATTAGAACTTAGCTAAAGTCTGGAGACTTGATGCGAGGTCAAACAAGTATCGAGATAAGTATCTTGATCATGGAGAATTGTTTGATTGCTAGTACTATAAGTCTAAAATCGTTCGTGGTCATAGATATTTCGAGAAAAGGATATCGAAAATCGGATAGACCATTGTGTATTTTTCTTCACCATGGAGTGGTGACGATGATATCCTGGTCGTTTGACTTGGCGAAGTCGGAGATGAGACACAGGTGCTCATTGGAGAATGAGTTCACTGAACGATCCAACGAGAGTTATCACATGGTTAATATAACTAATAGTCTAATTGACCGGCGTCCCGTTTATGGTTTGGGCACGGTGTCGTTTTACCGCAAGTGCACGGTTAGTGTAGGGTATGACGTGCCCCGCCACGCCGGCGGTGGTGTGCCGCGTGGCAGCGGGGGCAGGGTTTAGAAATTTGTAACCGCAAGCGTACGGTGTTGTAGTGTGGCTTGGGGGTCGAACACAGGGAGGCTAGGATGTGCTTGTGTCAAGGAGGACCAAAATCACCCCGTGGGCGAGCTAGCCTGAATCGGTTGATGGTTGTCACGGAAAGGTATGAAAGGTATGAACAATAAGAAAATAAACCCGGGACTTTGGTTTCCACTCCAACGAGCGACTCTCGCCGATACAGCCTACGGGTGGGATAGCGATCGGAATTAGGGTCTAATGGTGAGACGTTGCCTCTGAAAGTGGTACCGGTATCCCATGGGCCCGATATTCCGGTCGGTGCCCAGGATGATACACCGAACTTCCCAGATTCGATCAGTGGGCACTCCCGTGTCCATTAACACTGATCGATTCCGGGAGCACTAAGCTTGCAACGATAACTCCCAACGTCTCATCCTGCCTCTCCCGCGTGCTAGGATTCGGCGTCTACGCTAAGGGCGTGAGCTATGGCTAGGGAGTCAACCGCCAAGTTTATTCCCCCTTGGCCCAACGGTCAAAGGCGGTCTTTTTCCCGCCGATGACAATGAAACATACCGCGTAACCGTTAGAATCCTAATCCATATCGATTTCCTAACCCTATGGACGCATCGGGAAGAGCCCCCGAAGGGGTTTCCGCCAAAATCCCAGATTTGGGAACTACTCACAAAAATTCATTAAAAAGCGATCTAAATGAAAATGAACCGTTGGAATCATAATCAGACAATTGGAATGCGGAAGTAATAGAGTAATTAAGACAATACTAAAATTTGAGAAAGATCCGAAAACTTACAAAAGAACAGTAATTACAGCCGTCACAATGGGAGAAAACAGTAAAAACTAGCAGCTCTCCCGTTTCTGGAACCCTAGGGGTTCTATTTATAGACTCTCGTATCACCCGATCGGTTGACAAGTCAACCGATCGGGTGATCCGTTACAGATAATGAACAGAAAACGGCGAGCTTTCACTCGGTCATATGAACCGGTCGGGTGAGTTCTTGGAGTGACCGGTTGGATCTTGGCGCCATCGGGTGAAGTGATCGGTTGGGTGCCCGTGTCTTCAGCTCTTCAGCATCAGCTACAGATGAACCGATCGGGTGAGAGTCACCCGATCGGTTGGAATTTGGCTCGAGAAGACAGAGAGTTGGCCCCAGTTGAACCGGTCTGTGAACTGGTCGGGTGACTTTCACTTGAGCTCCGGCTGAGACCGGGTGGTGCACGCGTGCACCACCCGATCGGTTGGAGATGACCAACCGAACGGGTGAGGGGCTGAAAGATGTATTCTTTGACGTTTGACCCCCTGGATCACGCGTGACTCCCCCCGTTGCTCCGGGGACTTGAGATATCGTCGTTAAACGTCCCCTACGCGGTCAATCTCCTGCAAACATGGAGAAACAAAGAAAAGTGAAAGAAAACGAGAAAATACGAGAAAACGAATAAAAGACGGCGGAAAACACGGAGAAACACAAAAGAAAACGTGCGTGAATATATGAAATATAAAAGCACGTCAAAATCCCCCAAGCTGAACTCTTCCTCGTCCTCGAGGAAGACGAGTGAGAGTAGGAGCTCGGAGGGGGAAAATAGAGAGGAAGAGAGAAAAAGAAAACTCTATATCCTAGATCGTCCGTCAGAGCCAACAAAATCAAAAACGACACACCATGCAAGCAAACGTCAAATCACATCACTAAACATAGGAAAACGAGTCCAAATAAGCGTTGTGGGCCCACGCGGTGAAGCGCGAGTGAGTGTGGTCGTGCGCTAGCAGTCGGTGTCGCTTTCTACAATGTGCTATGAGCTCATATACACAAATCCAGGAAATGACCCAAATACAGATTCGAATTTGAAATTGCGGCAAATATTAGTTCGAGCATGCATGAGAAGAGTATAAGAAGTGAAACGTATCATGCGTCGGGGGCTCCACAACTAGGGTTAAGGAAATCACGCCACTATAGCCTAGATACTAGCTAAAAAGTTCCTAAGCCAAGTGTTTTCGAAAACGGTGGGGGTTGAGATGATGTGGAGTAGAACACTCGGTGCAAATTCTCGCCTTCCCTTTATTCTCGGTAGGTAGGAAAAATATTCACACTAGAAATTTTTTTGGGTTTTGGGTATTTGTATTTTTTTTGGCTTTTTGGCTATACAAAATTTTTCTTTTCTTTTCTTTTTGGGTTTTTCTTTTCTTTTCTCTTTTTTTTGGATTTTTGGGTTTTTGGCTATACACATGTGTACTCTCCCAAGTGGGAGAACGGTACACGACGAGGGGATTTGCACCAAGTAAAACAAAAAAGAAGTCGAAATCTAAACACTTGGGCAAAGGAAACTATTCTCGCTAAATAGAGCATAGGCTAAATGGGCTATCCTAGTCCTTAATTGTGGAATCCCGACGCATGCGAATTGAAATATACGATATAAATATAGCATGCATATAGTAGAAGCAAACACCGCATATTCAAATCGAAGCATGATAATCTAGGGGTCATTCCTGGACAGGTATATAAAGTAAAATCACAAAATAGAAGCACACCAAATAGCTAGGCACAATGCACGACTCACAAAAAAGCTAAGTGGACCCACGATGCGTGAAATGCAAGAGGACTCGAAATCCTAGGGTCAGTGAGCGTGATTATCGATGCCATGCTAGGTGTGTGTGTGATTTCGTGGCGATTCATCATAGGGTTCATTTCTAGGAGAAAGAGATAAAAAGAAGAGAAGAGAGAAAAAAGAAGAAAAAAAACACGATGAAAACGACACAAAAACGAAAAAGAAGGACTCAAATGACGCACACAGTGCGACTCCCCCAAGCTGAAGTTTGCATTGCCCTCAATGCAATATGAGTGAGTACGGGAGGGCAATGAAGATGGGGGGGAATACGCACCGACACAAAAAGAAATGAAAACGAGGAAAACACAGAGATGAAATTGAAAATAAAGAAAAATCAAAATCAAAATCAAACGACACAAAAATAGAAATAAAACCACACGACACGACACTCAAAAGGGGAAAAACAAGCACACACACAAAAATGAGAAAAATCAACCAAAACACGACAACACACCAAAATAGACGTCCCCCAAGCTAGTCATGACAGTGCTAGCGAATAAAATGTGATTGTGAAATGCAGAAATATGCAAGGTGGAGTCAAAAACAAATAAGGTGAAATCAGAAAGCAGGAGAAGGAGAGTCCTCGTCCTCCTCGGAAGAGGGTGTGGATGGGTGGTCGGGGGAGGCTGGGGGTGTGCGGAGAAGTGGGGAACGAGGTGGAGGATAGGGGCAGCGGTGGTGTGAACGATAGAAGGAGTGTCGGTGGAGGTGGGTGGTGGTGGTAGGACGGCGATCAAGGCGGTGGTGAGAGGAATAGAAATGGGGGAAGAAGATGTGGTGGTGACGGTGGTGGGTGGTGGTGGAAGAGATCTGGAGCGCACCTGCAATTTCCTTCGACGCACATATGCAGTGATGGAGGAGGAGGGAGGAGGTAGCGTGGGTACGATGGAACTGGTCGGGAAGGAGAAAGTGGATGCCGTGATGGGATTAGATGAGGGAGGAGAAGAATGTGGTGAGGGGGGTGATGGATGTGGGGATGTGTGAGAGGGTGGAGGAGAAGATCGCCGAGGTGGTGAAGGTGGAGGTGGTGAAGGTGGAGGTGGACCGTGGATGTGAGTGAGAAGGCGAAGAATGGCGGCCACGTTCCTCTCAAGTGCGAGGAAACGTGGATGAGTGAGAAAAGAGGACGGTGATGGGTCCGAGGAGGCAGAGGACATGGCGAGCTCACGAAGGGCAGTGACCTCCCTTTCAAGACCTAGACGGACAGAGACCTGACGGCGACCAAAAGATGTGGACTGACGTGAGGCAGAAGTGGTGCCGGCAGGTGAGGTCGAAGTGGTGCCGGCGATAGTGGTCATGCCGGCATAGGAGACAAGGCCAGAAATGGTTTCAAAGAGGTGCTCAGATGTGATGGGTCCCGGAGCAGAAATAGGACGACTCGGGCCAGCCCCTATATCTCCCCGAGACGCAGGGATATCCTGCTCGCCTAAGTGGGCGGTAGGGGACGGTGGTCTGCGTGCGTCCGCGGGGAGGAAAGGAAGGTTCAACCCCGCAAGGAAGTTGGGATCAGGTGGGAAGGTCCAATCTCCCACAAGAGCAATGGTCATGCAAGCGGGGTTGGGGAGAATGGTGTAAGGGGCTGGGGTGGCCATAATTGAAGATGAAGCGGCCATCGGAGTGGGGTCTAATCATGTGAATGTGCCGCAGGACATCAATATCTTGCTGTGAGGGTCCTGCGGCAGCGGGAAGATTATTGGGGATGGGAATATTAAATTGGGGGCAAGAGCAAATGATAGTAATGATTCCCCCACAACAAAACTTCCCCTTACCGGCCCGGCTGATCTCGAGTAGCTTGTAAACAAGCCAATCGCCGCCATGGATGGGGACGGTAGGGGCCCTGAAGCTAATTCCATCATCGTCCCAGACAAAAGGGAAAGTCATGGCCCAGAGGATAAAAAGGTCAGGGATAGTCACGGTGCCGGACTCGTCCCTGGGAAAAAATGCAGATGATATGATCCTGTGGGCCAAACGAAACATGGGATGAATGATGGAGGAGGCCTTGGGCCTTCTTCGGGGATAGTCATGGAACAGTGTGAGGCGGAACCAGAATTGATCGACGTTAAACTCAGGCGTGTACCCGTAGTGTCGGATGGAGTCATCCCCAAGATTGGGGAAACCAAATATATCGTTAATTGTGTTCAGGTTTGTGGTGACACTCCTGTTACGCACCCGAAATTTTATGATCGACCCGGACTCCCAAACAAGTGTAGAGAGAAATTCGAGGGTGAGTGCCGGGTAGGATACGGCAGATGCATTAAGAAAGGCCAACCATCCCAAGTTAGCGAAAAGAGATTCGACCTCGGTGTAGACACCGAGGTCGACAAGTGTTTGTGTGTGTGGGAACTTAGTAGATAGATGCCCCCGAGCATCGAGCCTACGATAAAAATCCTTGTGTTCCTAGTTCCTAAAGATATAGCCATGCAGGCCCAACATTGGGTCCACAGGGGGGGATAACAGGCGGGGGAGGGCCAAGTGTAAGTGCTCGTGTGTAGGAAGGGGGACGTGTTTGTTTTCGTCTCTTTCGAGACGGTTCCTCCTCCCGCATAATCCCCTTCCCCTTGTCTTTATCCTTAGCCATGCGTGAGTGTGCGTGTATGAATGAGTGCAAAAGCGATGAATGCACACTAACACAAGCAAAATGAGCAAGCACAATTTATAGGGCAAAAATAGAAATATGAGCGTATGAGCGAGTGTACCCAAGAGAAATGGCAAAGCTTGCTCGTAGATGTTCCCACACTGTGCAATGAAGTAGCGTGGAGCCGCGGCGACCTCTTTCAGCAAGAATTTTTGAAATGGGCGTGGTTTGGGAGGAAATTAGGTCAGAAACTCGAGATGAAAGGGGAGAGGGAGTGTAAATGATGGAGAGATTGATGGAGGAGGTAAGGAGAGGGAGTATTGGAGGAGTAGAGAACGTGGGGGAGTGAGAATCGGCCTTTGGGGAGGAGAGGCAGGCGAAACGACGGCGACAATGGCGATCGGCGAGGGTGAAAACGAACGGGTGGTCGGGGGTTTATATAGGGTTTTAAGTCGAACCGATCGGGTGACTTGTCACCCGATCGGTTGACGGTTAGGTCAAAAATTCTTGCCGAAGAAGTGCTACAGGTGAACCGGTCGGTTGACTTGTCAACCGATCGGTTGGCCGCTCCATTCATTTTCCCGAGAATTGAGGGTAGCTCACCCGGTCTCTTCAACCCATCATGCTCTAACTCAACCGATCGGTTGATATTCCCCAAAAATTTCCTGAGAGTTCTCCCCAGCTCACCCGGTCTGTCACCTGGTCTCTCCGTTCTTCAACCGACCGGTTCGTTTGGGGACAGATTTCGGCTTGTATCTGATACATCCCAACCGATCGGGTGAGTTATCAACCGATCGGTTGGGGCTTTGTTTCCTGTAAAAACCAACAGATTTGTCTAAGTCCCTGAACGGATGTTCTCGCGGCTGATTTTATTTATAAAAATGGATAAAATAAAGTAAAAAAATAACACTAAAAAGTGGGAAAAAAATTTTAGAACATGGGTTGCCTCCCATGAAGTGCACTTGTTTAACATCGTTGGCTCGACGCCCGCAAGTGATGTTCACGGTGGTTTATACGGGTGATGCCCGAAGTTCGGCATCTCTTCTTCATCAGAGCTTAAGGCCTTTGGAGTAGTCAGCAGCTGGAGAAAGATTTGCTCGACTACCCTCTCCTTGTTCTTGGGATCCGGGGGCTTCTCTTTCGCATTGGCGCTTACCGCCATCTTCTTAAGGATCCAGACCTCGTCTTTAGTGAGGCCCATGGGTTCTTTCCCCGTTCTCCTCGCAGGAGGAGCCTTGGGGAACCCGGGAGGGGTCGTAAGTGCTGCACTCGCTTTCCCAACAACATCATTGTTCTTAGGGCCGTCTCGGTCTTCTGAATCCTCCAAGTCATCGGGGGGGGGGGGGGGGGGTTTCTTAAGAGAATCTCCCAGGAGCTCTCTTCAGCAGCTTTTTCTTCTTCCACCTCCAGCAAATTACACCGAGGGTCATCTGGGGGATCGGGATACTTCATGGACAACCCCAGATCAAATTCAACCTTTTCTCCGTTGACGTTTAGCGAAAGTTTTCCGTTCTTCACATCAATCAAAACGCCAGCAGTGGCCATGAAAGGCCGTCCCAGGATGATGGGGGTGTGTGCGTCTTCAGGCATGTCCATGACTACAAAGTCCACTGGCACATGCACCCCTTTTACATTGACGGGGAGGTCATCCACAATCCCCACCGGATATTTGACCGACCGGTCAGCAAGTTGCAGGGTCATACCGGTGGGCTCCAGATCACCCATTCCTATCCTTTTATACATCGACAAGGGCATCAAACTTACACTCGCTCCGAGATCGACGAGTGCACGATGAATCTTTACTGCCCCGATCGTGCAAGGGATTGAGAAGCTCCCTGGGTCTTTAAGTTTCGACGGATTTGCCCTCTGGATGAGAGCGCTACATTCCGCCGTCAACACTACTTTCTCCTTTCTAGACCCTCTCGTCACCAAATCTTTTAGGAATTTTGCATAGGAGGGGATTGTTTCGATTGCTTCCAGGAAGGGGATTTGCAAGCTCAGGTCCTTAACCATGGCGAAGAACTTTCCATATTTCTCATCAATTTTGGCCTGAGCTAACCGTTGTGGAAATGGCACAAAGGGTTTGAACACTTTCGGGCTCCCTTCCTCGTTCTTCTTCTTCTCTTTTTCAGAGACTCCCTCCGGAGTCGTAGGATTTGATGACGAAGCACCGGCGTCGTTTGATTTTTCAATCGGTCGCTCAACGACCAACGGTGCTTCCGGTCTGTTAAGGGGCACTCTAGTAGGAATTTGTGTCCTGCTTCTCAGAACGATAGCGGACACATTTGTGTGCTCGTGCACGAGTGCCGACGTTTGGGTTGCTCCCCCCGGGTTCACCTCCGGTTGTGGCGGCAATTGGTTTTGTGACCTCGAATGGTTCGCCACTTGTAACCCCAGCTGGGTTACTTGGTCCGTGATGGCCCGCTGACCCATTTCCAGCTTCTGATTGATCTTCTCCTGGTTGGTTATATATTGAGTCAAGAGAGACTCAACCAGAGAGACGGCCCTCTGTTGGCCATACTGCTGCTGCTGCTGGATTGGCTGCTGATTCCTGGGGGCGTAAAATTGTTGCTGATGTTGCTGCAGATATGGTTGCTGCTGAATCTGACTCTGCTGTGGCCTAGCCGGCTGATATGTTTGTTGCTGCGGCTGCTGAGGCGGCGAGGGCTGGAATGGTGGCCGTAACCAAAGTTAGGGTGGTTCCGGTTGTTTGGAGAGTAGGCCGGGTTGGAATTGGTTCTTGGCGGATACGGCGCATTTCCCGTGGGGTTGTAAAATAGTGCGCTCGCCTGGTCCAACGGTGGTGAGACGTCACCACCGTCGAATTCCCCAAAGAATTCGGATTCTACCGCTGAAATCTGCTGTGTACCGGCCCCACCGGCTCCTACCATTAGTGCGGAGATCTGGGTCGAAAGCAAGTCGAACTTGCTTGAAAGTTTGTCGACGTCCTCGACTCTGTGTATACCCCCAGACCTGGGTGTGGCTCTCTCGTCACACCACCGCTCATTGTTGGATGCCATATTTTCCAGAATATGTCCGGCATCTTCCTCGCTCCTTGACATGAAGGAACCCCCAGCCGCGGCGTCCATAGAAGATTTCAGGTCATCCCTCAGCCCATTGTAGAACAGATTAATAATCTGCCACTTCGGAAGCTCATGGTGAGGGCATCTTCTTTGCATCTCCTTGTATCTCGTCCAAGCTTCATGCAAGGACTCGTGGCTGGCCTGGGAGAAGGAGGAGATCTCACTCCTCAACTTCATGGTCTTCCCCGGGGGAAAGAACTTCGTCAGAAAAGCGTTGGAGTGCTTCTCCCAGTTATTGAAAGTGTTGGGGTCCTTCCCCCTAAGCCATTGCTTGGCTTTGTCCCGCAACGAGAAGGGGAATAGCTTCAGACGGATCACCTCAGTCGTGACACCATTAATCCGAAAGGTGTCACATTTCTCCAGGAAGGAGTCTAGATGCTTGATCGGGCTCTCCATGGGTGCACCCGCAAACTGGTCCTGCTGGATCCATGTCACCAAAGACGGCTTTAGCTCAAAGCTTTGGGCCGCAATAGCTGGAGAACGGATGGCGGAAGTGGACTTGATAGATGGCATCGAGTACTCTAACAGGGACTTGTGAGGCGGGGTGTTCTCCTCCATGGATTCGGGATCCTCTCTTCTTCGCTTCTCGGCGGCCAAACGCCTAAGGGTGGCGTTAATCTACGGATCGAGGGGAATCAAGTCGTCGAGACTTCTTGAACTCCTGTGCATGAAAAACAACAAACACCCGTGAAGAGACAAGTGGGAAAGAAACAGATAAAATAAGAAATAAAAATAAGAAAAATAAAAGGGAAAAAGGAGAATGCGAAAATTATCGCGAGGTAGGGATGAGAGCTAGACACTAGGGTTCAAGAGATCCTAAAATAACAAGCACGTTGCCTCCCCGGCAACGGCGCCATTTACTTGACGTGCCCCGCCACGCCGGCGGTGGTGTGCCGCATGGCAGCGGGGGCTGGGTTTAGAAATTTGTAACCGCAAGCGCATGGTGTTGTAGTGTGGCTTGGGGGTCGAACACAGGGAGGCTAGGATGTGCTTGTGTCAAGGAGGACCAAAATCACCCCGTGGGCGAGCTAGCCCGAATCGGTTGATGGTTGTCACGGAAAGGTATGAAAGGTATGAACAATAAGAAAATAAACCCGGGACTTTGGTTTCCACTCTAACGAGCGACTCTCGCCGATACGGCCTACGGGTGGGATAGCGATCGGAATTAGGGTCTAATGGTGAGACGTTGCCTCTGAAAGTGGTACCGGCATCCCATGGGCCCGATATTCCGGTCGGTGCCCAGGATGATACACCGGACTTCCCGGATTCGATCAGTGGGCACTCCCGTGTCCATTAACACTGATCGATTCCGGGAGCACTAAGCTTGCAACGATAACTCCCAACGTCTCATCCTGCCGCTCCCGCGTGCTAGGATTCGGCGTCTACGCTAAGGGCGTGAGCTATGGCTAGGGAGTCAACCGCCAAGTTTATTCCCCCTTGGCCCAACGGTCAAAGGCGGTCTTTTTCCCGCCGATGACAATGAAACATCCCGCGTAACCGTTAGAATCCTAATCCATATCGATTTCCTAACCCTATGGACGCATCGGGAAGAGCCCCCGAAGGGGTTTCCGCCAAAATCCCAGATTTGGGAACTACTCACAAAAATTCATTAAAAAGCGATCTAAATGAAAATGAACCGTTGGAATCATAATCAGACGATTGGAATGCGGAAGTAATATAGTAATTAAGACAATACTAAAATTTGAGAAAGATCCGAAAACTTACAAAAGAACAGTAATTACAGCCGTCACAATGGGAGAAAACAGTAAAAACTAGCAGCTCTCCCGTTTCTGGAACCCTAGTGGTTCTATTTATAGACTCTCGTATCACCCGATCGGTTGACAAGTCAACTGATCGGGTGATCCGTTACAGATAATGAACAGAAAACGGCGAGCTTTCACCCGGTCATATGAACCGGTCGGGTGAGTTCTTGGAGTGACCGGTTGGATCTTGGCGCCATCGGGTGAAGTGATCGGTTGGGTGCCCATGTCTTCAGCTCTTCAGCATCAGCTACAGATGAACCGATCAGGTGAGAGTCACCCGATCGGTTGGAATTTGGCTCGAGAAGACAAAGAGTTGGCCCCAGTTGAACCGATCTGTGAACCGGTAGGGTGACTTTCACTTGAGCTCCGGCTGAGACCAGGTGGTGCACGCGTGCATCACCCGATCGGTTGGAGATGACCAACCGACCGGGTGAGGGGTTGAAAGATGTATTCTTTGACGTTTGACCCCCTGGATCACGCGTGACTCTCCCCGTTGCTCCGGGGACTTGAGATATCGTCGTTAAACGTCCCCTACACGGTCAATCTCCTGCAAACATGGAGAAACAAAGAAAAGTGAAAGAAAACGAGAAAATACGAGAAAACGAATAAAAGACGGCGGAAAAAACGGAGAAACACAAAAGAAAACGTGCGTGAATATATGAAATTTAAACGCACGTTAGGGTGCGGGTTTATCGAACTCAGGGAGGTGGATGGCTTTAATGGCTACTAGCCTCGCCTAGGTTGTGTGCTAGCTACGTGGATAATGTGGGTGGAAGTGTAGAAATAAAAGAAAGAAATGAAAAGGAGACGAAATGAATCCCCGCTAACACGGGCTAGAGCATTCATGACACTTGACATTTGACTTGACCTAGGGTGAGACATTGCCCCAAAAGGTGGTACCTAGCGTCCATGGCCCGATATTCCGGTCGGTGCCAAGCACGCTAGGCCTACCCGGTTCCAGACGGTGGGCATTCCCATGTCCATTAACACCTTCCGCAACCGGGAGCATTAAGGCCACAATGATAACTCCCAACACTTCGTCCAAGCCGTTCCCACGCGCGAGGACTCGATGTCTACACTAGGGGCGTGAGCTGTGGCTAGGGAGTCAACCGCCAAGTTTATTCCCCCTTGGCCCGACGGTCAGAGGCGGTCTTTTTCCCGCCAATGACAATGAAACATCCCCGCGTAACCCTAATAGCCAAATAGGTCAAATGTGATTTATAGCAATACATCGAAGCGGATCTTGACTGGACAAGCACCGAACCCCAACCCCCAACACAACTAGTGTGTCGTCGTACGAATTGGACCCAGATTACTAGAAATCCCCATTGACGCATTTCATCGAACACATGCCATGCAACCAAGTCAAATGAAACAACCCAAGCATCAATCCTACTCTAACCTGTATTAGGGTTCATCAATACTACTCCATGATGAAAAAACATATAAACAACCAACACAAAAGACATACAAACAATCATCATGAAGCAAAACAAATACAACACAAAATAATGGAAAACAAGAGAAAGAAATACTTATCTTGATTCGAATCCAACAATCCGGTACAAGATTTATTGAGCAAAGACCTAATCTAATCTACCCTAAGCCTCCCAACAAAGGGGCTGAAAAATCCCTAAAAACTAGAGGAGAATGATCCCAAGTCGTGCTCCAACTTCCCTTTTAAAAGCCCCCTCAAAACCCAACCGGTTCGGGTCCAAAACTGTCAAAAATGGCCCACCCGATCGGGTGAAAGTTCACCCGATCGGGTGGGATAAACAGAGACTACGAAACTGCTGAAATTGACTTCAACCGATCGGTTGGACTCCCAACCGATCGGTTGAAGTGAAATTTCAGACAGCAGCCAATTTCAGCACATAGCTGCGCTCAGAAAATTCCAGAAAAATCTAGAAAAATTGGATTTGGGCATGCGACCTATCGTTAGAAAGCTAACGACGATGCCGACGCTAGAAAAATAAGAGATCACCCAAAATCCCTCTGGAATGATAGTAGATCTTCAATGAGTGCATCAGCAGCACGCAAAGGCGGAAGAAAAGGCCACCCGATCGGTTGAAACATCAACCGATCGGGTGAGCCGCTTGTTGCTTTGGCCGTCGGGCTTCGGGAGCTTCAACCGGTCGCTGAGGAGAACGGGTGGCGTGACCGGGTTGTCGTTTGGGAAACTTCAGCTTCAGATGAACCGATCGGGTGAGATATCACCCGATCGGTTGGAATTAAGCTCCAACTTCCCGAGAACTCTGTTGGGATGAACCGGTCAGCGAACCGGTCGGTTGACTTTGCACTTCGCTCCAACTTCAATCCGGGTCATGCACGCGTGCATCACCCGATCGGTTGGCTGTGTCCAACCGATCGGGTGGGAGCTGAAAAGTGGCAATCTTGGTCGTTTGACCCACTGGATCACGCATGACCCCTCCCGTTGCTCCGGGGACTCATGATATCGTCGTTTTATGTCCCAAATGCTGTAAATTCCTGTAAAACATGGAAAACATGGAAAAGTGAAAGAAAACAAGAAAACACGCGAAAACGAATAAAAGACGGCGGTAAAATACGGAAAAACACGGAAGAAAACGTGCGTAAATATATGAAATATAAACGCACGTCAAAATCCCCCAAGCTGAACTCTTCCTCGTCCTCGAGGAAGACGAGTGAGAGTAGGAGCTCGGAGGGGGAAAATAGAGAGAAAGAGAGAAAAAGAAAACTCTATATCCTAGATCGCCCGTCAGGGCCAACAAAATCGAAAACGACACACCAAGCAAGCAAACGCCAAATCTCATCACTAAACCAAGGAATACGAGTCCAGACAAGTGCCTTGGGCCCACGTGGTGAAGCGCGAGTGAGTGTGGTCGTGAGCTAGCAGTCCGTGTCGCTATCTACGATGTGCGATAAAGCTCGGTATACGCAAACCCAGGAAATGACCCAAATATCAATTCGAATTGAATTAGGCGGTGAATATATGTAGTTCAAGCATGCATGAGAATAGAGAGAGAATCGAAACATATCATGCGTCGGGAACTCCACAACTATGGTTAAGGAAATCACCACACTAAAGCCTAGATAATAGCTAAAAAGTTCCTAAGCTAAGTGTTTTCGAAAATGATGGGGGTTGAGATGATGTGGAGTAGAACACTCGGTGCAAATTCTTGCCGTCTCTTTATTCTCGGTAGATAGGAAAAATATTCACACTTGAAATTTTTTTTGGGTTTTGGGTATTTGTATATTTTTTTGGATTTTTGGCTATACAATTTTTTTTTCTTTCTTTTCTTTTCTCTTCTTTTTGGGTTTTTCTTTTCTCTCCTATTTTTTTTTTAATTTTTGGATATTGGGATATATACATGTGTACTCTCCCAAGTGGGAGAACGGTACACGACGAGGGGATTTGCACCAAGTAAAATAAAAAAGAAATCGGAATCTAAACACTTGGGCAAAGGAATCTATTCTCGCTAATTAGAGCATGGGCTAAATGGGTTATCCTAGTCCTTAATTGTGGAATCCCGACACATGCGAAATGAAGTATACGATATATATATAGCATGCAGAAGCAGACAGGAGAAACAAATACCGCATATTCAAATCAAAGCATGATAATCTAGGGGTCATTCCTGGACAGGTATATAAAACACAATCACAAAGTAGAAGCACACCCAACTCTAGTCACGACACACGACTCACATAAAAGCTAAGTGGACCCACGATGCATGAAATGCAAGAGGACTCGACTTCCTAAGGCTAGTGAATGTGATTATCAAAGCCGTGCTAGGTGTGCGTGTGATTTTCGTGGCAATTCATCATAGGGTTCATCTCTAGGAGAAAGAGATAAAAAGAAGAAAAGAAAAAGAAAAAGAAAAACACGGAGAAAAATGACTCAAATAACAAAGAAAAAGAGACAAATGACGCACGAAGTGCGACTCCCCCAAGCTGAAACTTGCATTGTCCTCAATGCAATAGTAGTGAATACGGGAGGGCAATGAAAATGGGGGGAATTACGCACCGACACAAAAAAATGAAAAACACGAAAAACACACGAATGAAACTAAAAAATAAAGAAAAAGAAACACTCAAATAAAAGATATAAAACACGACGAAGGACTCAAAGACACAAACGCACGACAACGACACACGATAACATGCACACAAAAGTCGATTTCCCCCAAGCTGAACATGACAATGCTAGCAAAATGATATGATCAATGGGAATGTAGAGATATGCTAGGGGAAAATCGAAAAATAAAGAAAGAAATCAAAATGCAGGAGAGACGGTGTGCTCATTCTCCTCGGAAGAGGATGAGGGTGAAATGATAGAAGGGCATGACATGAAGGGTTGTTATGATGCAAAAGCAAATCCTAGATACCCTCCCCTCGCTAATGAGAGGAAACGAGATTATTCAAATCTAAACTAGAAAGCTGTAAATTTTTACACTACTGGATTAGGATACACCTGAGCATAGGCGGATCCAAGATCTGGAGTGGGGCAGGTAGCTGCTCTAACTGCTCCTTCTGTGGCTCTGCCAGAAGCGCTGTGCCACAAGTGCCAATGGACCCAAGCAATGCACCTCCAAGCATCCCTCGTAGGTGTCCACCTGTGACCTGTAAAGGACGAGGTGCATTAGTCCATGGCAAGAAATTATTTCCCAAAATAAATGTATCCCAGAGATAATCGTCAACGTAAGATGGGAAAATAATAAAAGGGTGACAAATACTCCCTGAGAATGGGTCGCTATCCTCTGTACTAGTGACGACCGAATTCTCGCTCTCCATGAGAAGTGGCTCTCCAGGTAGTGACGCACCGCAGCATACCTCAAGGGAAGTAGATCATGTGTCCTGCGAGAGATATGGCGTGTCAAAAATATACGAGTCTAAAGAAATGGGACGTGAAAAGCGAGAATCAAATGTGGAGTGAGAGTGAGTATGAAAATCTCCCTGAATAGGGGCAATATGCTCAAGTAGATGCTCAGCCGCATAAGAAGTGGAGAGCGACGGTAAAGGTAGATGTGACTCGGGCTCCATGGAGTGGACCATCGTATCCAAGCCCTCATGCACATCCTCCTCGATGATATGCTCATGCTCCACCATCTGCCCGATGTCCTGAATGACATCCTCGTGGTTGACCACAGACCAAGGAAGAAGCTGTGACAGAGATAGCTGTGGAGGTGGATGTGGAGCGGACCCCTCGTATGTGGTCATCGTGTCCTCATCCTCACGCACATCCTCCTCTCCCTTATGCATAAGCTCTGTAAACTCCTCGGTCCTCTCATAGGACTCATATGGGGTATCTAAATCAAGACAAAAAGTCTCTCCCACAGATCCTAGAGAAATCTCCCCATCCTCACTATCATCATCAAAAAATGCTTCGTCATCCAAGTGGTAGTGATGGAAAAATGGGGGATCGGCATGAGATGTGTCTATGGCAACCGACGACATGGTAGTCTCAACCATGAAAGTAGGTATATCCTCTCCTTCATCCCCTCTCCACGGTGTAGGCTCGATGATTGGTACCATCAAGTTTCGTAATGTTTGGCCTTGGTTAAACATGGCACTTTCAAGGAGAGACACGAGGTTTGATTCTTCTTGTGTTGGTGGAGGGATATAAGGTTGAGAAAATGGATGGGAGGTGTTTGGGCTAAGGTTGTGGAAAATGTTTGGCCTTGGTGTAGGGGGAGGCTCTCGAGCGTAAATGGGCAATCATAATACACATGCCCCGCCATCTGATCACTCCTTATTTTACACCTTTTTTCCGCATGTTTGCATGCCATTTAGATCGCCCAAATCATGTTTTTCACGATATATCGACGATATTGCGATGCTTTTCATGATTTGTTGTTTTTGTCGCATTTCAGGTGATTTGGCACGATTTGGAGTGATCCCGAGATGCGCTTACTCTAGACGGTCACCAACGACCTCCCCGAGGGGTATTTTATTGTTGGAGAGGAGCGGAAGAAGAATGGACGTCGCAGGAGCGACGAGGAGGCCAAAAGAAGCAGATTGGGCATTTTTTGTGTCCCACTCGGCCGAGTGGAGGAGCCACTCGGCCGACCAGCGAGACACTGCTCGGCCGACCAGAACAGACACGATTTATGTGTGTACTCGGCCGAGCACCGAAGACCACATCGGCCGAGTGACGATATCACGTCCGCCCGAGTGGCGCCCAGACGAAGCCCTTCCAAAACATAGAAGTTACTGTTTTTCGGCTGCCTGAACTTCAGAAGACCCACTCGGCCGAGTGGAGAATCCCGTCCGCCCGAGTACAATGAAGTCATCGGCCGAGTGACGACAACTCACTCGGCCGAGCCGCCTCCGAAGTGAAGACCCCTGAAAGCCCCGACTTACTGGAAAATTGCAGGGTTTTCACTCGGCCGAGCGACTTTTGTCACTCGGCCGAGTGCGATGCGCTGCCTGTAGCGAAAACTGCGGAAAACAGGCTGTGCAGGGGTATTTTGGTCACGATTTTTGGACGATTTTGAGGGCTATTTAAACCCTGTTTTTACCCTAGTTTTGAGAGCCTCTCTCTTAGATTTTTTGCAGCTTTTTAGATTAGTTTTTAGCTTTATTCTTGTGATTGGAGAGGAGACAAAGATTGGAATTTTGTTGGATTAATTGAAGAACTCCATTGGTTTGCATCTCTTTTCCTTAAAAATTCTATTTTTATTGCTTATCTCAATATTGTGATGAATTTCATTGCTTATTTTAACGATTATTTTTGTGATCTTGCTATGAATTGTGAGTAGTCTCCACGTCTCGGGGCGTGGGGATGAACCCTACAAGCCCATTTTCATATTCGTGATGAATTGGTAGAAATTGTGCTAGAATTGTTATTAGGGATTAGATTGGGATCAATTTACTACGGATGGCTAGGTATTCATATCAATTGGGATTTGCAAGAGATTGGATCCCAATTTGATAGGAAACCCTAGAAAACCGAATTGGGTTGGAATCGGATTTTCGAAGTATCGGTTTGCAAGAGATTGGACCGATACTAGGATTTCCGGTTGCAATTCCGTGCCAATACCCGTTTGCAAGAGATTGGACGGGTAGGAACTATCTCAATCTAGATCGCGAGCCGAGTTTGCAAGAGATTGGGCTCGGTGCGCGATTGGACGATGATGTTGATCCTAATGCTAGCTTTCCTAGGCTAGGGTTTGCAAGAGATTGGACCCAAACCTAGGATAGTTATAGACCGGTAACAGCGCGAGAGCGTGAGCTTGGTTCTACATTCAGTTGCAACTAGTTCATCCAAATTCTCATTCAAGCAAATTTGATACCGATGAACCACATTTATGAGATACGGTGAGTACCGGGGATTCCCCATTCCCTAGACGTCTTTATTTGATTTGATATTTCCGCATTTTTGTCTGACGATTGTGACAGGATCGCCAAGGGAAAATCTCTCTCCTTGAATAGCCAGGTTGATTTGAACAAGCACGGTCATTCGTCCTCCCTGTGTTCGATATCCCGCTTGCCGCTATACCGTGCGCTTGCGGTAAAACTACAACCGTTCTTTGGGTCACATCCCGGAGCGATCAAGTTTTTGGCGCCGTTGCCGGGGAGGCGATTGCGTTTGATTCTTTCTCACCCTAGCTATTTCTTTCCTTTTTATTATTTTTATCATTATTTTTATTTCCTATTTCTTACCTAACCCTTCCACGGTACTAATCATTTCTTTGAAACTCTGTTTCCCCTGTGCATGTACACGAGATCTACGGCGGACCCTGAAGCTATATTATTCGATCCCGAGATCGAACGTACCGCGCGGAGACTTAGAGCGGAAAGGAGACAAAATCCGGAAGGGCGGTTTATGACCAACCCGGAAACTGCGAAACAATTGGCGGCAAGGATGGCGAGGCTAATTTCTATTCGAGATAGGCTTCGGCCTAAGACCTCTTCTACCACCTCATCCATTGCCATGCCGGGGTTGGCGGCTGACAAGAGCTTCGAGCTAAAGACTGGACTAGTGGTTCTGATGCAGCAGGATCCATTTCATGGGAATGCCCATGAGAATCCCCACTACCACATCCAATCGTTCTTGTCGAAGTGCGCCACATTCCAGATGCCGGGGTTCTCCATCGATGCCATCAGACTGCGTCTCTTCCCCTTCACCCTAAAGGACAAGGCACTATACTGGTTGAGGACGCAAGCTGAGGGTGTCTTCACCACTTGGGACGAGTTGGCGAGTGCATTTATTGACAAGTTCTATCCGCCATCCAAGACGGTGAAGATCCGGAGCGCTCTCATGTCCTTCAAGCAAGGACCACAGGAGACGCTCTATGAAGCTTGGGATCGTTTTAAGGATTTGCAGCATCAATGCCTGCATCATAGCATTGAAGACTGGGAGTTAGTGCATAGCTTCTACAATGGTCTCCAACCGGGGACCAAACAAATTATTGATGCCGCGGCGAATGGTGCTATCTTGTCAAAGACTCCCGAGGAAGCTACGGCCCTAATTGAGGAGATGGCCTCAAATAATCAACAATGGGGCGATGAGCGAGGACACTCCACGTCTTCCTTAAAGCCAACAAGCATCTACGAGGCGAAGGCCGTAGCGGAGCTTACGAGCAAGTTCGACTCTCTCCACAAGGTAGTGGAGAGATTGGAGAAGTTTATCACGGAGCCCCAAGGAGCCTCTTCTACCTCCGCTCCGACTAACCAAATGTGCGATTGGCAAGACCAATCTCAAGCCATGTACTCGGGAGGAGAGCAAGGAGAAGGATCCTTGGAGCAAGTACAATATGTTGCGGGGAACCAAGGATATTGGGCCAATCCGGCCGTAAGAAATCATCCCGAATTCTCTTACGCCAACAATGAAGGAGCTTTGAACCCGCCACAACCGCCACCTCAACAAGCCCGACCACCACTACCACCCCAACAACAAAACTATCCACCGAGGGGGCCTACCCAACAAAATTTTCAACCAAAGCAACAAGTTCCACCATATAGGCCGCCCGGATACAACCAAGGGTGGAGAAATCAAAATCAAAACCCTCCTCAAGCTCAACAACGATCCGACTTCGAAGCTAGAGTGGAGGCGTTCATGGTCGAGCAAAATAAGGTAAATGCTAGCTTGAAGGCGGGGCAAGACTCTCTTAATACCGTTGTGGCTCAAATATCGGAGCAACTAGCGTTGCTAAATCGGAACACTCAACGATTACCGGCGCAACCCGAGCAAAACCCACGGAGCAACACCGGCCACATCAATGCCGTAGTTGCCGTTACCACTAGAGGCGGAAAGGATATCGCCCCCGCCATGATTCCTACCAAGGAGCCTGTGGAGGAAAGCTTGGATCCAATTGAGCCGGTAGTTGAAGATGATAAGGAGAAAGAGCCACAAGAAAAGGAGAAATCTAGAGCGGAACAATTGATCGAGGAGAGGCGCTTCATGCCACCGGTCCCATTCCCCCAAAGACTAGCGAGAGCGAAAATGGAGAAAAGGCTAGCGAAGTTCCTCGAGTACCTAAGAGGAGTTAGCCTCAATATTCCCTTCCTCGACGCCATCGTGGAGATCCCCACATATGCTAAATTCTTGAAGGACTTGATTTCGGGGAGAAAGAGGAAGGAGAAGATCATGCTAGCCGAGGAGGGCTCTTGGTTTACCAAGAGAGAAAAGGAGCCGGCCAAATTTAAAGATCCGGGGAGTTTTCGGATTCCTTGCACCTTGGGCGGCGTCCCTCTTCAAAAGGCTTTGGTTGATCTAGGGGCTAGTGTGAGCCTCATGCCTCTCTCCATGTTCTTAAGGCTAAACACCGGGACAAAGTTGAAACCTACCGACATGCGCATTCAATTGGCCGATGGGCGAATAACAAGGCCGGTAGGGATCGCCGAAGACATCCCGCTACAAGTCCCGGGTGGAATATGCTTACCATGTGACTTTGTGATCATGGACGTTAGGGAGGAGGGAGACACTTCATTAATACTTGGACGCCCGTTCCTCGCCACCGCCGGAGTAATTATCGACGTGCGCGAAGGTACCCTAACTTTAAATGTCGGCAACATTGAGGTGGAGCTCCACATTCCTAAGGCTATGAAGCACATGCCCTACCACGAGGAGCTTGATTACATGGACCTCCTTGATGAGGTGATAGAGGAGGCGATCCCCCACTCAATTGGCTCTCTTTTTGATGAAGATTTCGAGGAAGGCCCGGATTTAGGCCAAGATGAGAAGAAAGATGATTCCCCCGACTTCTCCGATGAAAACGATGAGGGCGACGCTGATGTCGCAAGGATTCGAGAGCTTTGTAAGCTCTCGAAATTAAAGTCTCCAAAGAAAGCTCCGTCGACACGGAGATCGGCGTCACCGGTAAAGCCGTTGACCGGAGCAAATGCTAGCTTGGGGGAGCCTCCCCCCAACACTATTCGAGATGGGAGACCACCGAGGGAGAACACAACGCCGCAACTTCCCAATCCAAGCGCTCTCCCCGGAAAGTTTGATGGGTGCATCTCATATGCACCAAACATCCCGCATTGATTGAAAATTATAGGGGGTCGAGCTCACGACCTTAAACGAGCGCTTGTCGGGAGGCAACCCGATGAATTTTGCTTTATTTCCACTTTTTCTTTATTTTCGTTTTAGAAATTTTTAGTGTTTTGAGTCTTTCGCCCAAAAATTTTGTGATAACGGGTCCTATTTTTCTTGACAGGAGAGGAGATAGGTAGATCCATCATGAGGAGAATGAATGAGACGACGAGGAGCGCCCCAAGAAGGCGCTCGACGCTTAGGAGGAAGAAGGAATCGACTGGAGGAACAAAGACAGAGTTTAGAGCCCAAACGAAGACAAACAGCAGAACACAAGGCTCACTCGGCTGAGCATACTAGTCACTCGGCCGAGTACACAAGTTCGTCCGGCCGAGCCGCTCACGAACGAGGGAAGTCTGCTGTACCCAACTCTCTGTCTATTTTCCTGATTTCAATATAACTGCCACTCGGCCGAGTATATATTTTCACCCGGCCGAGTAAAACGGATACCCTCCAAGGGCGAGTCATGCCGAGTAGCTTGAGTCACTCGGCCGAATGGACTTACTCCACTCGGCCGAGGCTGGCAAAGCCACTCGGCCGAAGCGATAGCGGGGAGGAAATTTTCATTGGCCTCGCTCGGCCGAGTGACCACGACACTCGGCCGAGTCGTAACTTTTTTAAATAAAGGGCGAGGGGGGCACATTTTTCGAAACGCAAAACCCCCAAACACCCGCGCCCCTTCAGCTCCCTCGCCCGATCCTCGTTCGCTCGCGCCCCTACTCGCCTGACCGCCGCCGCCACGCCGCCGCTCGGCCTGCCACGGCCGGTCGACCACCCCCGTCGCCTCGCCCGAGTCGCCGCCGGCGGCCGTGTCTCCGGTCACCTCCGGTACCCCTTATTTCGCCTATTTTCGCCTCTTTTTGTGTATTTTTAAGGATCCATGTGTTAAACGAACCCCTACCCCAAATCAATTTTCATATCTATCTATGATACCCCTAATGCTCCATACATTTTGACTATTACTCACCGATATCACCATTTCATGCGCAGGTTGCTTTTTGGAGCTTAGGGGAGCCCAAGGGAGCTTCTCGGGACTGATTTGAGCTTCGTGGAGGCGCGGACTTCGCACGCTTCCATTACTGAGCACTCGCGGCGTGTCTGGGTATACTCCTTCCACTCTTTTACGCACACCGCACTTTTTGCACTTTTCGGCGCGCTCGGGGCCGATATGCCGCCCCGGACACGGCCGCGGACGAGGAGACCTTTCGCTAAGCGGAAGCGGTCGGAGGATGCCGGCCCCTCCCACGAGGAGGAAGGCTCTCCTCCTCCGTCCCCCACACACGCTGCACACCCCACACAGCCTGCAGGCCCCGTACACCCCGCACAGCCTGTAGTGCACACACAGCCCGTACAGCCTCTCCCCGCCGCTGCACAGCCACCACCACCGGCTCCACTGGTCGGGCCGCTCGGGATTACGTTCTGAGACGACGCAAACCGCGCTGTCTTCGACCGTATCTCCCAGCGCTCGATCGTACCCTCCAGGTTTGCACACCTCGCTGACCTAGGACGCCTGGGGGTACTTGAGGGGATGCTCACGTTGTACGACAACGTGGGCTGGCGAGATTTTCTGCAGGTGTCGGCGGATACGTTTGTCCACCCGACACTTGAGGTTTTGAGTTCGATCGCCCGGACCGACGAGGGATGCTCGTTTCGGTTCATGGATCGAGAGTGCAAGGTCACTCTCGATATGATGAGAGCGTTTTTCTCGTGGCCCGCTGTCCCCAGTGCCGATCGCGGCTACGGCCCCACCCATATCCCCCCACCTTCCTTCGAATCCGGTGCCTTCTGGGCCCGGATTATGGGTCTCCACGCTGCCTTCGACCCTAGTAGGGCCAAGGCCTCAGCCATTGTCCATCCCTGCCTCCGCATTGCTCAGCGCCTTATGGCGACGACCTTTTTGGCCAGATATGAGCCGGGCACGATGTCTACGCCAGAGCTCTACATGCTCTACGTGATGACGCGTCCCAGAGCTCTATCTAGGGATGGCGATGAGCTTGTCCCCGCCATCGTGATCGATATCGCGGCTTGGTTTTTAGACCGCATCATTGTATCGGTGGGCGCTCGCTCACCGATATGCTGCGGCGGCCTGATTACCTTGCTTGCTCTTATGACCGGCGAGGACTTCCCTGATGACTTGCGACGCGTCTCGGGCCCCACTTCTCTTTCGATAGATGTTATGGCCCGGATGAAGATGCTTCGTCCACACGGCGAGCGTCACTGGGTCTGGTTGCACGGCCCTTTCGGTGCCGATTACATGATTCTCCTGAGCCCTGCTCGGACTCTGATTGCACCGGCCCACGTTGACTGGCTCCCTGCGATGGATGTTCTCATCCCCGCTACTTACGTGCTCGAGGCCGAGGAGGCCGAGCAGGCCCACGCTGCCCCTGTTGACCCTGTTGCACACCCTGCCGAGCCTGCTGCCGAGCCCGTTGACCCTATGGCCCCTCAGCCCGTACCTGACGTTTCCGCTGCTCCTGACACCGCTGTCGGTGTCGGGAGTACCTTGGCTGAGCCCACTTCCTCCACCACCAATACTTCCGAGGCTGTCACCACCACTCCCACCACCACCACAGGCCCTCTGTCCGTCGATCCTCTTTGCTCCGCTCTCCCTGAGCGCCCGCAGACCTTTATTGAGAGTGGAGAGCCCTCGTTTGCCGCGGTCGTGGAGACCATGGCTAGCATGATCTCCGCTGGGGTTGCGCCCTTTGGACCACACACTTCCACCCCAGCGGTAGTAACCTCTGTCTCCACCCCTGATGTATTTTCTTAGAGCGTCATGGCGTCTGTCCACACTTCTGTGCCACTGACCTCTCTGGCCGCCTCGCTGCCATTTTTGCACTCTTCTTTCGCTGCTGCTGCCTCCACTTCTCACCAGCCGGCGCCCCGGCCTCACACTGAGGCCAGGCCCACATTCGCAGGCGTAGCACCATTTGTTCCTTTCCCCGCTGAGCCAATCACATACGCCACCCGAGTTCGCCAGCCACGCCCTGTCCAGCCCCGCCCGGTGCGTCCCTCTGCACCACCGCCCCCCGACACTGTACTCCAGAGCATTCGTGCTCTAGAGGGGGCCGTGAGTGGCCTCAGAGGCGACCTCAGGACCCTGTCCTCCACCGTCTCTGCGATGGCTGGCCGCTTCGAGCTGCTCCCCCAGATCCATTACTGTCTCACCCAGGTTCTGGAGCGTCTCCCGCACGTACCCCCACCCACCCAGCAGGTTCCCGCCCACACTTCCACACACACCCGACCTGCTGCTACTCCCACACCCACCCCCGCTCAGCAGCCTGTCCAGCCAGCACCACCCACACGACCTCCGCCTCAGGACGAGACGGCGCAGCACCACCTTCCTAGGCACCCTTGATGCCATCGATTCTTTTTGCCGTTGTGCTGCCCGTTTCTGCTGGGTCTTGACGCCTTTTTGTCCGCCCCCCCTCCCCTCACTTATTTTGGGATTCTCTTTTTGATCATATCTTTATATATCTTTTTTGGGAGAGAGGGAGAGTTTTTGGTGCCACTTATATATCTGTTTCACTACTCTCTGTGCATGCATCATGTCCGCATCATATTTTCATTTCTTTATTTTTCTTTTTATCTTCATTTTTCCATGCATGCATCCTCACCATCCCCTCACATTTCTTGTCTCTCGGTGTGTCACACTTTGCACATTGAGGACACTGTGCCGTTTAGCTTGGGGGAGTGAGTTCTCACGTTCTTTTTCGATTTGCCACCTTTATTTTTAGTTTTTCACACCACTTTTCTTTTATTTTACCATGCATCACGTTTTTCTTACTTTTTCTGTGTGATGCATTGTAAATAGCTCTATTTTCCTTTTATCCTTATTTCTTTTTATTTCTTCATCTCATGTTAGAGATGACTTTTCTGTGATGATGATGACGTTGGATTTAGCTTACTCTATATGCATGCTTTATTTGTCATGTCTTAGACTTTATTTCTGATATCATATGCTATGACTTCCCTTGCATCTAGAGATAGTAACCTACATTTTTTTTCCACATGAAAATGGATGAAATTTTATTATTAGCTGAGTCTGAATATTCATATGTATGTTATCACAGAAAACACACCGAGATTCACGCATTGGACGCCTATATCTGGAGTACTGATTTCCTTTTCCTATATCACTTCTATATGCATGAATTGTACACTTCACTTCAGGATGATTGAATGATGTTAGCTATGATAAATCTGGATTAGTTAGCTTTTTTGTGATCGAAACTGAGTAGATTAGATTACCCTGCTGAAGTTGTCGTGCATGTCTTATAGAGTGAACCGAGAGTTATATCTATTTCTTTCTCCACAAATCTTGAACATCATTTCTCTACTTATAAAATCATTGGTGAATCTCCCCTTAGTGATTCTATTATATGGCATTTCCCCCGCTATTCATGCCTAGCTCCAAATATCTTATTCCAAAAAAAAGAGAGAAAAAGAGAAAACATTCCTGTATATCATTATCTCTCTCTTTGAGTTGGGATCGTTGTGTATATATACTATATCAAAAAAAAAGAAAAAAAGAAAAGAAAAGAAAAAAAAGAGAAAAGAGGAAAAATCCTCAATAAAAGATCCCATCTCACTTTCTTCCTTTCTTCTTTCTTCTTATTACATTTGGAGCTATATAAAAATGGGGATGTAAATATTTTTTATGCCACCACGCTTATAGATAAGCTTGGGGGAGGGGATCCATTGATGTGTGTGTGAGAGTGACTACTTGACGTTGCACGACAACCTAGGCTAAGTAATATTCTATACTCGGTGAGATTATTTTTAGCTTTACGAAATCCAGAAATCTAAGCCTAGCGTTCATTTCATGAAATCCATACTTTTCTATTCTCTCTATTCTATGGTGTGATACTCTTATACTCCTGATAGAAAGCGTTCAATTGAAAAGTGTGTGAACTGTGATTTGTATACCGCTTTAAATGATTCAGACGAAGTTAATTTTGGAATTATTCCGTTTTTCATGATTATATCGTTGTTCGTGGGTTTTCTATTTCTATTTGCACTATTATACTAAGATATCAAAATAAAATTCTTTGACATGTATTTTTCATTCGGTGCATGCTATAAGAGTAAGTGAAACCCACGTCCTGAGAAAATGATCTAGCATCCTACCTCTTTGCTTCTTTCTTTCTTCTTTATTTTATTTCGATTTCATTCTTCTCCGTTTTTCATTTTTCGTTTTTCGCCGTTTTCGTTTTCCGAATCCACCGGGTTCGCCTTTTACTTACCTTCCTCGAGGACGAGTAAGAGGCAAGCTTGGGGGATTTTGATCACTCCTTATTTTACACCTTTTTTCCGCATGTTTGCATGCCATTTAGATCGCCCAAATCATGTTTTTCACGATATATCGACGATATTGCGATGCTTTTCACGATTTGTTGTTTTTGTCGCATTTCAGGTGATTTGGCGCGATTTGGAGTGATCCCGAGATGCGCTTACTCTAGACGGTCACCAACGACCTCCCCAAGGGGTATTTTGTTATTGGAGAGGAGCGGAAGAAGCATGGACGTCGCAGGAGCGACGAGGAGGCCAAAAGAAGCAGATTGGGCATTTTTTGTGTCCCACTCGGCCGAGTGGAGGAGCCACTCGGCCGACCAGCGAGACACTGCTCGGCCGACCAGAACAGACACGATTTATGTGTGTACTCGGCCGAGCACCGAAGACCACATCGGCCGAGTGACGATATCACGTCCGCCCGAGTGGAGCCCAGACGAAGCCCTTCCAAAACATCGAAGTTACTGTTTTTCGGCTGCCTGAACTTCAGAAGACCCACTCGGCCGAGTGGAGAATCCCTTCCGCCCGAGTACAATGAAGTCATCGGCCGAGTAGTCTCCACGTCTCGGGGCGTGGGGATGAACCCTACAAGCCCATTTTCATATTCGTGATGAATTGGTAGAAATTGTGCTAGAATTGTTATTAGGGATTAGATTGGGATCAATTTACTACGGATGGCTAGGTATTCATATCAATTGGGATTTGCAAGAGATTGGATCCCAATTTGATAGGAAACCCTAGAAATCCGAATTGGGTTGGAATCGGATTTTCGAAGTATCGGTTTGCAGGAGATTGGACCGATACTAGTATTTCCGGTTGCAATTCCGTGCCAATACCCGTTTGCAAGAGATTGGACGGGTAGGAACTATCTCAATCTAGATCGCGAGCCGAGTTTGCAAGAGATTGGGCTCGGTGCGCGATTGGACGATGATGTTGATCCTAATGCTAGCTTTCCTAGGCTAGGGTTTGCAAGAGATTGGACTCAAACCTAGGATAGTTATAGACCGGCAACAGCGCGAGAGCGTGAGCTTGGTTCTACATTCAGTTGCAACTAGTTCATCCAAATTCTCATTCAAGCAAATTTGATACCGATGAACCACATTTATGAGATACGGTGAGTAGCGGGGATTCCCCATTCCCTAGACGTCTTTATTTGATTTGATATTTCCGCATTTTTGTCTGACGATTGTGACAGGATCGCCAAGGGCAAATCTCTCTCCTTGAATAGCCAGGTTGATTTGAACAAGCACGGTCATTCGTCCTCCCTGTGTTCGATATCCCGCTTGCCGCTATACCGTGCGCTTGCGGTAAAACTACAACCGTTCTTTGGGTCACATCCCGGAGCGATCACCATCCCACAAGTCTCACAAACCACAACCGAATAAGGATTGTATCCTCCCATATGAGCATCGAAATTTGATCTCCACATGGTTACACCAAAGATACCTAGACAACAAAAATAAGAAAACTAGAGAGGAGCGTCAATAGTACAAGAGAATAACAAAAAGATAATATAATAGTGGGGGAAAAATTTCTTGGTTATTGAATATTTTTTTTAAAAAGAAAAAGAAATTTTTTTTTGTGTTTTTATGCATAGTCTAATGAACCCAAGCTAAGCTAATATCAAACCGAACACCTCCCCGGCAACGGCGCCAAAAACTTGACCGGCGCCCCGTTTACGGTTTGGGCGCGGTGTCGTTTTACCGCAAGTGCACGGTTAGTGTAGGGTGCAGGTTTATCGAACTCAGGGAGGTGGATGGCTTGAATGGCTACTAGCCTCGCCTAGGTTGTGTGCTAGCTACGCGGATAATGTGGGTGGAAGTGTAGAAATAAAAGAAAGAAATGAAAAGGACACGAAATGAATCCCCGCTAACACGGGCTAGAGCATTCATGACACTTGACATTTGACTTGACCCAGGATGAGACATTGTCCCAAAAGGTGGTACCTAGCGTCCATGGCCCGATATTCCGGTCGGTGCCAAGCACGCTAGGCCTACCCGGTTTCAGACGGTGGGCATTCCCATGTCCATTAACACCTTCCGCAACCGGGAGCATTAAGGCCACAATGATAACTCCCAACACTTCGTCTAAGCCGTTCCCACGTGCGAGGACTCGATGTCTACACTAGGGGCGTGAGCTATGGCTAGGGAGTCAACCGCCAAGTTTATTCCCCCTTGGCCCGACGGTCAGAAGCGGTCTTTTTCCCGCCAATGACAATGAAACACCCCCGCGTAACCCTAATGGCCAAATAGGTCAAATGTGATTTCTAGCAATACATCGAAGCGGATCTTGACTGGACAAGCATCGGACCCCAACCCCCAATACAACTAGTGTGTCGTCGTACGAATTGGACCCAGATTGCTAGAAATCCCCATTGACACATTTCATCGAACACATGCCATGCAACCAAGTCAAATGAAACAACCCAAGCATCAATCCTACTCTAACCCGTATTAGGGTTCATCAATACTACTCCATGATGAAAAACATATAAACAACCAACACAAAAGACATACAAACAATCATCATGAAGCAAAACAAATACAACACAAAATAATGGAAAACAAGAGAAAGAAATACTTATCTTGATTCGAATCCAACAATCCGGTACAATATTTATTGAGCAAAGACCTAATCTAATCTACCCTAAGCCTCCCAACATAGGGGTTGAAAAAGCCCTAAAAAACTAGAGGAGAATGATCCCAAGTCGTGCTCCAACTTCCCTTTTAAAAGCCCCCTCAAAACCCAACCGGTTCGGGTCCAAAACTGTCAAAAACGGCCCACCCGATTGGGTGAAAGTTCACCCGATCGGGTGGGATAAACAGAGACTACGAAACTGCTGAAATTGACTTCAACCGATCGGTTGGGAGTCCAACCGATCGGTTGAAGTGAAATTTCAGACAGCAGCCAATTTCAGCACATAGCTGCGCTCAGAAAATTCCAGAAAAATCTAGAAAAATCGGATTTGGGCATGCGACCTATCGTTAGAAAGCTAACGACGATGCCGACGCTAAAAAAATAAGAGATCACCCAAAATCCCTCTGGAATGATAGCAGATCTTCAATGAGTGCATCAGCAGCGTGCAAAGGCGGAAGAAAAGGCCACCCAATCGGTTGAAACATCAACCGATCGGGTGAGCCGCTTGTTGCTTTGGCCGTCGGGCTTCGGGAGCTTCAACCGGTCGCTGAGGAGAACGGGTGGCGTGACCGGGTCGTTGTTTGGGAAACTTCAGCTTCAGATGAACCGATCGGGTGAGATATCACCCGATCGGTTGGAATTAAGCTCCAACTTCCCGAGAACTCTGTTGGGATGAACCGGTCGGCGAACCAGTCGGTTGACTTTGCACTTCGCTCCAACTTCAGTCCGGGTCGTGCACGCGTGCATCACCCGATCGGTTGGCTGTGTCCAACCGATCGGGTGGGGGCTGAAAAGTGGCAATCTTGGTCGTTTGACCCACTGGATCACGCATGACCCCTCCCGTTGCTCCGGGGACTCATGATATCGTCGTTTTATGTCCCAAATGCTGTAAATTCCTGCAAAACACAGAAAACACGGAAAAAGTGAAAGAAAACAAGAAAACACGCAAAAACGAATAAAAGACGACAGTAAAATACGGAAAAACACGGAAGAAAACGTGCGTAAATATATGAAATATAAACGCACGTCACTAATCTATCAGTGATAACTATCAGTGATGATAGGCAAGTTGGTCCTTAAACGTGATGTCATTGTACAAACCTGTACGTGAACGATGTCACCTAGATTTCTGACATAGCTTTGAGGCAAGTCATGTCAACAAGTCTTTCGCTGGATGACACTTGAAGCATGCGAGGAGAGTAATGACCAGGAGAGAATTCGTCTCTCCTGTTATGGGGAGTTAGTGTCACATGTGTTAGTTCGGTTTTTAGTGGAAAACTTTGGCCAAAGTATGTTGGAAGAAGTCCAACATTATTTGACTAAAGACCGATGGAGACTAACCGAGTTCAAGCTATTAAGGTTGACAGTTTGATTGTAACTTAGGTATGGCTAGACGACATAGTTTTGACGAAGGGACTAAAACTGTGGCATTCATCACGGACACATTCAGGTGGTCCCAACAATACTCATATCAATGAGTTAACCGCATAATTATGATACCGAAACAGGGACGACACCTGCTGCTCGTGGTCACTGCCATCTGGGGTTTCGAGTCCCACCTGCAGTAGGGTCAGGCTGTAGGATCTCACACAGAGTGAGACCTTCGTCAAGTAATAGTTAGAATTAAGGGAGATAATACATCTGATGTATGGGATTAATTAAGTCGCAAAGATTTTGCGATATAAGTCTAAAATATTAAAGAAGAGGCTGAATGCATTTGATGCAAGAGACATAAAACTACAAAGAGGTTGCAGATAGCTTCTGGATTCGGGATAAATGATCTTGAGTGCAAGTGGGAGATGTTGAGGGATGTATACCCTCAGTTCATTTGTATCTGATGCAAATGGATTTTAATATTAACTAAGAATTATTTATGTTGCATATGATGCATACATAAAAGGAAATAAATAAATAAATATGTCGTAAATTATTTGTGAGTGTATTTTAAAGGTATAGAAATGAAGATGATTTTTCCAGAAAAGTCTATGAAAAAACCGCGCTCAAATCGGAGCTCAAATGAAGCTTAAAGCTTTATTTAAAGGGCAAATGGCCAGAACTGGGCTTCTGGCCCATCCAGCCCAGACCATGCGGGCTGGACTAGCCTGCCCAGACTAGGCGGGCGGGTCAAGCCTGCCCAGCCATGTGCGCTAAGCCCGCTTGCCAGGCGGGGCTAAGCCCGCCCGCATATGCGGGCGGGTCGAGCCCGCCAGGGCGAGCTCGAGTCAGAGCCTGACTGGGCTCAGCGGGCGGGTCAGCCCCGCCCGCGCGGGCGGGCTCGCCCAACTGTCTAGCGGGCCCCACTGGTGGGGCCCACGTCTAAGGTTTTTGAAATCCTAAGTGGCGGCTATGAAAATCAGATTTTTGTTTTCTTTTGCCCAACTTTGAGCTATCGTTTGAGGGGGTCAAACGAAGTTTGAATTGATCGTCGTGTGTTTCTATGCGATCACCATTCAGTGCTCTTCGATTTGATAGGTAGTATCACTTGCGAAGCTCAATGGTGAGGGAGGAAAAATTAGTTGAAGTTTGGCCTTAGTGTAAGACAAACTAATTTAATTTTTCCTCTAAACTTGTTAGTTCCACATTGCTCGTGAGGCGATGAAAGGGGCTGGCTCCATTTATAAATAGGGGCTGACCCCACTTGGAAAATTTGCACCAAGTCTCCAAATTTGAGAAGCTCCAAAAATTTTTGAGCACGCTTGGATTAAGACTAAATTAATATTCCCTCTCTCTTAAATTCTTCCTTGCTCCTGATCGAGCTCTAGCAAAGCTACGAAGGAGTTCGGATCGGATGCAAAGTCTTGACGAAGGATCCACTCAACGTGAAAATTTCTAGTGCGTGTGGTTGGCTCGACGACAAGGGTGTTGGCTCGCCTCGGGACACGGTTCAGTTCGGGACGCGGTTCGGCTCGGGGGAAGCACCACAGGGATCGCTTCGGAGCTAAAGAAAGGTTGCTGAAAATGACGCTTTGTATTCTGCGGAAAAGAAGTGAAAGGTATGTAGTTTAATTTACATGAGTTTATAATTGCAAATAGGTTGATAGATCTATCCTAAGGGGTTGGTCGGACCCAACCTCGCGATAGTAGAGACTCTGTCTAGGGTTAACTCTTTAGGGCTTTCTTGAAAATGTTTTAAGATATTTTTCTCACTGCATATTTGATTTATTTGTCCGACTGACTTTGGTCGGACGTCGATTTTATAGCCCTAAGGACCTAGAAAACCCTTCAGCTTGGATAGAAGCTATACAAGAGGAGTAATTGCAATTTGAAAGGAACCAAGTATGGGAGCTAGTTCATAGGCACAAGGACCAACATGTCATCGGAACCAAGTGGGTGTTCCGGAACAAAATGGACGAGGATATGAATGTGGTAAGGAACAAGGCAACGCTTGTAGCCCAATGATATTGTCAAAAAGACGGTATAGACTTCGATGAAACTTTTTCTCCCGTAGCTAGACTTGAATCTATTAGGATGTTGTTAGCATTTGCATGCCATATGTACTTTACTTTGTTTCAAATGGATATGAAAAGTGCATTCCTTAACAGATATATTAAGAAAGAGGTATATGGTAAACAACCACTAGGGTTTGTTCATGAAAAACATGATAACTTTTTTATAAACTTAAAAAGGCAACAAGCTCCAAAAGCTTGGTATGAAAGATTAAGAAAATTCTTAAACGATTCGGGTTATAACGTTGGTAAAGTAGATACTGTTGTTTTTTGTGATTCAAATCACATGGTGAAGGTTTCCCAGGTGACTCAGTCGAGTAGCCCTCTACTCGACTGAGCAGCAGCAGCACATCAGAGACCGAGCAGACAGAAAGTTTGGGGAAGTTTTTTCCCTTGGCTCGGGTGACTCCTACTCGGTCGAGTAGGAGGCTACTCGGTCGAGCGGTAAGCTACTCGACCAAGCAGCAGGAAGACTCTGTCTACCCGAGCAGCCCAAGTGCTTGTTGTTTGAAGAGGAATACTGACACTTGGCCCGAGTAAATATGCTACTCGACCGAGTCGACTCGACTCCACCCAGCGATTATCTTAGGGCATGTCAGCTCGACCGAGCAGGCCGAGCTGACAGCCGACTCAGGTCGAGTCTGCACGGGCCCATGCAAGGTAAAGGAGCGGCCGGGATGTGTTTTCTCCTATTTTTTTGGGTTTCTACTTAAACCTAACTATTGTTTTAGATTATGTGTAGAAGCCTCTTTTAGATAAAGAGAGTTTTTTGGAGAGCCTCTTGCTACCCCATTGGAGATTGGAGAGAGTTTTAGGGTTTGTGTTCTTGAGAGAATGGTTTGGGTTTTCCTTCTCTTCTTCTTCTATTGATTTCTTCCTCTTGAGTGAATTGGTGAGGGCTTGTTTCGTTTGACAAGTTATTACTCATGCATGAGGAAGCCAGTTTGTAACCCTAATTGTTTGGATCTATCTACTAGTGGAATCGTCTCGGATCGGATTGCTGGATGTAGGTTGTTTACAACCGAACAAGTGTAAATTATCTTGTGTCTGCGATTGATTTATTTGTTGCTGTGATTCGTTTGCAACTTTCTATTGCAAGGTCATTTGGGAATTTTTTTGGGTCATTGGGATTAGATTTTTGCTAGCTCTATATTCCTGCTCAGTTTATTAGGGTTGGTTTCCGCATTGATTCCAAGGAGATTTGGATTTTATCCCAACAAGTGGTATCAGAGCTTGTGGTTTTATTGCAAAGGAAGTTGGTGGCATAGGAAAGATGGTTTCTTTAGCAACATTAAACATTGAGAAGTTCACCGGCCATAATGATTTTCGGATTTGGCAGATGAAGGTGAAGAATGTTCTATGCAGACAGGGTGTTGCCAGATTGTATTCGATGTCTCGAATATCGATAAGGAGGTGACTACATCCGCTAGGGAGAAGATGGAGAGAAAGGCGTATAGCGCGATTCAGTTGTCGTTATCAGATAATGTTCTGAGGGAAGTCCTGGATGAGGCGACGGCATATGATATGTGGAAGAAGCTTAAGGGACTATACATGAAGAAATCCTTCATAAGTCGCCTATATTTGCTTCAGCAGCTGTATACTCTCAAGATGAAGTCTGGTTCAACGGTGAAGGATCACATGGATGAGTTAAATGGGATTGTGCTAGAGTTGTGTGGGATGGATGTGAAGATTGAAGATGAGCAGCAATCGGTTATCTTGTTGTGCTCATTACCTGAAGAGTATAATCAGTTTTTTCGGTTGATGATTTACAACCGGACTACTCTCACCGTGGAAGAGGTGAAGGCGGTGCTTCACACGGAGCAACTATGTGGCAAGGTTCAAGGTAGAGATCATGTGAGTAACTGCGAGGAGGCATTGCATGTGAGAGGTTGATAGGAAAGGAGAGGAGGCTTCAAGAAGAACAAGGACCGCTCCAAGTCGAGACACTCGCAGGATAGGTTTGTGAACATCACATGCTACAATTGCCACAAGAAAGGAATTATTCGAACCATTGTCCTATCAAGAATAGGAAGAAAGGAAAGGAAACCAAGAAGGATTCCGGTTCGGCATCTTTAGGGATTGATGGTGATCAAGTCCATGATAAAGGTACAGATGCCGAGATTTTTGCTGCAGGGATTGCATGTGATGTCAACATGGCATGGCTCATGGACAGTGGATGCTCGTATCATATGACTCCTCATAGGAGTTGGTTCGTGACATACCATTCCAAGCAAGATGGAGGCTCAATCCTCATGGGGAGCAATGCAGTGTGTTGAACTGTGGGTATTGGAACCGTTCGAATAAAGATGCATGACGGCATAGTGCGTACACTTGCCGATGTGAGGCATGTCCCAGATTTTCGAAAGAGCCTAATTTCCATAGGCATGTTGGACAATGCCGGATGTAAGTCGGTCTTTGAAAAAGACCAACTTCGAGTCTCGAAAGGAGCCATGGTCGTGATGAAGGGAAGAAAAGTGGGAAACTTATATGCCCTTTAAGGTACCACAGTTGAAGGTGAAGCAGACATAAGCACTACGAGCACAGTGTTCAGAGATTCAGCCAAGTTATGGCATTATCGTTTGGGTCATCCATGTGACAAAATGCTTGATGTACTCCGAAGAAGAAAACTAATTGAAGCCTCGAATAGGAGTGAAGAATTCTACAAATCCTGTGTGTACGGTAAGATGACAAAGCTACAGTTTAACACGGAGAATTATACTAGCAAAGGACCACTTGACTATGTACACACAGATGTGTGGTGACCGTGCCTAGAGCCGTCAAGAGGGGGAGCTAAATATTTTGTCTTGTTTATTGATGACTGCTCTTGCAAAGTCTGGATGTACTTAATGAAATCAAAGTACCAGACTTTTGATATGTTTCGAGAGTGGAAGACCATGGTGGATAAGCAAACCGGAAGGCACGTGAAGGTGCTTAGATCTGACAATGGAGTTGAGTTTACCTCGAGAGAGTTTAGAAATTTCTGCAAACTCCATGGGATCCGCAGACACTTTAGCACACCCGGTGATCTGCAATCGAATGGTGTAGTGTAGCGGATGAATCGGACATTGTTGGAGAGAGTGCGGTGTTTGAGGCACTCAACCGGTTTGAGGAAGGAATTCTGGGGTGAGATACTCTCGACTGTTGTGCACATTGTGAACAGAGTTCTTTCAGTAGCGATTGGCTACAAGATCCCTGAGGAGATGTGGAGTGGTGAAGCTGGAGATTACTCGTACTTGCACATTGTGGGTTGCCCGGCATACGTGCACGAGAGGGGCGACAAGTTGGATCCAAGAGCAAAGAAGTGTATCTTTCTTGGATATGGCCACGACGTTATCGTTTTTGTGATCCATAGGGTTAGAAAGTGATAGTGAGCCGACATGTCACTTTTGATGAGGATGCAATGCTCAGGCCGGAGCATTCTCACTCAAAAGATGACACGTCCGCAGAGGAGATTTCACCGAAGAGGGTTAATCTTCCGGTCTAGCCCATTCAGCGACCAGGCAAAGAGTTGATGGTCGATGCTCCAGTTGAGGGAGATGATGAGGTCCATGCTGAGGACCATGTGCAGACACCCGGTACATCTCAGGTACGCGTTGACACCTATGCAGGTGATGATGGAACACGGAGATCGAAGAGGGTGAAGAAAGCACCGGAAAGATTTGGAGCATGGGATTATACAGGTTATTCTTTTGATGATATGGCGTCTTATGCACTTAACCTAGAGCACGAGGAGCCAGCAACATATGGTGGAGCCGTTGTCTCTGAAGATGCGGCACAATGGCAAGGAGCTATAGAGGAGGAGATGGAGTCTCTTCATCGAAACAACACTTTGGACTTGGTGCTGTTACCTAACGAGAAGCGTGCCATTGGTTGTCGATGGATATACAAGGGTAAAGAAAATTCAACTCAAGATGGGAACAATGTCAGGTACAAGGCAAGGTTGGTTACTAAGGGATTTGCACAACGGAAGGGAAAGACTACAACGAGATATTCTCACCGGTTGTGCGACACACGTCCATTCGTGTGTTATTGGCGCTAGTTTCTAGCATGGACAAGGAGTTGGAGCAACTCGATGTGAAGACCGCCTTTCTGCATGGAGACCTTGATGAGAAAATCTATATGCAGCAGCCTGAAGGGTTCAGAATTGAAGGGAAACAGACTTTGGTGTGCAGGTTAAAGAAATCGTTGTATGGTTTGAAGCAGTCACCCATGCAGTGGTACAAACAATTCGATAGCTTCATGATGGGAGTGGGCTTCAAGAGGAGCATCAAGGATCAATGTGTGTATGTTCGCACACTTGAGAATGGCTTGAAGATTAATTTGTTGCTCTATGTGTATGACATGCTAATTGCTTCTAATAGCATGTCGGAGGTGAAGAAGTTGAAGGAGAAGAAAGGGCAAGAATTTGACATGAAGGATTTGGGGCCCGCAAAGAAGATTCTCGAAATGGAGATTGTTCGAGATCGAAAGAAGCATGAGCTTAGATTGTCACAGAAGGGATATATTCAGAAGGTACTAGCCCGGTGTGGGATGGATAGTGAGAAGCCCATGACAACACCTTTGGGAGCTCATTTTCAGCTGTCGGTGAGTCAGTAGCCATGCACCGATGAGGAGAAGACTTACATGTCTCAGGTGCCATATGTAAGTGCAGTGGAAAGCTTGATGTATGCGATGGTTTGCACGCGTCTAGATATTGCACAAGCCATCGGAGTGGTTAGCAGATACATGGCTAATCCTGGCAAGTAGCATTGGCGGGCCATCAAGTGGATTCTGAGATATCTGCAAGGCACAGCGAGTGTCGGGATCCTCTATGGGAGAGGAGACAGAAAGGTGCTGACAGGTTACTGCGATAGCGACTACGCATGTGATAGAGATAGGCGGTGATCTACCATGTGGTATGTGTTCAGTATGGGCACTGCCGCGGTATCGTGGAGGCCAGTCTTACAGTCTGTGGTTGCGTTATCGACCACAGAGGCCGAGTTGATTACAGCGGTGGAAGCTGTGAAGGAGGCCAAGTATTTGAGGAGTCTGCTGAGAGATTTGGGGGTGCCGAAGAGTTCGTCACATGTGCATTGTGACAGCCAGAGTGCCATTCATCTGACGAAGCACCAGGCATACAGTTCGAGGAAGAAGCACATTGAGGTGCACGATTCCTTCCTTGAGTTAGAGAAGAAGGAGATAGAGCTTCAGAAGATCCCGACTGATTTGAACCCCGCAGACATGTTTACCAAGCTAGTTCCTATTGGATCATGTCAAAACAACGACGTTAGGATCGAATAATAACATAGACTTACGTTAGCGTATGCTGCACCGTAGTCTTTGAACTTCACCCTCGGATTCGCCACAACGGTCGGTACTTCGTCACGGAGGATCGAAGCAGCGTTTCACCGTCTAAATCTCTATTTAGAAGAGGATTTTAATGGAAAGGAGAAGAAGAACACAATTTGCCTTATGCAAACTTATGGCATGGTAAGATTAGTGTAAATGCCTTACCCTTGGGTCCTATTTATAGGCTTTAGGGGTAGTTATTGTAGGAAATAACTAAATATAAGCTTATTAGCCTATATTAGCACTTACACTTATCCTCTTCTTCATTCACTTATCAAGTGCCTTTATGCACTTATAAAGTGGCTTTTTCCACTTATCGAGTGGTCCTTTTCACACGAGAAAAGGTTCCCTTCATGCATGCTTTCATGCACGTGACATCTGAGGTTCATAGACCCTCATACATCCCCTCATAGGTGTATACATGTCCTCCATATCCAACATCTCCCACTCACACTTGAGGGGATTGTAAGGAAACATCTTTTCCTTTAACTCTTCTGTTGATCATACCGAGAAATAGACCGTGTGACCGTCATGCGCATAGAGTCCGCTGTTTGTGCACTTCTTAGAGATACACAACACTCCTCGAGGTGCAAAGTTGAGTAGATTAACGTATTCTTTACCCTAGATTATTTCTTCACATTTCTTATACTTTATATTCAACAATTGAATCCCATCTGGATTACAATTGGCTGGCCAGCTTTGAATCTTTAAAGTCCAAATGTAAATATGAAATTAATCTTCCTCTTCTTGCGATCCTTTCGATCTTGACTTGACTTGCTTTTCTAACATGCCCCGCCGGACCGAATTGACCATAGTCCATAAGCAACATGCTAAGATAGCAATCACCCAGTCAAATCTAAAGGAACCAATTAGAGTCCATAAGGGTAATGAGTTAAGACCCATGTGGTCTTTGGGTCTCACATAATAGTTGTCACGACCCGCTTCCCTAAAATAGAGGCGAGACGTGAAAAGGTCCGCACGAGAGTGGAGTTGTGAAGCCCCAAACCCGATAAGCGTCAATAAAACATAAGCAGGTCCCTGTAACCACAACGGAACAACAATAATAACACAAAGAGAGACTGAAATAAAATCTCATATCTCATAAATTGTCCAACATGAAAATAAGTCCAACATCCAGAAAAGCCACCAGGCTAAAAGAAAGAGTCTAAAGGCCCAGAACAAGGCCAACAAAAGCAACGACATAACAAAGTATAGGTGCTACGCACCGACAACAAAACAACAGTCTAAACAAAAGGAAAACACAACGAAGACACTAGGACTGGTCCCCAGTGTCCACGTACTCCCCGTCAAACACAAGCTCGGGCTCGGCGTCAGCAAACACCTCGTCCTCAACAAAGGACCCAGGCTCGGGATCTAACATGTGTCACCCAAAAGAGTAAAGGGCACATGTCAGCAAGTCTAAAAGACTTGGGCAAGGAAACTGAAGGTAAGGTAAACTAGCAACCTAGCAATTATTGTCTGATGCATGGCAAGTAAAGTAAGGCAGGGAAGTGACAAGTAAACGGGAGTACAAGTAGCAAGTGTCAAGTGGTAGTTGTGACATGTAATGTCAAGGAACAAGTACAAGGGATCACTCAACGAGTGCCCTATTGCCCGCAGGCTGTGCTCAAGTACAAGTCAAGGAAATCACGTCAAGTAAACACGTCGTGCACAGAGATTCCGCATGTTGGCTAGAGCGGCTGATCGGGCCAACTCCTAAGCTCAAGTGACCGTTTATCTCTACCCCTCCCAAGTGTGTCGAGCCAGGGCATTACCCCGAACACGGAATGCTCGCTTCTGGGACACGAGCCAGGAAGTGTGAATAACACGTATGGCATAGGGTTATGCCCACGTATAGTGTGTGCCTAGCCGGAACTAGTAGGTCGGGCGTTGGCTATCAACCAACACATGGCCCGCTTCTGGAGCACGAGCCAGGAAACACAAGTATTGTAGCGTGTGCTATGAATGCGACATACAACATGGATGGCAATTTATTCGCGTACCGTCAATCAAAATTAAACATGGCATTGTAGTTGTGCAACATGGTAAAACGACGGTCCTAGCTTCGTTGTCAAGCTAGTTCCGGAATTTGCACCTAGGCGAGTATCATTTCGTCGCCTAGTCTCTTTTACGCCTACAACAATCAAATGGCCTAAAGCATGGCCTATACCCTAGGTGGCAAGGTTCACTTGCTTAGCACCGGGAATGACGATTACGAAGGTTCGTCTCGTGGATGCTAATCTACGGGGGAAATCGCTGTTATGGGGAAACAAACATCAAACAACATGAAATTTCATTAGGGTTTCATAAAAATACAAATAGGTTATAAAACCGTCAAGAGATCGATTTCTTACCGTGAGGAGGCGGAAGAAACACTCCAGAGAACCCTAGGACCAGATCTGGAAACGAAAGGAGAAGTTTGGAGAACTAGGGGTTTTGGGGGATTTTGGGGGTTTGATGGAGATTTGGGGAAGATGAGAGGTAGAATGAGTGGAGGGTGAGTTTGGATGATGGATCTTGGGTTTGGGATGAAGGAATGCGGGCTTGAGGTAGAAGGGGGCTCAATGGGGGAGGATTTAGGGTTTTAGGTCGAGTGGAGGAAGAAGAAAACATTTGGGAGGGGTATAAATAGGTTGGGCTGGCGGCTGCCCAGAAATTAGGGTTTTAACACAGATTAGTCGGTCAAAGAGCAACCACTGACCGACTAGTTTGGCAACTAGTCGGTCGGTCGACCAACGCAGACCGACTAAGTGTAAACAGTAACTTCTGAACGAAAATAGGATTTATAATTAGTCGGTCGAAGAACAAATACTGACCGACTAATTTAACATCTAGTCGGTCGATGAACGTTCTTAGACCGACTAAGAGTGAACAGTATAGATACTAAAATTTAGTTGAAGAGTTAGTCGGTTAAAGAAGCATTTCTGACCGACTAGTTTGCAACCTAGTCGGTCAACCAACGTTCTTAGACTGACTAACGATAAACAGTAACTCCTGAATAATTTAGAAAGCCAACTAGTCGGTCCAAGAAGGATTGTCGATCGACTGGATCGTCATCTAGTCGGTCGGTGCCCCTTCTTACACCGGCTAATAAGCACCAAAAGTTCTGATACGGAGCGCGGGGCCCTGGGATCGATTCCTAAGACTCCTAGGCTTGATCTAATAGTAAGATACGATCGTTATGAAGTCCGTCACGAATGACATACTTCGAAAATCGACGATCCTAAGGAAGAAACAAGAATACACGACGAAACGAGCGAAAATGAAAGTCACGGAGACGAAAACCACGCATGAGGAGAAAATCCACCAAAACATATATTATATTATAATAAATCCAGATACATGAAAACCAGTCGTTACATCCTACCCAACTTAAGAAAAATTCCGTCCTCGGAATTTCCAAACACTCACGTGTCCGGAAACAAAAGTGGGAAACGCTCTCGCATCTCATCCTCATTCTCCCAAGTAGACTCTCCAGGTGAGCCGTGTCGCCACATCACCCTCACAAGATTGACAATCTTGTTCTGAAGCGATTTCTGACGCCTGTCCAGAATCTGCACTGGATGCTGGTCATACGTCATATCGGGGCGAACGGTAATCTCCGAAAAATCCACAGCATGAGATGGATCGCTAATGTATCGACGAAGCTGCGACACATGGAAAACATTGTGAACTCCTTCCAAAGATAGCGGCAAGGCTAGGCGATAAGCCACCTCGCCAACCCTTTCCAAAACGTCAAATGGTCCAATGTATCGCGGCTCAACTTCCCTCGCTTCCCGAAACGAATCACACCACGATTCGGAGAAATCTTCAAGAACACATGGTCGCCCGGCTGAAACTCCAAAGGACGACGTTTAGCATCCGCCCAATGCTTAAAACGGTCCTGAGCAATTCTCAACCTCTCCCGAATATTCCTGACAATATCCACGGCCTCCACAATCATCTCAGGTCCCAACAGCTCCCGATCACCAACGTCATCCCAACTCAATGGTGATCGACATTTCCTCCCATAAAGAGCGGCGAAAGGCGCCATGCCAATACTCGCCTGGAAGCTGTTGTTGTAAGAAAACTCCACCAGATGTAGATGGTCCTCCCACGAACCCTTGAAATCCAACATGCACGTCCTCAGCATGTCTTTCAAAATCTGAATCGTTCTCTCGGACTGGCCATCCGTCTGCGGATGGTACGTCGTGCTGAAACTCAGACGCGTACCCAAACTCTTCTGCAAACTCTGCCAGAACTGAGATGTGAACCTCGTGTCTCTGTCCGACACGATACTCACTGGGACTCCATGAAGTCGCACAACCTCCTGCACGATTCACGTTACATCACTATCCAACTAGGAAAAGGAAATGAAACGGAGTGTAAAAGAATTTACCTCCATATATCTCCTCGCCAGCGCCTCTGTGGACTGTCCCACTCGGAACGGAATAAAGTGCGCAGATTTGGTCAATCGATCTACGATCACCCAAATCGCGTCATTCTGCTTCGGACTCCGAGGTAGTCCAGTCACGAAATCCATAGTGATGTGTTGCCACTTCCACTCTGAAATCGGAAGCGGTTGTAGCAACCCGGCCGTACGCTGATGCTCTGCCTTTACTTGCTGGCAAACCAAGCACTTGGCTACACTCCGAGCCACGCTTCTCTTCATACCATGCCACCAATAATTCAGACGAAGATCCTGGTACATCTTGGTGCCACCAGGATGCACAGAATACGGCGAACTGTGTGCCTCCACCATCAATTCCTCTCTGATATCCCCAGCTGGCACACACAACCTGGCCCCAAACCTCAGCGAGCCATCCTCATGAATCAAAAAATCAGTCCGCAGACCGGCTTCCACCTGCTCCCGAATCTTTACCAGCTTCGGATCCTCAGCCTGGCCAGCCTTAATCCGATCCACGATCGTCGACTGTACCCGCATGTACATCAACGAAGAAGCCTCCCCAGGAAGAACAATCTCCACACCAGACTCGCAAAAATCCTGCTGCAATCTCCACTGCGAGGTCAAAATCATCACCGCTGGAAGCCTACTCAGCGCATCAGGGACCACATTTACCTTGCCAGGGTGATACTGCAAATCAATATCATAATCCGCCATAAGATCCAACCATCGACGATGTCGCATGTTGAGCTCCTTCTGAGTGAAAATATACTTCAAGCTTTTGTGATCGGTGAAAATCTTCACTTTCTCACTCAGCAGGAAGTGCCTCCAAATCTTAAGAGCAAACACAACAGCAGCCAACTCCAAATCATGCGTCGGATAATTCTTCTCATGAACCTTAAGCTGACGAGATGCATACGCCACAACATGCCCATGCTGATGCAACACACAACTGAGACCATTGCCAGAAGCATCGCAAAAGATCTCAAATCCACCGCTGCGATCAGGCACAACAAGAATAGGGGCAGTAATCAAACGCTCTCTCAGAACACCAAAAGCACTCTCGCAATCACCCGACCAAACAAAAGGGACATCCTTCCGCGTCAACCTGGTCATCGGCTCAGTAATACGGGAAAAGTCCTTAATGAAACGCCGATAGTAACCAGCAAGTCCAAGGAAACTCCGAATCTCGGATGCAGACAACGGAACAGGCCACTCTCTGATGGCCCTAATCTTCTCAGGATCCACTGAAATACCATCTCCAGTCACCACATGCCCGAGAAATGCAACTCTATCCAGCCAAAACTCGCACTTCGAAAACTTAGCATACAAACGATGCTTTCTCAAGATCTCCAATACCGTCCTCAAGTGCGAGGCATGCTCTTCCTCCGACTTCGAATAGATCAGAATGTCGTCAATAAAGATAACGACAAACTTATCCAAAAAGTCGTAGAAAATCAGGTTCATCAGATTCATGAAAACTGCGGGTGCGTTAGTTACGCCGAAAGGCATAACCACGAACTCATAGTGTCCATACTTCGTCCTGAATGCTGTCTTCAGAACGTCATCCTTCTTCACCTTCAACTGATGGTAACCACTCCTCAAATCCAACTTAGAAAACACCCTCGAACCTCCAAGCTGATCAAAAATATCATCGATGCGAGGCAACAGGTATTTATTCTTAATGGTCACCGCATTCAACTCCCGATAGTCCACGCACATGCGACGTGAACCATCCTTCTTCTTCACCAACAGCACCGGTGCTCCCCACAGAGACACACTAGGATTGATATAACCCTTCTGCAAGAGCTCATCCAACTGCTTCCGCAACTCTTCCAACTCTGCAGGTGCCATACGATACGGCGCCTTCGAAATCGGCTGCGCACCTGGAATGAGATCGATAGAAAATTCTAAAGCTCGATCAGGTAGCAAACCAGACATCTCCTCGGGGAAGACGTCACCAAATCACGCACCACAGCTGGCCACTCCAGCTCCATCTGCATAGCCACAGCCTCCACTGGTCTGGCCCGAAACCTGACAGGACCAAGCGAACTGCTACCACGACTGAACTTAAACACTGGATGTCCGGGAATCTCGAACACCACCTTCTTCCTCCGACAGTCGATCGAAGCATAGAAGCTCGCAAGCCAGTCCATCCCAAGAATCGCATCATAGTTGATGATGTCGTGGACAATGAAATCAGCGAAGAGCTCATGTCCACAGACCACCAACGAGCAAGAATTGCAACCATGATGCACCGAGACCACGCCATTCCCTGTAACGATATTCCAACTCTTGGGAAGAGGGGACGTCGACAAGGAATGCCTCTCCACGAAGCTCCGAGAAATAATGCACATCGATGCACCAGAGTCAAAGAGGACTCGTGCAGGAAATGCGCACACCAAAACAACACCTAACAAGCAATTAACAATCAAACCCTAGTCTAGCAAACAACCATGTTCAAGCAAACAACACAATTTAGCAATCAAAACCAGCTAGGAAAGTAACAGCTACCTCGGACAATCCTTCATGACATGGGTAGGATCCTCGCAGACGACACACTGGCCCAGGAACCTCCTACACTGATCCTTGACATGCCCGGTTCTACCGCAGAAATGGCAAGTCTTCTGAATAGGCCCTCCTGGCCTCTTGAACTGAGCTGGCTGATTAGGCTTGAAACCAGGCCTAACCACCGCCCTGGCCTGCTCCATAGGCCTCTTCCCAGCACCAACAACAGACCCCCTCCTCTGACTCAGGTTCAGCTCCTGCCTCCTCGCAACGACCAGAACCTTCTGATAAGAGTCCAGATCGGAGGAAGACACAAAACTCTGGAGCTCCAAAGCAAGTCCCTGCAGGAACCTCTGAGCCCTCTCATCAGCATCCTGCACCATCTTCGGCGCGAACCGACTCAGCCTAGTGAACTCTTGGTGGTACTGGTCCACCGTCGAGCTCCCTTGCTTCAGATCAATGAAGCGCTACAACATCTCCCTCCTAGCAGCCTTCGGAAAGTACTCCTCATCGAATCTGGACTTGAAAGTAGCCCAAGGTATAGGGCTCACCAACAACTTCTCTTCCGCATCCCACCAATTCCGAGCATTATCCTTGAGTTGCCTCTTCGCCAAATCAACCCATCCAGCCGGGGTGATCTTGGCCATCTTCAGATTGTCCTCGATGTTCCGAATCCATTCATCGATAGCCAGAGGACCCTCAGACCCATCAAAATATGCGGGACCCAGCTCCCGAAATTGCTTCGCTCCTGGCTCAGAGCGAGGGGCATCCGGAAGAGCCCGGGCAGCTCGAGCAAGTGGAGCATTCTGAACTTGCAGGAGCACGCCCTGCTGCACTTGCATCATCTGGAGCATCATCCGCATCATCTCACCGTTGGTGGGTTCCCGCTCAGGCTCCTCATCATGAGGGATCGCACCACTACCCCCACCACAGGTGAATCGCCTCCCTGCCATCTAATGACACAGAAAACGAATCAGATTAGACTCATAGCTTATGACTCGGATGTCGAACTTAGTTTATTGGACATTCTAATATTATTATCGCCATTCCAAAAATCGCAGTTACAGAAGGACCTGCATGGGCCACCAACAAAACCTGTCACGACCCGCTTCCCTAAAATGGAGGCGAGACGTGAAAATGTCCGCACGAGAGTGGAGCTGTGAAGCCCCAAACCCGATAAGCGTCAATAAAACATAAGCAGGTCCCTGTAACCATAACGGAACAACAATAATAACACAAAGAGAGACTGAAATAAAATCTCATATCTCATAAATTGTCCAACATGAAAATAAGTCCAACATCCAGAAAAGCCACCAGGCTAAAAGAAAGAGTCTAAAGGCCCAGAACAAGGCCAACAAAAGCAACGACATAACAAAGTATAGGTGCTACGCACCGACAACAAAACAACAGTCTAAACAAAAGGAAAACACAACGAAGACACTAGGACTGGTCCCCAGTGTCCACGTACTCCCCGTCAAACACAAGCTCGGGCTCGGCGTCAGCAAACACCTCGTCCTCAACAAAGGACCCAGGCTCGGGATCTAACATGTGTCACCCAAAAGAGTAAAGGGCACATGTCAGCAAGTCTAAAAGACTTGGGCAAGGAAACTGAAGGTAAGGTAAACTAGCAACCTAGCAATTATTGTCTGATGCATGGAAAGTAAAGTAAGGCAGGGAAGTGACAAGTAAACGAGAGTACAAGTAGCAAGTGTCAAGTGGTAGTTGTGACATGTAATGTCAAGGAACAAGTACAAGGGATCACTCAACGAGTGCCCTATTTCCCGCAGGTTGTGCTCAAGTACAAGTCAAGGAAATCACGTCAAGTAAACCGTCGTGCACAGAGATTCCGCCTGTTGGCTAGAGCGGCTGATCGGGCCAACTCCTAAGCTCAAGTGACCGTTTATCTCTACCCCTCCCAAGTGTGTCGAGCCAGGGCATTACCCCGAACACGGAATGCTCGCTTCTGGGACACGAACCAGGAAGTGTGAATAACACGTATGGCATAGGGTTATGCCCACGTATAGTGGGTGCCTAGCCAGAACTAGTCGGTCGGGCGTTGGCTATCAACCAACGCATGGCCCGCATTTGGAGCACGAGCCAGGAAACACAAGTATTGTAGCGTGTTCTACGAATGCGACATAGAACATGGATGGCAATTTATTCGCGTACCGTCAATCAAAATTAAACATGACATTGTAGTTGTGCAACATGGTAAAACGACGGTCCTAGCTTCGTTGTCAAGCTAGTTCCGGAATTTGCACCTAGGCGAGTATCATTTCGTCGCCTAGTCTCTTTTACGCCTACAACAAGCAAATGGCCTAAAGCATGGCCTAAACCCTAGGTGGCAAGTTTCACTTGCCTAGCACCGGGAATGACGATTACGAAGGTTCGTCTCTCGGATGCTAATCTACGGGGGAAATCGCTGTTATGGGGAAACAAACATCAAACAACATGAAATTTCATTAGGGTTTCATAAAAATACAAATAGGTTATAAAAACGTTAAGAGATCGATTTCTTACCGTGAGGAGGCGGAAGAAACACTCCGGAGAACCCTAGGACCAAATCTGGAAACGAAAGGAGAAGTTTGGAGAACTAGGGATTTTGGGGGATTTTGGGGGTTTGATGGAGATTTGGGGAAGATGAGAGGTAGAATGAGTGGAGGGTGAGTTTGGATGATGGATCTTGGGTTTGGGATAAAGGAATGAGGGCTTGAGGTAGAAGGGGGCTCAATGGGGGAGGATTTAGGGTTTTAGGTCGAGTGGAGGAAGAAGAAAACGTTTGGGAGGGGTATAAATAGGTTGGGCTGGCGGCTGCCCAGAAATTAGGGTTTTAACACAGATTAGTCGGTCAAAGAGCAACCACTGACCGACTAGTTTGGCAACTAGTCGGTCGGTCGACCAACACAGACCGACTAAGTGTAAACAGTAACTTCTGAACGAAAATAGGATTTATAATTAGTCGGTCGAAGAACAAATACTGACCGACTAGTTTAACATCTAGTCGGTCGATGAACGTTCTTTGACCGACTAAGAGTGAACAATATAGATACTAAAATTTAGTTGAAGAGTTAGTCGGTTAAAGAAGCATTTCTGACCGACTAGTTTGCAACCTAGTCGGTCAACCAACGTTCTTAGACCGACTAACGATAAACAGTAACTCCTGAATAATTTAGAAAGCCAACTAGTCGGTCCAAGAAGGATTGCCGACCGACTGGATCGTCATCTAGTCGGTCGGTGCCCCTTCTTACACCTGCTAATAAGCACCACAATTTCTGATACGGAGCGCGGGGCCCTAGGATCGATTCCTAAGACTCCTAGGCTTGATCTAATAGTAAGATACGACCGTTATGAAGTCCGTCACGAATGACATACTTCAAAAATCGACGATCCTAAGGAAGAAACAAGAATACACGACGAAACGAGCGAAAATGAAAGTCACGGAGACGAAAACCACGCATGAGGAGAAAATCCACCAAAACATATATTATATTATAATAAATCCAGATACATGAAAACCAGTCGTTACAATAGTAAACACAATTACTATTCTAACCCAATGGTCAAAAATGCATACGTAGTATGAATACGTATTACAATATCACTCCTTTTCCAGGGAGCGTATGTCTTAACAATGTTGTAAGGATGATGATCAGACACCACAATGTCTGATTTTGAGTCCCTTTTACTACTCAAATAATCTTCTGGACCCACATCCCGCATAAGACAGATATGATTTTAAAAGTCCTCTTAGATCTTTTGTAAACATCCTTATGACCCAGATCTTTCATACGACCATTTTGTTTAAGTCATGACTCTAAATCATCCGTCTGACGATTTTGACTTTAAACAGGTCTCATCTTTATTTTATCCGTCCGATAGAATAAAGGCGGTTGCTCTTGTGAGAGAGCCAACCTCAATCTGTCCGACATACTAGAAAATACAGCTGAGATTTTAAAAAAATGTACACAAACATTTTCAAGAAACTTATATGCAATGTCAAAAAGAACTTATTCTTTTATTAAATTTGATCATTCATAGACATGAGAATATACATTGGTACAACTCAGCTCTTACGCAATCCTTGAGATGATAAGTGTTTGTAAAACACATCTATGGGGATCGCCTTCGTAAGAGGATCCGCTATCATCTCATGCGTAGATATGTACCTAATGTCTACCTTCTTGGTCTTATCATAGTCTTTTGCAAATTTGTAGCGGATATCAATGTGTTTGGTCTTACAATGGAATTTTGGATCTTTGACATAGGCTATAGAAGTTTGACTGTCACTGTGTATTGGTACAGCACTAGAGTCACTTGCATCAATTAGCCTGTCTAAGACTTCCTAAGCCAAACATCTTCTTGGACTACCATGCTAAATGCTACAGACTTGGCTTCCATAGTTGAAAGTGCAATGCAGGATTGTTTCTTACTACTCCAGGATATTGCACCAGATCCGAGTAGAAAAACATATCCTGAGGTCGATCGTCGCTCATCGAGATCACCCACTCAATCAGCATCAGTGTAGCCTCGAGCCTCAAGGCATCTCCTTGATAGCATAAAGCATAGTCTGCAGTTCCTTTACGATACCGCATTATCCTCTTAACCGCTTTCCAGTGTACTTGCCCTTGATTGGATTGGTAATGACTTACCATTCCAACGGCAAAACAGATGTCCGGTCTTGTACACATCATAGCGTACATAAGACTACCAACTACACTGGAATATGGAACTTTTTCCATAATTTCCTTTTCCTTTTGGTTCTTTGGACACGATTTCAGACATAAATTATCGCATTTGCTTATAGGAGTATCAATGGACTTGCAGTCCTGCATATTAAAACGTTCTAGAACCTTCTTTATATAAGTCTCTTGTGAAAGAGAGAGAAGTTTCTTTGAACGATTCCTTGAAATCTTAACTCCAAGGATATATGCGGCTTCTCCCATGTCTTTCATGGCACGCCCCGCTTCCCAAAAAGGTCGGAGGCGAAGCGTGACTAAGGCCCGCTTAGGCCAGGGCAAAGAGCCCGGACCCAATAAGCGTCTGTGATATTCCAAACAAAGGCAACAGGTCCCTGCATGTTAGTACGGAAACAACAAAGTATTGAAAAGAGATATCATTTCATTTTATTCCAAAATAAAACATCCAAAAGTACTGAGAGTCTAAAACGCCCGAAGGCTACAACTGCAGAAACGGAAAACTACTGGTGCAAGCACCCAACCTAGACAAGAAAGCAACAGGTGCTACCCACCCAATCTAAACTGGAATAGAAATCTGGATCAGCAACAAGAGGCCTCTAACTCTGGTCCTCCTCCGGGTCGTACTCCGGATCAACGTCCTCCGGCTCTCCGTGAGCTGGCAAGTCCGCCTCGTCAACGTACTCTGGCTCAACACCTGACGTACAGCACCAAAAGAAGAAACTGTACGTCAGGTCAGGTCTACAAAAAGGGTTAGACCAAACTGCAAGTGTATCAACTTTTTAGACAACGTTTTACTGGTTGATTAGCATGCTGGGGTTACAACAAGTACAAGGAAAGTAACGTAGCAGGAAAGTAAAGCGCAACAAGTAGTAGTTGTAGCGTGTGCTACCAACTACGGGACTAGCCTACAGGTGTCAGGACAAGACGTGACGTGACGGAAACAAGGCAGGACACGACAAGTGAGACACGAAAAGGGTTCACGCCTTACGGTTCGAGGGGGATCAGACCCTCTTGCCGTGCGCACGCTCAACCCAACCCCAACCCCAAGACAAGACAAGACAAGACACCAGTACAAGGGATCACTCGCTCTAGCTTGGCGAGTGCCCTATTGCCCGCAGGCTGAGAATCAGTACAAGGGATCACTCTCTCCACTCGGAGAGTGCCCTATTGCCCTCGGGCTGTGTATCAGTACAAGGGATCACTCTCTCAACTTGGAGAGTGCCCTATTGCCCGCAGGCTGTGAATCAGTACAAGGGATCACTCGGCGAGTGCCCTATTGCCCAGCGGGCTGTGCAAGACGGGACGTGACGTGACACGACAGGGAAGGTTATTCTAGGGTGTCCACACACACGCACACACATGATAGTCCTACAACATCAAAAATTGTTGTTGTCAGGCTCAGACTTCGTCGTCAAGTCTGAGCCGTCAAGAGTCGTCCCGGACGCTATCATTTCACGTTCGGTTCTATTTGTTCACATTTAACAGTTCTAACCAACTAAGGCCTAAACACGGCCAAAAGTGCAAGTGGATACACTTGCCTGCGATGGCGAGTGTGTCGTCCGTCCGGGGCGTCTCGTCCAGTCGTCGCGTCCGCGGTAGTCCATCTGAAACAGTCACGGCGACGGTGTCAGGTCGCGAATTCGTCAAATCCTATTAGGTTTCGTTTCTAGGTTTTTGGGACTATCCTATTCGTCAAAAGTCACTTTTTGATGTATCAACCTAATCGACGATCTATCCTATGTGCACAGTCAAATTTGTCCGTTCGTCGATTTTTCTATGTTCGTACAACGTTTTACAGGAGCTGAAAATTAAATTTAGTTCAAGTTGACGGTTTTTAGTTTAGGGTTCAGTCAGCTATTGTGGGGGTTTCTACGAGTTTCGGGGAACCAACCTGAACCGGAGTTTGCTGTCGATTGGATGTCGGGTCTGATCGGAGAACTCCTCGGCTTCAGATCTGGTCCTCGCACGTCTCTCCAAAAGTTCGAACTTGCGACGAAGGCCTACGACGTGTCGCAACATCGTAGACGGCAAATCCGCGAAGTGGCACGTCCAAGTGGGGCCCACAGCAGTGCTAGGCGTCCAAGGGGGGCCCACAACACCTCAGGAGCACTTGGGGGGCCCACCACAGAAGTTGGTGTGGGAGAAACCCACTTGCGACACTAGGCCATCGGTCGTTCACCCTCGGTGCGAGGGTTTCTCTCGGTCAGACCGAGAGAAGCTCTCGGTCGTGCGAGCTGCGATGCGGGGGAGGTCGGCACAGCGTCGGTGCGAGGGTTCTTGTCGGTCAGACCGACAGATCTTGTCGGTCGGGCGCTTGGACGAAGCTGGCAGCGGAGCGGGGTGCGGAGCGGCTTCGGGTGCGGAGCGGGCCTCGGTCAGACCGACGGGGCGGGTCGGTCAGGCGCTGGCGATGCGGAGCGGGGCGATGCGGGCGGCTGTGCGAGGGAGCCTCTCGGTCAGACCGAGAGAGATCTTCGGTCGGGGCGGGCGACAGCGGGGGAAAGCGATGCAGCGGCTGTGCGAGCGACGATGCGGGGTACTGCTCCGGTCGTGCAAGGGGATTTGCGGGGGAGAGCTCCGGTCGTGCACGCTGCGATCGTCGCAACGTTGCGACGAAGCTTTAGAAGATGAAACGGCGGCTAGGGTTTTGAGCTATGACGAAATAACTTTTCCTAGGGCTAACTTAAATAGGTTAGAGCTAGGGTTAGGGTTTAGGTTCGGAAAAATATTATTAAAATAATTTAAAATAATTAATTTACTTAAAAATTAATCTCCTCTCCCTCACGCGAAATTGGTGCAGCCAAAAATTCTAAAATTTTGGCTAAAAATTCCTTAATACGTTATTATAATATAGTAATTTTATTGTAATTAAAACTTTTATAAAAATAGGTTTTAAAATTATTTAAAGCTTTCAAAAAAATAGAAAATAGGTCAAATTAAGTCTAAAAATTATAAAATAATTATGGGGTGTTCTAGATGACTAAAGAAAGTCAGTGGAGAAGACGGATCTAAATTTCGATGTCGAGAGACGAGACTAAAATTCGTAACTTCTCGCATCAAAGCAGAAAGTCGCGACGTCACGCCAATTAAGATAGCGTCGCTGAAGAACAACTCGAGATATGATGATACAAAGTTATTCCACTATCTAATACTTCCAGAGACGATCACGTCGATATATCACTCAATAATATTCAAAATCAAATAAAGTCAAAAATAAGCACGTGCACAATCAAGAGCACGTGCACAAAGAAAGTACGATCAGAAACCGACCGTTACATACTCCCCAACTTAGAAATGATTCCGTCTTCGGAATCAACATCAAGCATTGCTGGGAAAGAGATGCGGGAAGCGCTCTCTCATATCATCCTCACGCTCCCAGGTGGACTCTCCAGGCGATCCGTGACGCCACATCACTCTCACCAGGTCGACTATCTTATTTCTCAACTGCTTCTGTCGACGGTCCATGATCTGCACAGGCAGCTGGTCATATGTCAGGTCCGGTCGAACCGTAATCTCCGAGAAATCGACCGTGTGCGACGGATCACTGACGTACCGACGTAGCTGAGATACGTGGAATACGTCGTGAACACCCTCCAAAGATGGTGGCAGAGCAAGGCGATAGGCCACTGCTCCCACACGCTCTAGCACATCGAATGGCCCAATATACCTCGGACTCAGCTTTCCCTTCTTCCCAAAACGGATAACTCCGCGGTTTGGAGAAATCTTCAGGAAGACGTGATCTCCAGGCTGGAACTCCAAAGGTCTCCTCTTGGCATCTGCCCAATGCTTGAAGCGATCCTGTGCAACTCTAAGTTTCTCCCTGATGTCCCTCATGACATCCACAGCTTCAACTATCATTTCCGGACCCAACAGCTCTCGATCTCCGATGTCATCCCAGCGCAGTGGCGATCGACATTTCCTTCCATATAAGGCAGCAAACGGCGCCATGCCAATGCGCGCCTGGTAGCTGTTGTTATATGAAAACTCCACCAAGTGAAGATGGTCCTCCCATGATCCCTTCAAATCGAGCGCACAAGCTCGCAGCATATCCTCCAGAATCTGAATAGTCCTCTCGGACTGGCCATCAGTCTGCGGGTGGTACGTCGTGCTGAAACTCAGACTCGTACCCAAATGCTCCTGCAGACTTTTCCAGAACTGAGACGTGAACCTCGTGTCTCGATCAGACACAATGCTCACGGGGACTCCATGTAAGCGTACAATCTCCTGCACGTACACGGTCTACGTCACGACTATTTCAAAGAGAAAATCAGAATAGAAGTAAAAGTAGAACGGAACTTTACCTCCAGATATTTCCTCGCCAAAGCTTCCGTAGACTGGCCCACTCGGAAAGGGATAAAATGCGCAGACTTGGTCAACCGATCCACGATCACCCAAACTGCGTCGTTCTGCCTCGGGGTCCGAGGTAAACCAGTCACGAAGTCCATCGTAATATGTTGCCACTTCCACTCCGGAATGGGAAGCGGTTGCAAAACCCCAGCAGTACGATGGTGCTCAGCCTTCACCTGTTGGCATATCAAACACTTGGCAACGCTCCGTGCCACACTCCTCTTCATGCCAATCCACCAATAATTCAGACGGAGGTCCTTATACATCTTGGTGCCTCCAGGATGTATAGAATATGGCGAGCTATGAGCCTCGCTCAACAGCTCCTCGCGAACATCACCTGCAGGTACAAGCGTCTACTGCCGTACCGCAGCGAACCATCCTCATGAATCACGAACTCCGTACGTAGTCCAGCTTCAACCTGCCTCCTGATCCTCTGCAGCTTCGGATCTCCTGCCTGTGCTGCCTTGATCCGATCCACGATCGTGGACTGAATCTGCAAATTCATGAACGAACGAACCACACCAGGTAGGACAACCTCCAAATCCATCTCCCTCAGCTCCTGCTGAATCCTCCAGTCTGCTGCAAGCATCATCGCAGTAGGAAGTCTGCTCAAGGCATCCGGCACTACGTTCACCTTCCCCGGATGATACTGCAAATCAATCTCGTAGTCAGCCATGAGCTCTAACCATCGCCTCTGACGCATGTTGAGCTCCTTCTGCGTAAAGATGTACTTCAAGCTCTTGTGATCGGTGAAAATCTTCACACTCTCACCTAGCAAGAAGTGCCTCCAAATCTTCAGTGCAAAAATCACTGCTGCCAACTCCAGATCGTGTGTCGGGTAATTCTTCTCATGAGTCCTCAACTGACGAGAAGCATACGCAACCACGTGGCCATGCTGATGCAAGACGCATCCTAGGCCCTTCCCTGATGCATCACAATAAACTTCGAAGCCTCCGCTTCGATCCGGTACTGCCAACACCGGTGCCGTGGTCAATCTCGCCTTCAAGATACTGAAGGCATCCTCACAAGCATCTGACCAAATAAACTCCTCGTCCTTCCTCGTTAGCTTCGTCATCGGCTCTGCAATCTTTGAGAAATCTTTGATGACCCGCCGATAATAGCCAGCTAAACCAAGGAAGCTCCTGATGTCGGACGCTGACTGCGTGGTCGGCCAATCTCTGACTGCTCTAACCTTCTCCGGATCCACAGATATGCCATCACCGGACACCACGTGTCCCAGGAATGCGACTCTATCCAGCCAAAACTCGCACTTGCTATACTTGGCGTAAAGCTTATGTCTCCTCAGCGTCTCTAGCACTGTCCTCAGATGACAGCTGTGCTCCTCCTCAAACTTCGAATAAATAAGAATGTCATCAATGAAGATGACCACAAACTTGTCCAGGAAGTCATAGAATATTAAATTCATCAAATTCATGAACACAGCCGGAGCATTGGTCACGCCAAACGGCATGACCACGAACTCATAATGTCCGTACTTCGTCCGGAACGCCGTCTTCTGAACATCGTCCTTCTTTACCTTCAACTGGTGGTATCCACTCCTCAAGTCCAACTTCGAGAAGACTCTCGAACCTCCAAGCTGGTCAAAGATATCGTCGATGCGCGGCAGCGGATACTTATTCTTTACGGTGACAGCATTCAATCCTCGATAGTCCACGCACATCCTGCGGGACCCATCCTTCTTCTTTACAAGCAAAACAGGTGCACCCCACGGTGACACACTAGGGTGGATGAAACCCTTCTGCAGCAACTCATCCAACTGCTTCCGCAGCTCCTCGAGCTCAGCAGGGGCCATACGGTACGGCGCCTTCGATATCGGTTGCGCTCCCGGCATAAGATCAATTCCAAACTCTAAAGCTCTGTCGGGTGGCAAACCTGAGATATCCTCCGGGAAGACGTCGTCGAAGTTTCTGACGACTGCTGGTCTCTCGATCTCCATCTCCATCTGCAAGGCTGTCACAATCGGCACCTCCCGCTTGGCCCGAAATCTGATGGGCCCAAGTGACTCATCCCTGCTGCAGAACTCGAACTCCGGATGACCTGGAATCCGGAACACCACCCTCTTGCTGTGACAGTCGATCGAGGCGTGGAAATCTCCCAACCAATCGATGCCAAGAACGACATCGAAATGTGGCAGATCGTGGACAATGAAATCTGCAAAGAGCTCGTGTCCACTGATCACTAAAGAAATCGATCGACATCCCAAATTTACCGTCACAACTCCGTTCCCGGTGGTAATGTCCCAACACTTAGGGAGTGTATGGGTGGGGATAGAGTGCTTTGTTGCAAACCTCCGGGATATGATGCACATAGATGCACCGGAGTCGAACAAAGCCAAGGCTGGGTAAGAGGACACTAGAATGGTGCCTAAGATATAAGGGAACTATGGTCAAATCAAACTATTCTAACAACAAGTCAAGCAAGCAACGCTAATAACAAGATTTAAACTATGAAATGAAAAAACTAGAATCAAGAGTTACCTGCTATAACTCCATCCAGCTCCTCAGTCTCGACAGCAGTCATGGTATACGCCGGCCTCTGGGGCTGTGCTGCTCTCTGGTACATCTGCCTCTGAGGCGGCAAAGGTGGTCCACGAGCAGCAGGTCCTCTCTGAACTGGGGCAGGCACTCTCATCTGCAATGGGGCTGGTGCTCCAACTGCAGCATGACGAGCTCTAGGGCAATCCTTCGCAGCATGCGAAGCATCTCCACAAATTAAGCATAACCCCATCCTCTTCCTGCAAGTGGCCTGAACATGTCCAGGCTTTCCGTAGAAGTGGCATGGGCCCTTGCCCTGAATCTGAACTGGTGCTCCAGGCCTCTTGAATGGCACTATCTGAACTGGCCTCATCGCCGGCTTAGCAGGTGGCCGGTACTGCTCCATAGGACGCTTCCCCTTATCAGCTGGAGGGTCAGGTAGAAGTGAAATAAGCTCATGATTCTTCGCAGCATCCAGCACCTCCCTCATAGTCGTGAAACTCGCCTAAGACATCGAAGCCTGAATCTTCGGACGCAGTCCCTGACAAAAGCGATCAGCTCGCTTCTCCTCCTTCTTCACCATGTGCGGAGCAAAGCGGCTCAGCATCTCAAACTCCGCCTCATACTCCTCGACGGTCATGTTCTCCTGCTTCAGATCTATAAACCTGCCCAGCAGCTCCCTCCTAGCAGACTTGGTGAAGTACTTATCCTTGAACATAGACCTGAAGGTCTTCCATCCCACTGGCTTCTCAAGACGCCTCTCATCGATGCGCCACTAGTTCCTCGCATTCTCCGTCAGCTGCATCTTTGCTATCTCCACACGGGTATCATCAGGAATCTTCGCAGCAACTAACTTCTCCTCAGTACTTTGGATCCACTCGTCAGCAGCTAGGGGTCCCTCCTTCCCCGAAAAAGTCTTTGGCTGGAGCTCGTTGAACTGCTTCACTCCTGGAGTAGCTCGAGGGGCAGGTGGTGGTGGTGGTGGTGGTGCAACTGGAACAGCCTGGGCAGCACGCTGGGACTGCTGAACCAACTGATGCTGAACATCCAGCATCTCCCTCATCACACCCAGAAACTGACGGAAGTCTCCGCTCTGGTCCTCCGGAACTCCATCGCCTAAGTTCCCCGATCGGGTAACACGTCGCCCGGCCATCCTATTGACAAAAACACAGAGGTTAGACTCGTACAATTATTGGATGATAATAAAATGAATTCCAATACTTCGATTGTTCCGTATTCGCAGAAGTAGGGGACCTGCATGGGCCACCACTAAAACCTGTCACGCCCCGCTTCCCAAAAAGGTCGGAGGCGAAGCGTGACTAAGGCCCGCTTAGGCCAGGGCAAAGAGCCCGGGCCCAATAAGCGTCTGTGATATTCCAAACAAAGGCAACAGGTCCCTGCATGTTAGTACGGAAACAACAAAGTATTGAAAAGAGATATCATTTCATTTTATTCCAAAATAAAACATCCAAAAGTACTGAGAGTCTAAAACGCCTGAAGGCTACAACTGCAGAAACGGAAAACTACTGGTGCAAGCACCCAACCTAGACAAGAAAGCAACAGGTGCTACCCACCCAATCTAAACTGGAATAGAAATCTGGATCAGCAACAAGAGGCCTCTAACTCTGGTCCTCCTCCGGGTCGTACTCCGGATCAACGTCCTCCGGCTCTCCGTCAGCTGGCAAGTCCGCCTCGTCAACGTACTCTGGCTCAACACCTGACGTACAGCACCAAAAGAAGGAACTGTACGTCAGGTCAGGTCTACAAAAAGGGTTAGACCAAACTGCAAGTGTATCAACTTTTTAGACAACGTTTTACTGGTTGATTAGCATGCTGGGGTTACAACAAGTACAAGGAAAGTAACGTAGCAGGAAAGTAAAGCGCAACAAGTAGTAGTTGTAGCGTGTGCTACCAACTACGGGACTAGCCTATAGGTATCAGGACAAGATGTGACGTGACGGAAACAAGGCAGGACACGACAAGTGAGACACGAAAAGGGTTCACGCCTTACGGTTCGAGGGGGATCAGACCCTCTTGCCGTGCGCACGCTCAACCCAACCCCAACCCCAAGACAAGACAAGACAAGACACCAGTACAAGGGATCACTCGCTCTAGCTTGGCGAGTGCCCTATTGCCCGCAGGCTGAGAATCAGTACAAGGGATCACTCTCTCCACTCGGAGAGTGCCCTATTGCCCTCGGGCTGTGTATCAGTACAAGGGATCACTCTCTCAACTTGGAGAGTGCCCTATTGCCCGCAGGCTGTGAATCAGTACAAGGGATCACTCGGCGAGTGCCCTATTGCCCAGCGGGCTGTGCAAGACGGGACGTGACGTGACACGACAGGGAAGGTTATTCTAGGGTGTCCACACACACGCACACACATGATAGTCCTACAACATCAAAAATTGTTGTTGTCAGGCTCAGACTTCGTCGTCAAGTCTGAGCCGTCAAGAGTCATCCCGGACGCTATCATTTCACGTCCGGTTCTATTTGTTCACATTTAACAGTTCTAACCAACTAAGGCCTAAACACGGCCAAAAGTGCAAGTGGATACACTTGCCTGCGATGGCGGGTGTGTCGTCCGTCCGGGGCGTCTCGTCCAGTCGTCGCGTCCGCGGTAGTCCGTCTGAAACAGTCACGGCGACGGTGTCAGGTCGCGAATTCGTCAAATCCTATTAGGTTTCGTTTCTAGGTTTTCGGGACTATCCTATTCGTCAAAAGTCACTTTTTGATGTATCAACCTAATCGACGATCTATCCTATGTGCACAGTCAAATTTGTCCGTTCGTCGATTTTTCTATGTTCGCACAACGTTTTACAGGAGCTGAAAATTAAATTTAGTTCAAGTTGACGGTTTTTAGTTTAGGGTTCAGTCAGCTATTGTGGGGGTTTCTACGAGTTTCGGGGAACCAACCTGAACCGGAGTTTGCTGTCGATTGGATGTCGGGTCTGATCGGAGAACTCCTCGGCTTCAGATCTGGTCCTCACACGTCTCTCCAAAAGTTCGAACTTGCGACGAAGGCCTACGACGTGTCGCAACGTCGTAGACGGCAAATCGGCGAAGTGGCACGTCCAAGTGGGGCCCACAGCAGTGCTAGGGGTCCAAGGGGGGCCCACAACACCTCAGGAGCACTTGGGGGGCCCACCACAGAAGTTGGTGTGGGAGAAACCCACTTGCGACACTAGGCCGTCGGTCGTTCACCCTCGGTGCGAGGGTTTCTCTCGGTCAGACCGAGAGAAGCTCTCGGTCGTGCGAGTTGCGATGCGGGGGAGGTCGGCACAGCGTCGGTGCGAGGGTTCTTGTCGGTCAGACCGACAGATCTTGTCGGTCGGGCGCTTGGACGAAGCTGGCAGCGGAGCGGGGTGCGGAGCGGCTTCGGGTGCGAAGCGGGCCTCGGTCAGACCGACGGGGCGGGTCGGTCAGGCGCTGGCGATGCGGAGCGGGGCGATGCGGGCGGCTGTGCGAGGGAGCCTCTCGGTCAGACCGAGAGAGATCTTCGGTCGGGGCGGGCGACAGCGGGGGAAAGCGATGCAGCGGTTGTGCGAGTGACGATGCGGGGTGCTGCTCCGGTCGTGCAAGGGGATTTGCGGGGGAGAGCTCCGGTCGTGCACGCTGCGATCGTCGCAACGTTGCGACGAAGCTTTAGAAGATGAAACGGCGGCTAGGGTTTTGAGCTATGACGAAATAACTTTTCCTAGGGCTAACTTAAATAGGTTAGAGCTAGGGTTAGGGTTTGGGTTCGGAAAAATATTATTAAAATAATTTAAAATAATTAATTTACTTAAAAATTAATCTCCTCTCCCTCACGCGAAATTGGTGCAGCCAAAAATTCTAAAATTTTGGCTAAAAATTCCTTAATACGTTATTATAATATAGTAATTTTATTGTAATTAAAACTTTTATAAAAATAGGTTTTAAAATTATTTAAAGCTTTCAAAAAAATAGAAAATAGGTCAAATTAAGTCTAAAAATTATAAAATAATTATGGTGTGTTCTAGATGACTAAAGAAAGTCAGCGGAGAAGACGGATCTAAATTTCGATATCGAGAGACGAGACTAAAATTAGTAACGTCTCGCATCAAAGCAGAAAGTCGCGACGTCACGCCAATTAAGATAGCGTCGCTGAAGAACAACTCGAGATATGATGATACAAAGTTATTCCACTATCTAATACTTCCAGAGACGATCACGTCGATATATCACTCAATAATATTCAAAATCAAATAAAGTCAAAAATAAGCACGTGCACAATCAAGAGCACGTGCACAAAGAAAGTACGATCGGAAACCGACCGTTACATTTCATCTCAAAGACTGATGAAAGCCAAGCCTTGATATCCATCACAAAGCCCTTGTCATTTTCGGCTATTAAAATGTTATCTACATATAGAGACATAATAACATACTTGCTCTTAATCCTCTTGATATATACACAGTTATCTTCATCAAGCATGGAAAAACCATTTGATAAGACACCTTCTTGAAATCGTATATACCATTTCCTCGAGGATTGTATAAGACCATATATGGACTTACGAAGTTTACAAACCTTATGTTCGTTTCCTTCTTTTACAAACCCTGTTGGTTGTTCCATATAGATCTCCTCATCCAATTCTCCATTGAGAAAGGCAGTCTTTACATCCATCTGATGTAATTCGAGGTCTAAGCAAGCTACCAAAGCCAGAATTAAGCGAATCGAGGTAAAACGAACAACAGGTGAGAAGGTCTCTTCGTAGTCTATCCCTTCCTGTTGCGTAAAACCTTTCGCGACAAGGCGAGCTTTATATCTGTCTATAGAGCCATCAGCCTTATGCTTGATCTTGAGAACCCATTTGTTCCCAATAGCTCTACGTCCTCTAGGTAAGTCAACCAAGTCCCAGACTTGGTTAACTTTCATGGATTCTAATTCCTCCTTCATCGCTTCCATCCATTTGTCTTTTGCAGGGCATGATACGGCCTGTTTGAAAGTAGCAGGCTCGTCATCTTCTTGTAGTAAAGTCATAAAGGTTTGCGGGAATTCATCCTCAAATCTTGGAGGAGCTAACCTTGTACGACTACTACGTCGTATTTGAGATTCTTCACGTCTTTGTTGACTTGAATTTAGATCAATTCTAATATCACTCCCACTTGGAATATGTAACGACTGGTTTTCATGTATTTGGATTATCTATATTATATATATATATATATGTTTTGGTGGATTTTCTCCTCATGTGTGGTTTTCGTCTCCGTAGCTTTCATTTCGATCATTTCGTCGTGATTTTCTAGCTTCTTCCTTAGAATCGTTGATCTTGGAGTAAGTCACTCATGACGAACTTCAAATCGCTCATTTTTTAGAGTTAGAGTGATCCTAGAAGCCGTAGGAATCTTCCTAGAACTTCGCGCTTCAATTCAGCACTTTTAGTGCACTTTAGTTGGTTCAAGAAGGGGGACCAACCGACTAGATTGAGATTATTCGGTCAGAAACTCTACTGGAACCGACTAGTTCATTGAATCAATTGTACATGAGTTACTGTTTACTTTTAGTCGGTCTAAGAACAACCACCGACCGACTAGATGTGAAACTAGTCGGTCAGAACTTGCTCTCAGACCGACTAGTTCCTTTGATACATTTTACCTAAGTTACTGTTTATCGTTAGTCGGTCCAAGAACAACCACCGACCGACTAGGTTGCAAACTAGTCGGTCAGCCATTGTTCTTTAACCGACTAATTCCTTGACCATTTCGACAACCTGAGTTACTGTTTGATTTTAGTCGGTCACAGTTGGTCGACCGACCGACTAGTTGTTGAACTAGTCGGTCAACAACCCTTCTTTGACCGACTAACTGCTGTCGTAAACCTAGGGTTTGCCCAGCCACCGGCTGTGCCTATTTAGACCCCCCAAATGTTTTTCTTTTCTTCTTTCATTTCTCTTGAGCCTCCTTCTCCAAATCATCATCCATCTAACCCTAGCCTTCCTCCTTCATCAAGAGCTCCTCTCCCTCTCCATTTTGGCCGGCCACCACCTCTAGGTCGCCGAAAACCCCCAAAAATCCCCAAAACCCCATTTCTCCAGAATTTCTCCTCATTTCCAGATCTGAACCCTAGTTTCCCGGATCGTTCTTCCGTCGCCGTGCTTGCTCGACATCGTTCTTCCGCTAACGATTCGGTAATAAATCGATCTCTTCATATTCTCATAACCCATTTGTGTTTTTGTGAAACCCTAATGAAAATGAATGTTGTTTCGATGATTGTTTCTCCTTAACAGCGACTTTCCCCGTAGATTAGCGCTTGCGAGACGAACCTTCATGATCGTCATCCTCGGTGCCAGGCAAGTGAAACTTGCCACTTAGGGTTTCGGGCCATGTCTTAGGCCATTTGCTTGTGTAGGTGTAAAAGAGACTAGGCGACGAAATGATACTCGCCTAGGCACAATTTCAGGAACTAGCTTGACAACGAAGTTAGATCCGTCATTTATCATGTTGCATAACAACCATGTCACGTTTAATTTTAATTAACGGTACGCGAATTAATTGTCATCCATGCTATCCATGTTGACTGTCGCATTCGTAGCATACGCTACAATACGTGTGTTTCCTGGCTCGTGTTCCAGAAGCGGGCCACGTGTGTTGGTTGATAGCCAATGCCCGATCTACTTGTTTCCGGCTAGGCACCTATGTTGCAGGCATAACCCTATGCCATACGTGTTAAATACACTTCCTGGCTCGTGATCCAGAAGCGAGCATTGCGTGTTCGGGGTAATGCCCTGGCTCGATACATGTGGAGGGGTAGGGATAAGCGGTCACCTGAGCTTACGAGTTGGCCCGATCAGCCACTCTAGCCAGCAGACGAAATCTATGTGCACAACTTGTTTACTTGACGTGTTTACTTGACGTGATCACTTGACGTGAACCACTTGACTTGTACTTGTCTGTATTTTACTTGTAAAACTCGTTATCCATGACATACTTGCTACTTTCTACTTGTACTTCCCTTTACTTGTCACTTCCATACTATACTTGTCATGTCATGCATCATACTATGACTGCTAGGTTGTTAGTGTACTCTCCTTTCAATTTTCCTGCCCAAGTCTTTTAGACTTGCTGACATGTGCCCCTTTACTCTTTTGGGTGACTCATGTCAGATCCTGAGCCTGAGTTCGTTGTTGAGGACGAGGTGTTTGCGGACGCCGAGACCGAGCCTGTGTTTGACGAGGACTTCGTGGACACAGGCGATCAGTCGTAGAGACTGTTTGTGTTGTTGTTTGGACTGTTTTGTTGTCAGTACGTGGCACCAATACTTTGTTATGTTTGTCCTTGTTGGCCTTGTTCTGGGCCTTTAGACTCTTTCTTTTAGCCTGGTGGCTTTTCTGGATGTTGAACTTAATTTTAATGTTGGACAAATTCTGAGATTTGAGATTTTATTTCTGTCTCTCCTTATGTTATTATTGTTGTTCCGTTTGTGGTTACAGGGACCTGCTTATGTTTTATTGATGTTTATCGGGTTTGGGGCTTCACAGCTCCACTCTCGTGCGGACCTTTTCACGTCTCGCCTCCATTTTAGGGAAGCGGTGTGTGACAGGTTTTGTTGGTGGCCCATGTAGGTCTCTTCTGTAGCTGCGAATTGTCGGAATAAAGATAATAATATTAGAATGTCCAATAAACTAAGTTCGACATCCGAGTCATAAGCTATGAGTCTAATCTGCTTCGTTTTCTGTGTCATTAGATGGCAGGAAGGCGATTTACCCGTGGTGGTGGTAGTGTGCCCCCTCATGACGAGGAGCCTGAGTGGGAGCCCACCAATGGGGAGATGATGCGGATGATGCTTCAGATGATGCAGGTGCAGCAGGGCGTGCTCCTGCAATTCCAGAATGCTCCAGTTGTTTGAGCTGGTCAGGCAATCCAGGATGCCCCTCGCTCCGAGCCGGGAGCGAAGCAATTTCGGGAGCTGGGTCCCGCTTATTTTGATGGGTCTGAGGGTCCTCTGGCTACCGATGAGTGGATTCGGAACATTGAGGATAACTTGAAGATGGCCAAGATCAGCCCGGCTAGATGGGTTGATTTGGCGAAGAGGCAACTCAAGGATAATGCTCGGAACTGGTGGGATGTGGAAGAGAAGATGCTGGTGGAGCCGATAGCTTGGGCTACCTTTAAGTCCAGGTTTGATGAGGAGTTCTTTCCGAAGGCTGCTAAGAAGGAGATGTTGCAGCACTTTATTGAGCTGAAGCAAGGGAGCTCGTCGGTGGACCAGTACCACCAAGCGTTCACTAGGCTGAGTCGGTTCGTACCGAAGATGGTGCAGGATGCTGATGAGAGGGCTCAGAGGTTCCTGCAGGGACTTGCTTTGGAGCTTCAGAGTTTTGTGTCTTCCTCTAATCTGGACTCTTATCAGAAGGTTCTGGTCGCAGCGAAGAGGCAGGAGCTGAACCTGAGCCATAGGAGGGGACATGTTTCTGGTGCTGGGAAGAGGCCTATGGAGCAGGCCAGAGTGGTGGTTAGGCCTGGTTTCAAGCCCAACCAGCCAGCTCAGTTCAAGAGGCCAGGGGGGCCTATTCAGAAGACTTGCCATTTCTGCCGCAGGATCGAGCATATCAAGGATCAGTGTAGGATATTCCTGGAACAGTGTGTTCTGTGGAGATCCTACCCATACCATGAAGGATTGTCCGAGGTCAAAGCAGCCTTGGAGGGCACCTGTTACAGAACAGCCGTTGCAGCAGAGAGCGTCTGTTCCTGCTGGACATGAAGCAGCTTTTGTTCCACAGAGGCAGGCTTTTCAGCAGGCTTTTCCACCGATGAGGCAGGCTTTTCTGATGACCGCTGTGGAGAGCGAGGCTGTGGATGAGGTTATTGCAGGTAATCCTCAATCTAGCTGTTACTTTCCTAGCTAGTTTTGATTGTTAGATTATGTTGTTTGCTTGAACATGATTGTTTGCTAGACTAGGGTTTGATTGTTAAATTGCTTGTTAGGTGTGGTTTTGGTGTGCACATTTCCTGCACGAGTTCTCTTTGACTCTGGTGCATCGATGTGCATTATTTCTCGGAGCTTCGTGGAGAAGCATTCCTTGTCGACGTCCTCTCTTTCCAAGAGTTGGAATACCGTTACAGGGAATGGCGTGGTCTCGGTGCATCATGGTTGCAATTCTTGCTCGTTGGTGGTTTGTGGACATAAGCTGTACGCTGATTTCATTGTCCACGACATCATCAACTATGATGCGGTCCTTGGGATGGATTGGCTTGCGAGCTTCTATGCTAAGATCGACTGTCGGAGGAAGAAGGTGGTGTTCGAGATTCCCAGACATCCAGTATTTGAGTTCAGCCATGGTAGCAGTTCGCTCGGTCCGGTCAGATTTCGGGCCAGGCCGGTGGAGTTTGTGGCTATGCAGATGGAGCTGGAGAGGCCAGCTGTTGTGCATGAATTCGATGACGTCTTCCCCGAGGAGATGTCTGGGTTGCCACCCGATCGAGCTCTCGAGTTTTCGATTGATCTTATTCCGGGAGCGCAGCCGATTTCGAAGGCGCCATATCGTATGGCTCCAGCAGAGTTAGAGGAATTGCGGAAGCAGCTGGATGAGATTTTTCAGAAGGGTTATATCAACCCTAGTGTGTCTCCGTGGGGAGCATCGGTGCTGCTGGTGAGGAAGAAGGATGGTTCGCGTCGTATATGCGTGGACTATCGGGAGTTGAATGCGGTGACCATCAAGAATAAATACACGTTGCCTCACCTCGATGATATTTTTTATTAGCTTGGAGGTTCGAGGGTGTTTTCGAAGTTGGATCTGAGGAGTGGTTATCATCAGCTGAAGGTGAAGAAGGAAGATGTTCCGAAGACAGCATTCAGGACAAAGTATGGACACTACGAGTTTGTGGTTATGCCTTTCGGTGTAACCAATGCACCCGCAGTTTTTATGAATCTGATGAATCTGATCTTCTACGACTTTTTGGATAAGTTTGTCGTTATCTTTATTGACGACATTCTGATCTATTCAAAGTCAGAGGAAGAGCATGCCTCGCACTTGAGGAAGGTATTGGAGATTTTGAGGAAGCATCGGCTGTATGCTAAGTTTTCGAAGTGCGAGTTTTGGCTGGACAGAGTTGCTTTTCTCGGGCATGTGGTGACTGGAGATGGTATTTCAGTGGATCCCGAGAAGATCAAGGCTATTCGAGAGTGGCATGTTCCACAGTCAGCGTTTGAGATCCGGAGTTTCCTTGGGCTTGCTGGTTATTATCGGCGCTTCATTAAGGACTTTTCCCGTATTGCCAAGCCGATGACCAGATTGACGCAGAAGGATGTACCTTTTGTTTGGTCGGGTGATTGTAAGAATGCCTTTGGTGTTCTGAGAGAGAGATTGACGACTGCCCCTATTCTTGTTGTGCCTGATCACAGCGGCGGATTTGAGATCTTTTGCAATGCTTCTGGAAAGGGTCTCGGTTGTGTGTTGCATCAGCACGGGCATGTTGTGGCGTATGCTTCGCGTCAGCTCAAGACTCATGAGAAGAATTACCCGACGCATGATTTGGAGTTGGCTGCTGTTGTGTTTGCGCTCAAGATTTGGAGGCACTTCCTGCTGAGTGAGAAAGTGAAGATCTTCACCGATCACAAAAGCTTGAAGTATATTTTCACTCAGAAGGAGCTCAACATGCGACAGCATCGATGGTTGGAGCTCATGGCGGATTATGAGATTGATTTGCAGTATCACCCTGGCAAGGTGAATGTGGTTCCTGATGTGCTGAGTAGGCTTCCAGCGGTGATGATTTTGACTTCGTAGTGGAGATTGCAGCAAGATTTTTGCGAGTCTGGTGTTGAGGTCGTTCTTCCTGGGGAGGCCTCTTCGTTGATGACTATGCAGATTCGGTCGACGATTGTGGATCGGATCAAGGCTGCCCAGGCTGAGGATCCAATGCTAGTGCAGATTCGGGGGCAGGAGGAAGCCGGTCTGCGGACTGAATTTTTTATTCATGAGGATGGCTCGCTGAGGTTTGGAGCCAGGTTGTGTGTGCCAGCCGGGGATATTAGTGTAACGACTGGTTTTCATGTGTCTGGATTTATTATATTATATGTTTTAGTGGATTTTCTCCTCATGTGTGGTTTTCGTTTCCGTAGCTTCATTTTCGATCGTTTCGTCGCGTTTTCCTAGCTTCTTCCGTTGATCATCGATTTTGGAGTAAGTCATTCGTGACGGACTTCATATCGGTCATATCTTATTGTTAAATCAAGCCTAGGAGTCTTAGGAATCGATCCCGGAGCTTCGCGCTCCATTTCGGAACTTTTGGTGCACGTTAGCCGGTACAAGAAGGGGAAACGACCGACTAGATGACGATTTAGTCGGTCAGCAAACCTTCATGGACCGACTAGTGGGCTTTGTAAATTATTCAGGAGTTACTGTTTCTCGTTAGTCGGTCTAAGAACATTTGTCGACCGACTAGGTTGCAAACTAGTCGGTCAGCAATCGTTCTTTTACCGACTAACTCTATGTTCATTTTGATGCCAAGTACTATTCATTCTTAGTCGGTCTAAGAACGTTCATCGACCGACTAGATGACGAACTAGTCGGTCAGTAGTTGTTCTTTGACCGACTAAATCTAAATCCTATTTTGTACAGGAGTTACTGTTTGGACTTAGTCGGTCTGCGTTGGTCAACCGACCGACTAGTTCCCAAACTAGTCGGTCAGTGGTTGTTCTTTGACCGACTAATCAGTGTCGAAACCCTAATTTCTGGGCAGTCGCCAGCACTCTCTATTTAAACCCCACCCACGATTTCTTTCACCCCTCTTTCATTCTCCTGAGCTTCCTTCTTCCCCAAACCACTCTCCAACATTTCTCCAAGCCATTCCTTCCTCCCTTGGAGTTTCCCTCTCTATTTTGGTCCACCTCCATGCCCTAGGTCATCTCCAACCCCCAAAATCCCCCAAAACCCCTTTTCTCCATATTTTCCCCAAGCATTCCAGATCTGAACCCTAGGTTCCATGGATCATTTCTTCCATTGTCGTGCTCGCTCGGCATCGTTCTTCCGCTTCCAATACGGTAATAAATTGATTTCTTGATATTCTCGTAGCCCATTTGTGTTTTTGTGAAACCCTAATAAAACTAGGTTGGATGTTGTTCTAATGTTGTTTTGCCATGGCAGCGATCTCTTTTCCGTAGCTAGCATTTGTGTGACGGCTTTGTTGATCGTCATCTTCGGTGCTAGGCAAGTGAAACTTGCCACTTAGGGTTTTTGGGCCATGTCTTAGGCCATTTGCTTGTTGTAGGCGTAAAAGAGACTAGGCGACGAAATGATACTCGCCTAGGCACAATTTCAGAAACTAGCTTGACAACAAAGCTAGGACCGTTATTTATCATGTTTCCTAACTATCATGTCATGTTTAAGTTTGATTAACGGTACGCGAATTAATTGTCATCCATGCTATCCATGCTGTAAGTCGCATTCGTAGCACACGCTACAATACTTGTGTTCCTGGCCCGTGTTCCAGAAGCGGGCTACGTGAGTTGGTTGATAGCCAAAGCCCGATCTACTTGTTTACCGGCTAGGCACCTGCGTTGTAGGCATAACCCTACGCCATACTTGTTAAATACACTTCCTGGCTTGTGTTCTAGAAGCGAGCATTCGGTGTTCGGGGTAATTCCCTGGCTCGATACACATTGAGGGGTAGAGATAAACAGTCACTTGAGCTTAGGAGTTGGCCCGATCAGCCACTCTAGCCAACAACTTGTTTACTTGACTTGTTCACTTGACGTGAACCACTTGACTTGTACTTGTCCGCATTCTACTTGTTATCCATGACGTACTTGCTACTTGTACTTCCCTTTACTAGTCACTTCCATACTATACTTGCCATGCCATGCATCATACTATAACTGCTAGGTTGCTAATTTACCTTACCTTCAGTTTCCTTGCCCAAGTCTTTTAGACTTGCTGACATGTGCCCCTTTACTCTTTTGGGTGACACATGTTAGATCCCGAGCCTGAGTCCGTTGTTGAGGACGAGGTGTTTGCGGACGTCGTGCCCGAGTCTGTGTTTGGCGAGGAGTACGTGGACACTGAGGACCAGTCCTAGTGTCTTCATTGAGATTTTCCCTTTTTGTTTTAGACCGCTGTAGTTGTCGGTGCGTAGCACCTATACTCTGTTTACGTTTGTCTTTGTTTGGCCTTGTTCTGGGCCTTTAGACTCTTTCTTTTAGCTTAGTGGCTTTTCTGGATGTTGAACTTAATTTTAATGTTGGACAATTTCTGAGATTGAGGTTTTGTTTCTGTCTCTCCGTGTGTTATTATTGTTGTTCCGTTTGTGGTTACAGGGACCTGCTTATGTTTTATTGACGCTTATCGGGTTTGGGGCTTCACAGCTCCACTCTCGTGCAGACCTTTTCACGTCTCGCCTCCATTTTAGGGAAGCGGGGTGTGACAGGTTTTGTTGGTGGCCCATGCAGGTCCTTCTATACCTGCTAATTATCGGAATAGCGATAATAATATTAGAATGTCCAATAAACTAAGTTCGACATCCGAGTCATAAGCTATGAGTCTAATTGTTTCGTTTTCTGTATCATTAGATGGCAGGAAGGTGAATCACCCGTGGTGGTGGTAGTGGTGCGCCCCCTAATGACGAGGAGCCTGAGCGGGAACCCACCAATGGGGAGATGATGTGGATAATGCTTCAGATGATGCAGGTGCAGCAAGGCGTGCTCCTGCATGTCCAGAATGCTCCGGCTGGTCGAGCTCCTCGGGCAACTCCGGAGGCCCCTCGCTCCGAGCCGGGAGCGAAGCAATTTCGGGAGCTGGGTCCCGCATATTTTGATGGGTCTGAGAGTCCTCTGGCTGCCGATGAGTGAATTCGGAACATTGAGGATAACTTGAGGATGGCCAAGATCACCCCGGCTGGATGGGTTGATTTGGCAAAGAGACAACTCAAGGATAACGCTCGGAACTGGTGGGATGCGGAAGAGAAGATGTTGGTGGAGCCGATAGCTTGGGCTACCTTTAAGTCCAGGTTTGATGAGGAGTTCTTTCCGAAGGCTACTAAGAAGGAGATGATGCAGCATTTCATTGATCTGAAGCAAGGGAGCTTGATGGTGGACCAGTACTACCAAGAGTTCGCTAGGCTGAGTTGGTTCACACCGAAGATGGTGCAGGATGCTGATGAGAGGGCTCAGAGGTTCCTGTAGGGACTTGCTTTGGAGCTCCAGAGTTTTGTGTCTTCCTCTGATCTGGACTCTTATCAGAAGGTTCTGGTCGCTGCAAGGAGGCAGGAGCTGAACCTGAGTCAGAGGAGAGGACATGTTTCTGGTGCTGGGAAGAGGCCTATGGAGCAGGCCAGAGCGGTGGTTAGGCCTGGTTTCAAGTCTAATCAGCCAGCTCAGTTCAAGAGGCCAGGAGGGCATATTCTGAAGACTTGCCATTTCTGCGGCAAGACCAGGCACGTCAAGGATCAGTGTAGGAGATTCCTGGGCCAGTGTGTCGTATGTGGGGATCCTACCCATGCCATGAAGGATTGTCCGAGGTCGAATCAGCCTTGGAGGGCACCTGTTGCAGCACCGCCGTTGTAGCAGAGGGCGTCTGTTCCTGCTGGACGTGGAGCAGCTCTTGTTCCACAGAGGCAGGCTTTCCAGCAGGCTTTTCCGCTGAGGCGACAGGCTTTTCTGATGACTGCTGTGGAGAACGGGGCTGTGTATGAGGTTATCGCAGGTAATCCTCTTCTAGTTGTTCCTTTCTTATTTGGCTTTGTTTGTTAGACTATGTTGTTTGCTTGAATATGATTGTTTGCTAGACTAGGGCTTGATTTTTAGACTGTTTGTAGGTGTGATTTTGGTGTGCACGTTTCCTGCACAAGTCCTCTTTGACTCTGGTGCATCGATGTGCATTATTTCCCGGAGCTTCGTGGAGAAGCATTCTTTGTCGACGTCCCCTCTTTCCAAGAGTTGGAATATCGTTACAGGGAATGGCGTGGTCACGGTGCATCTTGGTTGCAATTCTTGCTCGTTGGTGGTTTGTGGACATGAGCTCTACGCTGATTTCATTGTCCAAGACATCATCAACTATGATGCGGTCCTTGGGATGGATTGGCTTGCGAGCTTATATGCTACGATCGACTGTCGGAGGAAGAAGGTGGTGTTCGAGATTCCCGGACATCATGTATTTGAGTTCAGCCGAGGTAGCAGTTCGATTGGTCCTGTCAGATTTCGGGCCAGTCCGATGGAGATTGTGGCTGAGTAGATGGAGCTAGAGAGGCCAGCGGTTGTGCGGGATTTTGATGACGTCTTCCCCGAGGAGATGTCTGGTTTGCCACATGTTCGAGCTTTAGAATTTTCTATTGACCTGGTTCCGGGAGCGCAGCCGATCTCGAAGACGCCATATCGTATGGCGCCCGTCGAGTTGGAGGAATTGCGGAAGCAGCTGGATGAGCTTTTGCAGAAGGGTTATATCAATCCTAGTGTGTCTCCGTGGGGAGCACAGGTGCTGCTGGTGAAGAAGAAGGATGGTTCACGTCGTATGTGCGTGGACTATCGGGAGTTGAATGCGGTGACCATCAAGAATAAATACATGTTGCCTCACATCGATGATATTTTTGATCAGCTTGGAGGTTCGAGGGTGTTTTCTAAATTGGATTTGAGGAGTGGTTACCATCAGTTGAAGGTGAAGAAGGATGATGTTTCGAAGACAGCATTCAGGACGAAGTATGGACACTACGAGTTCGTGGTTATGCCTTTCAGTGTAACCAATGCACCCGCAGTTTTTATGAATCTGATGAACCTGGTTTTCTACGAATTTTTGGATAAGTTTGTCGTTATCTTTATTGACGACATTCTGATCTATTCAAATTCAGAGGAGGAGCATGCCTCGCACTTGAGGATGGTTTTGGAGATTTTGAGGAAGCATCAGTTGTATGCTAAGTTTTCAAAGTGCGAGTTTTGGCTGGACAGGGTTGCTTTTCTTAGGCATGTGGTGACTGGAGAGGGTATTTCAGTGGATCCCGAGAAGATCAGGGCCATCAGAGAGTGGCCTGTTCCGCAGTCAGCGTCTAAGATCCGGAGTTTCCTTGGGCTTGCTGGTTACTATCGGCGTTTTATTAAGGACTTTTCCCGTATTGCTGAGCCGATGACCGGGTTGACGCGGAAGGATGTACCTTTTGTTTGGTCGGGTGATTGTGAGAATGCCTTTGGTGTTCTGAGGGAGAGATTGACGACTGCCCCCATTCTTGGTGTGCCTAATCGCAGCGGCGGATTTGAGATCTTTTGCGATGCTTCTGGCAAGGGTCTCGGTTGTGTGTTGCATCAGCACGGGCATGTTGTGGCGTATGCTTCGCGTCAGCTCAAGACTAATGAGAAGAATTACCCGACGCATGATTTGGAGTTGGCTGCTGTTGTGTTTGCGCTCAAGATTTGGAGGCACTTCCTGCTGAGTGAGAAAGTGAAGATCTTCACCGATCACAAAAGCTTGAAGTATATTTTTACTCAGAAGGAGCTCAACATGTGACAGCGTCGATGGTTGGAGCTCATGGCGGATTATGATATTGATTTGCAGTATCACCCTGGCAAGGTGAATGTGGTTCCTGATGCGCTGAGTAGGCTTCCAGCGGTGATGTTGTTGACTTCACTGTGGAGATTGCAGCAGGATTTTTGCGAGTCTGGTGTTGAGATTGTTCTTCCTGGGGAGGCTTCTTCGTTGATGAGTATGCAGATTCAGTCGACGATCGTGGATCGGATCAAGGCTGGCCAGGCTGGAGATCCGAAGCTGGTGAAGATTCGGGAACAGGTAGAAGTCGGTCTGCGAACTGACTTTTTGATTCATGAGGATGGCTCGCTGAGGTTTGGAGCCAGGTTGTGTGTGCCAGCTGGGGATATTAGAGAGGAGTTGATGGTGGAGGCACACAGTTTGCCGTATTCTGTGCATCCTGGTGGGACCAAGATGTACAAGGATCTTCGTCTGAACTTTTGGTGGCATGGTATGAAGAGGAGTGTGGCTCGGAGTGTAGCCAAGTGTTTGGTTTGCCAACAAGTGAAGGCGGAGCATCAGCGTACGGCAGGGTTGCTACAACCGCTTCTGATTCCGGAGTGGAAGTGGCAACACATCACTATGGATTTCGTGACTGGACTACCTCGGAGTCCGAAGCAGAATGACGCGATTTGGGTGATCGTAGACCAATTGACCAAATCCGTGCACTTTATTCCTTTCCGAGTTGGACAGTCCACTGAGGCGCTAGCGAGGAGATATATGGACGTAAATTCTTTTACTCTCCGTTTTTATTTCCTTTTCCTAGTTTAGATAGTGATGTAATGTGAATCGTGCAGGAGGTCGTGCGACTTCACGGAGTCCCCGTGAGTATCGTGTCGGACAGAGACACGAGGTTCACATCTCAGTTCTGGCAGAGTTTGCAGAAGAGTTTGGGTACGCGTCTGAGTTTCAGCACGGCGTACCATCCGCAGACGGATGGCCAGTCTGAGAGGACGATTCAGATCTTGGAGGACATGCTGAGGGCGTGCATGTTGGCTTTCAAGGGTTCGTGAGAGGACCATCTACATCTGGTAGAGTTTTCCTATAATAACAGCTTCCAGGCGAGTATTGGCATGGCGCTTTTCGCCGCTCTTTATGGGAGGAAATATCGATCGCCATTAAGTTGGGATGACGTTGGTGATCGGGAGCTGCTGGGACCTGAGATGATTGTGGAGGCCGTGGATGTTGTCAGAAACATTCGGGAGAGGTTGAGGATTGCTCAGGACCGCTTTAAGCATTGGGCGGATGCGAAACGGCGTCCTTTGGAGTTTCAGCCGGGCGACCATGTGTTCTTGAAGATTTCCCCGAATCGTGGTGTGATTCGCTTTGGGAAGCGAGGGAAGTTGAGCCCGCAATACATTGGACCATTTGACGTTCTGGAGAGAGTTGGTGAGGTAGCCTACCGCTTAGCCTTGCCGCCATCTTTGGAGTGAGTTCACAATGTTTTCCATGTGTCGCAGCTTCGTCGATACATTAGCGATCCATCTCATGCTGTGGATTTTTCGGAGATTACCGTTCGCCCTGATATGACGTATGACCAGCAGCCAGTGCAGATTCTGGACAGGCGTCTGAAGTCACTTCAGAACAAGGTTGTCAATCTTGTGGGGGTGATGTGGTGACACGGCTCGCCAAGAGAATCTACTTGGGAGAATGAGGATGAGATGGGAGAGCGTTTCCCACTTTTGTTCCCGGACACGTGAGTGTTGGGAAATTCCGAGGACGGAATTTTTCTTAAGTTGGGGAGGATGTAACGACTGGTTTTCATGTGTCTGGATTTATTATATTATATGTTTTGGGTGATTTTCTCCTCATGTGTGGTTTTCGTTTCCGTAGCTTCATTTTCGATCGTTTCGTCGCGTTTTCCTAGCTTCTTCCGTTGATCGTCGATTTTGGAGTAAGACATTCGTGACGGGCTTCATATCGGTCATATCTTATTGTTAGATCAAGCCTAGGAGTCTTAGGAATCGATCCCGGAGCTTCGCGCTCCATTTTGGAACTTTTGGTGCATGTTAGCCGGTACAAGAAGGGGAAACGACCGACTAGATGACGATTTAGTCGGTCGGCAAACCTTCATGGACCGACTAGTGGGCTTTGTAAATTATTCAGGAGTTACTGTTTCTCGTTAGTCAGTCTAAGAACATTTGTCGACCGACTAGGTTGCAAACTAGTCGGTCAGCAATCGTTCTTTAACCGACTAACTCTATGTTCATTTTGATGCCAAGTACTATTCATTCTTAGTCGGTCTAAGAACGTTCATCGACCGACTAGATGACGAACTAGTCGGTCAGTAGTTGCTCTTTGACCGACAAAATCTAAATCCTATTTTGTACAGGAGTTACTGTTTGGACTTAGTCGGTCTGCGTTGGTCAACCGACCGACTAGTTCCCAAACTAGTCGGTCAGTGGTTGTTCTTTGACCGACTAATCAGTGTCCAAACCCTAATTTCTGGGCAGCCGCCAGCACTCTCTATTTAAACCCCACCCACGATTTCTTTCACCCCTCTTTCATTCTCCTGAGCTTCCTTCTTCCCCAAACCACTCTCCAACATTTCTCCAAGCCATTCCTTCCTCCCTTGGAGTTTCCCTCTCTATTTTGGTCCACCTCCATGCCATAGGTCATCTCCAACCCCCAAAATCCCCCAAAACCCCTTTTCTCCAGATTTTCCCCAACCATTCCAGATCTGAACCCTAGGTTCCCCGGATCATTTCTTCCATTCCCGTGCTCGCTCGGCATCGTTCTTCCGCTTCCGATACGGTAATAAATCGATCTCTTGATATTCTCATAGCCCATTTGTGTTTTTGTGAAACCCTAATAAAACTAGGTTGGATGTTGTTCTAATGTTGTTTTGCCATGGCAGCGATCTCTTTTCCGTAGCTAGCATTTGTGTGACGGCATCGTTGATCGTCATCTTCGGTGCTAGGCAAGTGAAACTTGCCACTTAGGGTTTTGGGCCATGTCTTAGGCCATTTGCTTGTTGTAGGCGTAAAAGAGACTAGGCGACGAAATGATACTCGCCTACGCACAATTTCAGGAACTAGCTTGACAACGAAGCTAGGACCGTCATTTATCATGTTTCATAACTATCATGTCATGTTTAATTTTTATTAACGGTACGCGAATTAATTGTCATCCATGCTATCCATGTTGTATGTCGCATTCGTAGCACACGCTACAATACTTGTGTTCCTGGTCCGTGTTCCAAAAGCGGGTTACGTGAGTTGGTTGATAGCCAATGCCCGATCTACTTGTTTACCGGCTAGGCACCTGCGTTGCAGGCATAACCCTACACCATACTTGTTAAATACACTTCCTGGCTCATGATCCAGAAGCGAGCATTTCGTGTTCGGGGTAATTCCCTGGCTCGATACACGTGGAGGGGTAGAGATAAACGGTCACTTGAGCTTAGGAGTTGGCCCGATCAGCCACTCTAGCCAACAGGCGGCATCTCTGTGCACAACTTGTTTACTTGACTTGTTCACTTAACGTGAACCACTTGACTTGTACTTGTCCGCGTTCTACTTGTTATCCATGACATACTTGCTACTTGTACTTCCCTTTACTAGTCACTTCCATACTATACTTGCCATGCCATGCATCATACTATAACTGCTAGGTTGCTAGTTTACCTTACCTTCAGTTTCCTTTCCCAAGTCTTTTAGACTTGCTGACATGTGCCCCTTTACTCTTTTGGGTGACACATGTTAGATCCCGAGCCTGAGTCTGTTGTTGAGGACGAGGTGTTTGCGGACGCCGTGCCCGAGTCTGTGTTTGGCGAGGAGTACGTGGACACTGGGGACCAGTCCTAGTGTCTTCGTTGAGCTTTCCCCTTTTTGTTTTAGACCGCTGTAGTTGTCAGTGCGCAGCACCTATACTCTGTTTACGTTTGTCTTTGTTTGGCCTTGTTCTGGGCCTTTAGACTCTTCCTTTTAGCCTGGTGGCTTTTCTGGATGTTGAACTTAATTTTAATGTTGGACAATTTCTGAGATTGAGGTTTTGTTTCTGTCTCTCCTTGTGTTATTATTTTTGTTCCGTTTGTGGTTATAGGGACCTGCTTATGTTTTATTGACGCTTATCTGGTTTGGGGCTTCACAGCTCCACTCTCGTGCGGACCTTTTCACGTCTCGCCTCCATTTTAGGGAAGCGGGGCATGACAATTAGAGAGGAGTTGATGGTGGAGGCACACAGTTCGCCGTATCCTGTGCATCCTGGTGGGACCAAGATGTACAAGGATCTTCGTCTGAACTTTTGGTGGCATGGTATGAAGAGGGGTGTGGCTCGGAGTGTAGCCAAGTGCTTGGTTTGCCAGCAGGTAAAGGCGGAGCATCAGCGTACGGCAGGGTTGCTACAACCGCTTCCGATTCCGGAGTGGAAGTGGCAACACATCACTATGGATTTCGTGACTGTACTACCTCGGAGTCCGAAGCAGAATGACGCGATTTGGGTGATCGTAGATCGATTGACCAAATTCGCGCACTTTATTCTGTTCCGAGTGGGACAGTCCACTGAGGCGCTAGTGAGGAGATACATGGAGGTAAATTCTTTTACTCTCCGCTTCTATTTCCTTTTTCCTAGTTTAGATAGTGATGTAACGTGAATCGTGCAGGAGGTCGTACGACTTCACGGAGTCCCTGTGAGTATCGTGTCGGACAGAGACACGAGGTTCACATCTCAGTTCTGGCAGAGTTTGCAGAAGAGTTTGGGTACGCGTCTGAGTTTCAGCACGGCGTACCATCCGCAGACGGATGGCCAGTCCGAGAGGACGATTCAGATCTTGGAGGACATGCTGAGGGCGTGCATGTTGGATTTCAAGGGTTCGTGAGAGGACCATCTACATCTGGTAGAGTTTTCCTACAACAACAACTTCCAGGCGAGTATTGGCATGGCGCCTTTTGCCGCGTTGTATGGGAGGAAATGTCGATCGTCGTTGAGTTGGGATGACGTTGGTAATCGGGAGCTGTTGGGACCTGAGATGATTGTGGAGACCATGGATGTGGTCAGGAACATTCGGGAGAGGTTGAGCATTGCTCAGGACCGTTTTAAGCATTGGGCGGATGCTAAATGCCGTCCTTTGGAGTTTCAGCCGGGCGACCATGTGTTCTTGAAGATTTTCCGAATCGTGGTGTGATTCACTTTGGGAAGCGAGGGAAGTTGAGCCCGCGATACATTGGACCGTTTGACATTCTGGAGAAAGTTGGCGAGATAGCCTACCTCTTAGCCTTGCCGCCATCTTTGGAGGAAGTTCACAATGTTTTCCATGTGTCACAGCTTCGTCGATACATTAACGACCCATCTCATGCTGTGGATTTATCGGAGATTACCGTTCACCCTGATATGACGTATGACCAGCAGCCAGTGCAGAATCTGGACAGGCGTCAGAAGTCACTTTGGAACAAGGTTGTCAATCTTGTGAGTGTGATGTGGCGACACGGCTCGCCAGGAGAGTCTACTTGGGAGAATGAGGATGAGATGCGAGAGCGCTACCCACTTTTGTTTCCGGACACGTGAGTGTTGGGGAATTCCGAGGACGAAATTCTTCTTAAGTTGGAGAAGATGTAACAACTGGTTTTCATGTATTTGGATTATCTATATTATATATATATGTTTTGGTGGATTTTCTCCTCATGTGTGATTTTCGTCTCCGTAGCTTTCATTTCGATCGTTTCGTCGTGATTTTCTAGCTTCTTCCTTAGAATCATTGACCTTGGAGTAAGTGACTCATGACGAACTTCAAATCGCTCATATTTTAGAGTTAGAGTGATCCTAGAGCCGTAGGAATCTTCCTAGAACTTTGCGCTTCAATTCGGCAATTTTAGTGCACTTTAGTTGGTTCAAGAAGGGGGACCAACCGACTAGATTGAGATCTAGTCGGTCAGGAACTCTACTGGAACCGACTAGTTCATTGAATCAATTGTACAGGAGTTACTGTTTACTTTTAGTCGGTCTAAGAACAACCATCGACCGACTAGATGTGAAACTAGTCGGTCAGAACTTGCTCTCAGACCAACTAGTTCCTTTGATACATTTTACCTAAGTTACTGTTTATCGTTAGTCGGTCCAAGAACAACCACCGATCGACTAGGTTGCAAACTAGTCGGTCAGCCATTGTTCTTTAACCGACTAATTCTTTGACCATTTCGACAACCGGAGTTACTGTTTGGTTTTAGTCGGTCACAGTTGGTCGACCGACCGACTAGTTGTTGAACTAGTCGGTCGACAACCCTTCTTTGACCGACTAACTGCTGTCGTAAACCTAGGGTTTGCCCAGCCACCGGCTGTGCCTATTTAGACCCCCCAAACGTTTTTCTTTTCTTCTTTCATTTCTCCTGAGCCTCCTTCTTCCCCAAATCATCATCCATCTAACCCTAGCCTTCCTCCTTCATCAAGAGCTCCTCTCCCTCTCCATTTTGGCCGGCCACCACCTCTAGGTCACCAGAAAACCCCCAAAAATCCCCAAAACCCCATTTCTCCATAATTTCTCCCCATTTCCAGATCTGAACCCTAGTTTCCCGGATCGTTCTTCCGTCGCCGTGCTTGCTCGACATCGTTCTTCCGCTAACGATTCTGTAATATATCGATCTCTTCATATTCTCATAATCCATTTGTGTTTTTGTGAAACCCTAATGAAAATGAATGTTGTTTCGATGATTTTTTTCTCCTTAACAGTGACTTTCCCCGTAAATTAGCGCTTGCGAGACGAACCTTCGTGATCGTCATCCTCGGTGCTAGGCAAGTGAAACTAGCCACTTAGGGTTTTGGGCCATGTCTTAGGCCATTTGCTTGTGTAGGCGTAAAAGAGACTAGGCGACGAAATGATACTCGCCTAGGCGTAATTTCAGGAACTAGATTGACAACGACGTTAGATCCGTCATTTATCATATTGCATAACAACCATGTCACGTTTAATTTTAATTAACGGTACGCGAATTAATTGTCATCCATGCTATCCATGTTGACTGTCACATTCGTAGCACACGCTACAATACTTGTGTTTCCTGGCTCGTGTTCCAGAAGCGGGCCACGTGTGTTGGTTGATAGCCAATGCCCGATCTACTTGTTTCCGGCTAGGCACCTACGTTGCTGGCATAACCCTATGCTATACGTGTTAAATACACTTCCTGGCTCGTGATCCAGAAGCGAGCATTCCGTGTTCGGGGTAATGCCCTGGCTCGATACACGTGGAGGGGTAGGGATAAGCGGTCACCTAAGCTTATGAGTTGGCCCGATCAGCCACTCTAACCAGCAGACGAAATCTCTGTGCACAACTTGTTTACTTGACGTGATCACTTGATGTGAACTACTTGACTTGTACTTGTCCGTGTTTTACTTGTAAAACTCGTTATCCATGACATACTTGCTACTTGCTACTTGTACTTCCCTTTACTTGTCACTTCCATACTATACTTGCCATGTCATGCATCATACTATGACTGCTAGGTTGTTAGTGTACTCTCCTTTCAGTTTCCCTGCCCAAGTCTTTTAGACTTGCTGACATGTGCCACTTTACTCTTTTGGATGACACATGTTAGATCTTGAGCCTGAGTTTGTTGTTGAGGACGAGGTGTTTACAGACGCCGAGCCCGAGCCTGTGTTTGACGAGGACTTCGTGGACACGGGCGATCAGTCGTAGAGACTGTTTGTGTTGTTGTTTAGACTGTTTTGTTGTCGGTGCGTGGCACCAATACTTTGTTATGTTTGTCCTTGTTGGCCTTGTTCTGGGCCTTTAGACTCTTTCTTTTAGCATGGTGGCTTTTCTGGATGTTGAACTTAATTTTAATGTTGTACAAATTCTGAGAATTGAGATTTTATTTCTGTCTCTCCTTGTGTTATTATTGTTGTTCCGTTTGTGGTTACAGGGACCTGCTTATGTTTTATTGACGCTTATCGGGTTTGGGGCTTCACAGCTCCACTCTCGTGCGGACCTTTTCACGTCTCGCCTCCATTTTAGGGAAGCGGGGTGTGACAGAATATTGTTCGAATTGCTCCCACTTGGATCATTATTCCCGTATGGAATAGGATTAGCATCATTCGTATCATCCATTGGTGAAGGTTGAAACGTATTTTCGTCTTCACCAAGAATTCTCCCACTCGAATGAGGTAATCCTTCTTGATCATTAATCTCAAATGGAGATAAGTCCTGACTTATATTTCCCTGTCTTGTAAACTCATTTTCCAAGAAAGTGACATCCCTCGACTCAAATTCAATTAGACCTCCATTGTCTTCCTGACCAATGAAAACATAACCTTTGGAGTTTTCTGCGTATCGTATAAAGATACATTTCCTCCCCCTTGGCCCAAGTTTGCCATACTTATGGGAGGAACTATGTGCGTAGGATGCACACCCCAAGGTTTTAAAATGTTTAAGTCAGGAGACCTTTGGTTCCACAACTCATAAGGAGTGGAGCTAACTGATTTCGAGGGTACGCGGTTTAAAATGAAAGCGGCCGTCAATAATGCATCACCCCAAAAGGTGATTGGCAAGTTAGCTTGCGCCATCATTGAACGGACCATTTCCATTAAAGTCCTATTTCTCCTTTCTGCAACACCATTTTATTGCGGAGTATAAGGCACAGTTACCTGATGAACTATGCCTTTTTCATCACAAAGTTCCTTAAAACTTGTTGATTGGTATTCACCGCCTCTATCGGTTCGCAAGACCTTAATCTTGCGATCTAATTGATTTTCCACCAAACTCATATAGTTTTGAAAGCAGGTTAATGCTTCACTTTTGTGGGATATCAAATAGATATGACCGAATCGGGTGAAATCATCAATAAAAGTGATGAAATAAGACTTCCCGCGCCTTGTCTTGACATTCATCGGACCACATAAGTCCGAATGGATGAGCTGTAATGGAACCTCGGCCCTTGTGCCGGTTCCAAATGGCTTGCGACAAGATTTCCCTACAAGGCAATGTTCACAAGTCGACATTTCGACCTTTGAAACATTGGATAGAAGGCCACGTTTGGCAAGTCTATTCATTCGTGTTGGTCCAATGTGACCAAGCCTTGCATGCCAACAAATTACATCTGATTCATAATTTAATGAATTTGCAACAAGGAAATTTTCATTATTAAATGAGGAATCATACATTGTATTTAATACAATAAATCCTTTAAATACATACCCAGAACCAATTAGAGTATTATTACAAGACAAGTCCACTTTACAATTATGAAAAAACCAGCTATAACCAAGACCCATTAACACGACCACAGATATAATATTCCTTCGAATATCTGGAGCGAAGAGAACATCATGAAGTAGGATAGTGCGACCGTTGTCCAAGATGAGCTTGCACGTCCCAACGCCTTTCACTTCAACACGTGTGTTGTTTCCTACGTAGATCCACTTCGTTCCTTGGGGTATCCAGTGATACTCCACGAAGGACCGTCTGTCCCTTGCTATGTGGTCGGTGGCACTTGAATAAATTATCCAAAAGGGATTAGATTCTACAAGAAATATTGAACTAGAAACACATATGTAACTAGTATTATTACAAGTTACCTCGTCACCTCCACTCGTACATGAACGAGCATAGTGACCTAACTTGTTGCACTTGAAACACTTGATCTTCTTCAAGTCCTTCTTCTTGTACCATTTCTTGTGCCCACCCTTATGTTTGGGTTTCTTAGTAGACTCGGGTTGCTTATTACGTTCATTAGTAAACTTCGAACGATTTTTCTGTTTCTTTCCCCCGTGTGAGGAACTAGCAACCATGTGCACTTCTGCACTTGGCTTGGCGGCCGCAAGCCGCTCTTTCTCTAACTCGAGGTGCTTAGAAACATCGCTGAAGTTCTTGATGCTCTCATTATGAGTGAGATGCATCTTCATTTGGTCCCACCCATTTGGTAGGGAACATATGACTGCTTGGATTTGTTGCTCGTAAGTGAGCACATGACCTGCATCCTTTAACTCTGAGATGAGATTCGCCATATGTCGCAGATGTTTTCCCATGGAATGATCTGGACGTTTCTTGTACGAATCGAATCTTATAGTTAAAGAACGAAGTTTGGACACCGAGGTGCCACCAAACTTCTCCTCTAGCTTGGACCATATGTCCATGGCTAGGTCATGTTCTCGGAAGATTCGCATTATGTCGTCTGCCATACTTGACAGCAACATAATGCGAGCATTCTTGTTCTTCTGAGACCAAGCATCAAAAGCTTCCTTGTCTCTTCTGTGTTGGGCCGTAGTGCCCAACTCTGGTTCAATCATTTTGTTCTTTAGAGTTTCGAGCACATCTTGCTCCTCTAGAACATATTGTATCTTTATGGACCATAGTTTGTAATTATCGCCGTTGAGCTTTTCACCTTTGTTCAACTCAGCGACGATGTTCTTAGCGGCAGAAGACATTTTAGCTTTAAAATTCTGCAAAAGACATAAAACGGAGGTTCGATCAAAAACATTGCATAAATTTCATATTTATAGTCATTATTTTAGACATTTTCATAATTCAGCATTCTCGGCCAGCGGACCGACCAGGGGAATGGCTAGTTCATGGTTCACTACCCCCAGACAGAGCCGAGGTGTCCCACAAATTAGTCCAAAAGACCACTGGTCGTATCATGATCCATTGAGATGCTGAATCAATCGAATGTGGAAATTTCAGACTAGTTTAATATCACTCCCACTTGGAAAAATCCCACTTGGAATGATATTATTATATTTGATAAGTTACTTTCGAAAAATATTGAAGATGTTGTTCTAGAATCGAAAAAATCATTACGATCCCAATCACCATCTAGAACAACTTTCAATATTTCCCCATCACTTTATCAAATAACAGTACTCTTATAGTAATTTGCAGCGGAAAAGCGTTTTTGAAAAACGTATTTTGAAAACGTATTTTTCAAACGTCTTTTGCAAACGTATTTTGCCGGGCCTACACCCCATTACAGGGTGACATAGCCGAAATATTTCGACAATTCCCCTGCCAATGTCGGGTCGTGTCGTATGGGTCGTGCCAATGTCGGGGTCGTGACATAGCCGAAATGTTTTCTACAAGCCACCGCCACCGGCTCCCGTATGGATCCAGGCGCTTCCCCCTACAGGAGAATTTTGTCGCAGACAACTGTCGCCGGCTCCGTAGAGACCGGCCATGCAAGCCACTCCCTCCCGGTCATGCAAGCACCCCCTTCCGTCATCTTCTTCTCCGATGAAACACCCGTTCGTCGAGAAAGTAGTTATTCTTTAATGGCCGTGTGCCAAAATGAAAAAATAACACACTTTCAAGGCCGCAAACTTCACGCTCCACATGAAGAGAGTTCACATTCCCTATTAGGTGGAGACTCAGCATCCATGAAGAGTGCGAGTTTGGCGAGATGAACGGTCAGTTCTTCCCGTCACGGAGAGTTCCTGTCAAATCCGTAATGACAGAAGACCCTAACGTGAAAAGAACAACTGCTGCGATTCTCTCCGTCATGATGCGCTCCTACCATATCCATAATGGTAGGAAACTCATTCGTGAAAAAGACAACGCCTCGTTCATCGATGAGACCGGGGCGACGGTTAGACCGGGGCGAACCCGTATGGCTTTGATACCAATGTTGGATCATGTCAAAACAACGACGTTAGGATCAAATAATAACATAGACTTATGTTAGCGTATGCTGCACCGTAGTCTCTGAACTTCACCCTCGGACTCGCCATAACGGTCGGTACTTCGTCACGGAGGATCGAAGCAGCGTTTCACCGTCTAAATCTCTATTTAGAAGAGGATTTTAATGGAAGGGAGAAGAAGAACACAAGTTGCCTTATGCAAACTTATGGCATGGTAAGATTAGTGTAAATTCCATACCCTTGGGTCCTATTTATAGGCTTTAGGGGTAGTTATTGTAGGAAATAACTAAATATAAGCTTATTAGCCTATATTAGCACTTACACTTATCCTCTTCTTCATTCACTTATCAAGTGCCCTTATGCACTTATAAAGTGGCTTTTTCCACTTATCGAGTGGTCCTTTTCACACGAGAAAAGGTTCCCTTTGCGCACACTTTCATGCACGCGACATCTGAGGTTCATAGACCCTCATACATCCCCCCATAGGTGTATACATGTCGTCCATATCCAACATCTCCCACTCACACTTGAAGGGATTGTAAGGAAACATCTTTTCCTTTAACTCTTCTGTTTATCATACCGAGAAATAGACCGTGTGACCGTCTTGCGCATAGAGTCCGCTGTTTGTGCACTTGTTAGAGATACACAACACTCCTCGAGGTGCAAAGTTGGGTAGATTAACGCATGCTTTACCCTAGATTATTTCTTCACATTTCTTATACTCTATATTCAACAATTGAATCCCATCTGGATTACAATTGGCTGGCCAGCTTTGAATCTTTAAAGTCCAAATGTGAATATGAAATTAATCTTCCTCTTCTTGCGATTCTTTCGATCTTGACTTGACTTGCTTTTCTAACATGCCCTGCCGGACCGAATTGACCATAGTCCATAAGCAACATGCTAAGATAGCAATCACCCAGTCAAATCTAAAGGAACCAATTAGAGTCCATAAGGGTGATGAGTTAAGACCCATGTGGTCTTTGGGTCTCACATAATAGTAAACACAATTACTATTTTAACCCAATGGTCAAAAATGCATACGTAGTATGAATACGTATTACAACATCACTCCTTTCCCAGGGAGCGTATGTCTTAACGATGTTGTAAGGATGATGATCAGACACCACAATGTCTGATTTTGAGTCCCTTTTACAACTCAAATAATCTTCTGGACCCACATCCCGCATAAGACAGATAGGATTTTAAAAGTCCTCTTAGATCTTTTGTAAGCATCCTTATGACGCAGATCTTTCATACGACCATTTTGTTTAAGTCATGACTCTAAATCATCCGTCTGACGATTTTGACTTTAAACAGGTCTCATCTTTATTTTATCCGTCCGATAGAATAAAGGAGGTTGCTCATGTGAGAGAGCCAACCTCAATCTGTCCGACATACTAGAAAATACAGCTGAGATTTTAAAAAAATGTACACAAACATTTTCAAGAAACTTATATGCAATGTCGAAAAGAACTTATTCTTTTATTAAATTTGATCATTCATAGACATGGGAATATACATTGGTACAACTCAGCTCTTACGCAATCCTTGAGATGATAAGTGTTTGTAAAACACATCTCTGGGGATCGCCTTCGTAAGCAGATCCGCTATCATCTCATGCGTAGATATGTACCTAATGTCTACCTTCTTGGTCTTATCATAGTCTTTTACGAATTTGTAGCGGATATCAATGTGTTTGGTCTTACAATGAAATTTTGGATCTTTGACATAGGCTATAGAAGTTTGACTGTCACTGTGTATTGGTACCGCACTAGAGTCACTTGCATCAATTAGCCTGTCTTAGACTTCCTAAGCCAAACAGCTTCTTGGACTGCCATGCTAAATGCTACAGACTCGGCTTCCATAGTTGAAAGTGCGATGCAGGATTGTTTCTTGCTACTCCATGATATTGCACCAGATCCGAGTAAAAAAACATATCATGAGGTCGATCGTCGCTCATCAAGATCACCCGCCCAATCAGCATCAGCGTAGCCTTCGAGCCTCAAGGCATCTCCATGATAGCATAAAGCATAGTCTGCAGTTCCTTTAAGATACCGCATTATCCTCTTAACCGCTTTCCAGTGTACTTGCCCTAGATTGGATTGGTAATGACTTACCATTCCAACGGCAAAACAGATGTCCGGTCTTCTACACATCATAGCGTACATAAGACTACCAACTGCATTGGAATATGGAACTTTTTCCATAATTTCCTTTTCCTTTTGGTTCTTTGGACACGATTTCAGACATAAATTATTGCATTTACTTATAGGAGTATCAATGGACTTGCAGTCCTGCATATTAAAACGTTCTAGAACCTTCTTTATATAAGTCTCTTGTGAAAGAGAGAGAAGTTTCTTCGAACGATTCCTTGAAATCTTAACTCCAAGGATATATGCGGCTTCTCTCATGTCTTTCATCTCAAAGACTGATGAAAGCCAAGCCTTGATATCCATCACAAAGCCCTTGTCATTTCCGGCTATTAAAATGTCATCTACATATAGAGACATAATAACATACTTGCTCTTAATCCTCTTGATATATACACAGTTATCTTCATCAAGCATAGAAAACCCATTTGATAAGACAACTTCTTGAAATCGTATATACCATTTCCTCGAGGATTGTTTAAGACCATATATGGACTTACGAAGTTTACAAACCTTATGTTCGTTTCCTTCTTTTACAAACCCTGTTGGTTGTTCCATATAGATCTCCTCGTCTAATTCTCCATTGAGAAAGGCAGTCTTTACATCTATCTGATGTAATTCGAGGTCTAAGCAAGCTACCAAAGCCAGAATTAAGCGAATCGAGGTAAAACGAACAACAGGTGAGAAGGTCTCTTCGTAGTCTATCCCTTCCTGTTGCGTAAAACCTTGCGCGACAAGGTGAGCTTTATATCTGTCTATAGAGCCATCAGCCTTATGCTTGATCTTGAGAACCCATTTGTTCCCAATAGCTCTACGTCCTCTAGGTAAGTCAACCAAGTCCCAGACTTGGTTAACTTTCATGGATTCTAATTCCTCCTTCATCGCTTCCAACCATTTGTCTTTTGCAGGGCATGATACGGCATGTTTGAAAGTAGCAGGCTCGTCATCTTCTTGTAGTAAAGTCATAAAGGTTTGTGGGAATTCATCCTCAAATCTTAGAGGAGCTAACCTTGTACGACTACTACGTCGTATTTGAGATTCTTCACGTCTTTGTTGACTTGAATTTAGATCAATTCTAATATCACTCCCACTTGGAATATCGTTAGAATTGCTCCCACTTGGATCATTATTCCCGTATGGAATAGGATTAGCATCATTCGTATCATCCATTGGTAAAGGTTGAAACGTATTTTCGTCTTCACCAAGAATTCTCCCACTCGAATGAGGTAATCCTTCTTGATCATTAATCTCAAATAGAGATAAGTCCTGGCTTATCTTTCCCTGTCTTGTAAACTCATTTTCCAAGAAAGTGACACCCCTCGACTCTAATTCAATTAGACCTCCATTGTCTTCCTGACCAATGAAAACATAACCTTTGGAGTTTTCTGTGTATCGTATAAAGATACATTTCCTCCCCCTTGGCCCAAGTTTGCCATACTTATGGGAGGAACTATGTGCGTAGGATGCACATCCCCAAGGTTTTAAAATGTTTAAGTCAGGAGACCTTTGGTTCCACAACTGTAACGGCTGGTTTTTGTATGATAAATATTATTTATATCTAAATGAAATTGTTCGTCTTCTTTCTTTACTTCTCCGCGCTCGCATCTTAGTATAGGATCACTCTTGGAACTCACTAGGATCATCCCGAAGCTTCCCGCTTCACTTTGGCGACTTCCTGTGCAAGTTAGCCGGTTCACGTTAAGGAGCCGACCGACTAGATGTTCATCTAGTCGGTCAACAACTCCTCATGGACCGACTAGTTCTTGTCAGGCTTTTTCCCTTGAGTTACTGTTTGCGCTTAGTCGGTCTAAGTTCAACCGCCGACCGACTAGTTTTCGAACTATTCGGTCAACACTTTTTCGCAGACCGACTAAGTACATAGATCATTTTTTGCATCAGGTTACTGTTTACCCGTTAGTCGGTCAAAGAACGAAAACCGACCGACTAGTTGACGAACTAGTCGGTTAAGCATCCTTCTCTGACCGACTAATCTTCAAAATATCTTGTTGATCATTCTCACCCTTTAGTCGGTCTATGAACACTGGCCGACCGACTAGGTTGCAAACTAGTCGGTCGACGAGCCTTCACAGACCGACTAACTCTATAATTTTTCAACAACCCTGTTCACGGTTTGGGTTGTAGTCGGTCACAGTTATACGACCGACCGACTAGTTTCTAAACTAGTCGGTCGACCGCCCTTCTCTGACCGACTAGTTGACCCCGAAACCCTAATTTCTGTGCTAGCCGCCGTTTCGTTTTCTTATTTAAACGGGGCTTTCTCTTTCATTTCTCCAGATTATTTTCAGTCTCCCTCTTCCCCAATCATACTCCCCTACCTCCCACATCCCCCCTTGCTCCTTCCTCCATCCTTGCGCCTTCCATCTTCCCCAAAAGCTCTTCCTCTTCTCTCTTTTCCTTTTTCTTTTGCCCTAGCACGGAGTTCTCATCTCAGATCCAGCAGCAACTACCCCGAGAGACGCTGAAATCTTCACCACCACCGGCGATCAACATTCCTCGCTGCGCTACCCGCGGCCTAGGGATTTCCGGACGGCGCAAAGCTTCCATCTTTCCAGATTCGACGCCGGATCTTCGTGCAAACGTCAATTTTAGGTTAGTGCCCTAAATTCGTAGTAACCCACACCATAGGTGATCAAACCCTAATTAAAATCAGCAACCTAATCAAACTAAGTTTATTTTCTGCTGATCTTTAAAACGTTGTACAAACCGTAGAAATCGACGAATGGACATTATGCATGTACACATAGGATAGATCGTCGATTAGGTTAATTAGATTAAAAATGTGATTTTTAATTAAATAGGATAGACCCGATAATCTAGACACTACCCTAATAGGGATTAATGAATCTTGATCTGACACCGTCGCCGTGTCACGATTTTCAGACCTTTTACCCCCGACGAAACGATTGGACGAGGCGTACCAGGGAGACGACGCGCTCGCCACCGCAGGCAAGTGTATCACTTGCGTTCTTGGCCATGTTTAGGCCTTCATCTTGTTAGGAATGTCAATTTAGAGAATTGAGAATCGGACGTGAAATGATAGCGTCCGGGACGCCCTTGACGACTCGGATTTGACAACGAAATCTGAGTCCAACAACAACAATTTCTGACATCATAGGATTGACATGCGTGTGCGTGAGTTGTGGACACCCTAGTACAACCCTCCCTGTTTTGTCGTGTCTTGTTCCTTTTCCGTCTGCACAGCCCGCTGGGCCATAGGGCACTCGCCAAGCCAGAGCGAGTGATCCCTTGTACTAGTTCACAGCCCGATGGGTAATTGGGCACCTGTCAAGCTAGAGCAGGTGATCCCATGTACCGATACACAGCTCAGAGAGGAATTGGACACTTGTCAAGCTAGAGCAAGTGATTCCATGTCTTGTCACGATTCTTGGGGGTTATGGGGTAGGGTTGAGCGTGCAAGCGGCAAAAGGGATTGATCCCCCTCGAACCGATCAGGCGTGAACCCTTTCGTGTCTTGTCTTGTCGTGTCTGGCTTCCCGTGTTCTATCTTGTCTTGACACCTGTAGGCTAGTCTCGTAGTCCATAGCACTCGCTGTGACTACCACTTGTCTTGTTTACTTGTCTGTTGTGTTTTCTTTCTGTTGTAAGAACCTCAGCATGTTAATCAACTAGTAAAATGTTGTAAGTAATTGGTACACTTGTAGTTTGGTCTAATCTTTCCTTGTAGACCTTACCTGACGTACAGTTCCTTCTTCTGGTGCTGTACGTCAGGGATTGAGCCAGAGTACGTGGAGGAGACTGACTTGCCGGCTGACGTGGAGCCAGAGCGTCGATCCCGAGTACGACCCTGAGGAGGATCAGAGCTAGAGGCTGTTGGTAGTAGTTTCCAGAGGCGACATTATTCTTGTTGGGTGCGTAGCACCTTTTATGTTTCTTGTTTAGGTTGGGTGCTTGCACCATTAGATTTACTTTTCTGCTGTTGTAGCCCTTCGGGCATTGAGACTTGGTACTTTGATATGTTGGAATAAAATTTGTGATGTTCTTTCCTTCTTGTACTTTTATTGTTCTGTACTAACATGCAGGGACCTGTACCTTCGTCTTGGTACCACACAGACGCTTATTGGGTCAGGGCTCCTCAGCTCTGGCCTAAGCGGGCCTCGTCACGCTCCGCCTCCGCTGTTTTGGGAAGCGGGGCATGACATGGTTTTAGTGGTGGCCCATGCAGGTCCACGTCCCATCCTTCTGCAAGTACAAAACAGTAAGAGTAAGGACATTCACTTTTGATATTCAAACATTGTACGAGTCTAACCTTCGTCTCTCTGTCAATAGGATGGCCGGACGACGCGTTACCCGATCGGGGAACTTAGGCGATGGAGTCTCAGAGGACCAGGGCGGAGAGTTCCGTCAATTTCTGGGTGTGATGAGGGAGATGCTGGATGTTCAGCATCAGCTGGTTCAGCAGTCTCAGCGTGCTGCCCAGGCACCACCTGTTGCTCCACCTCCACCTCCGCCTGCTCCGCGAGCTGCTCCAGGAGTGAAGCAGTTCAACGAGCTGCAGCCGAAGACCTTCTCTGGGAAGGAAGGACCTCTGGGTGCCGATGAGTGGATCCAGAGCACTGAGGAGAAGTTGGTTGCTGCGAAAATTCTTGATGATACCCGTGTGGAGATAGCAAAGATGCAACTGACGGAGAATGCGAGGAACTGGTGGCGTATCGAGGAGAGGCGTCTTAAGAAGCCAGTGGGATGGAAGACCTTCAGGTCTATGTTCAAGGATAAGTATTTCACCAAGTCTGCTAGGAGGGAGTTGCTGGGCAAGTTTATAGACCTGAAGCAGGAAAATATGACCGTCGAGGAGTATGAAGCCGAGTTTGAGATGCTGAGTCGTTTTGCCCCACACATGGTGAAGAAGGAGGAGAAGCGAGCTGATCATTTTCGTCAGGGACTGCATCCGAAGATTCAGGCTTCGATGTCTTCGGTGAGTTTCTCGACTATGAGGGAGGTGCTTGATGCTGCGAAGAATCATGAGCTCATAGCTCTTTTGCCTGACCCTCCAGCTGATAAGGGGAAGCGTCCTATGGAGCAGTACCGGCCACCTGCCAGGCCGGCGATGAGGCCAGTTCAGACAGTACCATTCAAGAGGCCTGGAGCACCAGTGCAGCAGCAGAGCAAGGGTCCGTGCCATTTCTGCGGCAAGCCTGGTCATGTTCAGACCAACTGTCGGAGGGAGCTGGGTCTGTGCCTACTTTGTGGAGATGCTTCGCATGCTGCGAAGGACTGTCCTAGAGCTCGCACTGCTGTTGTTAGAGCGCCAGCCCCGTTGCAGATGAGGGCACCTGCTCCGGTTCAGAGAGGGCCTGCAGTTCGTGGACCACCCTTGGTGCCACAGAGGCAGATGTACCAGCGAGCAGTGCAGCCTCCACGGCCGGCTTATACTATGACTGCTGTGGAGACCGAGGAGCTGGATGGAGTGATTGCATGTAACATCTTGACCTAGTCTTTTCTTTTCATAATTATATTGTATTGCTAGTCTTGTTGGTGTGTTTGTTTGTCTGATTGTTAGAGTAGTGTGACCTTGAACCCCTGTTTTCTTAGGCACCATTCTTGTGTTCTCTCACCCCGCTTTGGCTTTGTTTGACTCCGGTGCGTCTATGTGCATCTTATCCCGGAGGTTTATAACAAAGCACTCCATTCCTACCCATACACTTCCTAAGAGTTGGGACATCGCTACTGGGAACGGAATAGTGACGGTGAATCTGGGATGCCGGTCGATTCCTTTAGTGGTTAGCGGACATGAGCTATATGCAAATTTCATCGTCCACGATCTACCACATTTCGATGTCGTCCTCGGCATCGATTGGTTGGGAGATTTCCACGCATCGATCGATTGTCATAGCAAGAGAGTGGTTTTCTGAATTCCAGGTCATCCGGAGTTCGAATTCCGAAGCCGAGACGAGTCGCTTGGGCCTATTAGATTTCAGGCCCAACCGGAGGTGCCGGTGATGGCAGCGTTGCAGATGGGGATGGAGATTGACCGACCAGCGGTTGTCAGAGACTTTGACGACGTCTTTCCGGAGGATATCTCGGGTCTGCCACCCGACAGAGCTTTGGATTTCGGTATCGATCTGATACCGGGTGCGCAGCCGATATCGAAGGCGCCGTATCGGATGGCTCCTGCAGAACTTGAGGAGCTGCGGAAACAGTTGGATGAGTTATTGCAGAAGGGATTCATCCACCCTAGTGTGTCACCATGGGGTGCACCTGTTTTGCTTGTGAAGACAAAGGATGGGTCCCGCAGGATGTGCGTGGACTATCGAGGAATGAATGCTGTCACCGTGAAGAATAAGTATCCGTTGCCACGCATCGACGACATATTTGATCAGCTGGGTGGTTCGAGAGTCTTCTCAAAGTTGGATTTGAGGAGCGGATACCACCAGTTGAAAGTTAAGAAGGATGACGTCCCGAAGACAGCTTTCCGGACGAAGTACGGGCACTATGAGTTCGTGGTCATGCCGTTTGGCGTGACCAATGCGCCGGCTGTGTTCATGAATTTGATGAATTTAATATTCTACGACTTCCTAGATAAGTTTGTCGTTATTTTCATTGACGACATCCTTATTTACTCGAAGTCTGAGGAGGAGCACAGCTGTCATCTGAGGACCGTGCTGGAGACGCTGAGGCGACACAAATTGTATGCCAAGTATAGCAAGTGCGAATTCTGGCTAGACAGAGTCGCATTCCTGGGACACGTGGTGTCTGGTGATGGCATATCTGTGGATCCAGAGAAGGTCAGAGCAGTCAGGGATTGGCCGACCCCGCAGTCAGCATCCGACATCAGGAGTTTTCTTGGCCTAGCAGGCTATTATCGGCGGTTCATTAAAGATTTCTCGAGGATTGCGGAGCCGATGACGAAGCTGACGAGGAAAGAGGAGGAGTTTCTTTGGTCTGATGCTTGTGAGGAGGCTTTCAGTATCTTGAAGGCAAGATTGACCACGGCACCAGTTTTGACGGTACCGGATCGGAGCGGAGGTTTTGAAGTTTATTGTGATGCCTCGGGGAAGGGCCTGGGATGCGTTTTGCATCAGCATGGCCACGTGGTCGCGTATGCTTCTCGTCAATTGAGGACTCATGAGAAAAATTACCCGACGCACGATCTGGAGTTGGCAGCAGTGATTTTCGCACTGAAGATTTGGAGGCATTTCTTGCTGGGTGAATGTGTGAAGATTTTTACAGATCATAAGAGCTTGAAGTACATATTCACGCAGAAGGAGCTCAACATGCGTCAGAGGCGAGGGTTAGAGCTCATGGCTGACTACGAGATAGATTTGCAGTATCATCCGGGGAAGGTGAACGTTGTGCCGGACGCTTTGAGTAGACTTCCCACGGCTATGGTGTATACTGCTGACTGGAGGATCAGGAGGCAGGTTGAAGCTGGGCTACGTGCGGAATTCGTGATTCATGAGGATGGTTCACTGTGGTACGGCAGCAGACTCTGTGTACCTGCAGGTGATGTTCGCGAGGAACTGTTGAGTGAGGCTCATAGCTCTCCTTATTCTATACATCCTGGTGGCACCAAGATGTATAAGGACCTCAGGCAGAATTACTGGTGGATTGGCATGAAGAGGAGTGTGGCACGGAGCGTTGCCAAGTGTTTGATATGTCAGCAGGTGAAGGCCGAGCACCATCGTACTGTTGGGTTGCTGCAACCGCTTCCTATTCCGGAGTGGAAGTGGCAACATATTACGATGGATTTCGTGACTGGTTTACCTCGGACCCCGAAACAGAACGACGCAGTCTGGGTGATCGTAGATCGGTTGACTAAGTCTGCGCATTTCATTCCTTTCCGAGTGGGCCAGTCTACGGAAGCTTTGGCGAGGAAGTATCTAGAGGTAGAATTCCTTCTTTTACCTCTTTTTGATTTTCCTCCTTGATTAGTTGTGACGTAGGCCATGTACGTGCAGGAGATTGTATGCTTACACGGGGTCCCCGTGAGCATCGTGTCTGACAGATATACGAGGTTCACGTCTCAGTTCTGGAGAAGTCTGCAGGAGCATTTGGGTACGAGTCTGAGTTTCAGCACGGTGTACCACCCACAGACCGACGGCCAGTCCGAGAGGACTATTCAGATTCTGGAGGATATGCTGCGAGCTTGCACACTCGATTGGAAGGGATCTTGGGAGGATCATCTCCATTTGGTGGAGTTTTCTTATAACAACAGCTATCAGGCGAGCATTGGCATGGCGCCGTTTGCTGCCTTATATGGGAGGAAATGTCGATCGCCACTGAGCTGGGATGACGTTGGAGATCGGGAGCTGTTGGGTCCAGAGATGATTGTTGAAGCTGTGGATGTCGTGAGAGACATCAGGGAGAAGCTCAGAGTTGCGCAGGATCACTTTAAGCATTGGGCGGATGCCAAGAGGAGACCTTTAGAGTTTCAACCTGGAGAGCACGTTTTCCTGAAGATTTCTCCGAACCGCGGAATTATTCGTTTCGGGAAGAAGGGGAAGCTGAGCCCGAGGTACATCGGACCGTTCGATGTGCTGGAGCATGTGGGAGCGGTGGCCTACCGCCTTGCTCTACCACCATCCTTGGTGGGAGTTCACGACGTTTTCCACGTATCTCAGTTACGTCGGTACGTCAGTGATCCGTCGCACACGGTGGATTTCTCGGAGATCACGGTCCGTCCGGACCTGACCTATGACCAGCAGCCGGTGCAGATTTTGGACCGTCGACAGAAGCAGTTGTGAAACAAGGTAGTCGACCTGGTGAGAGTGATGTGGCATCACGGATCACCTGGAGAGTCCACATGGGAGAGAGAGGATGAGATGAGAGAGCGTTACCCTCACCTATTCTGAAAGAAATTCCGAGGGCGGAATTTTCTTAAGGTGGGTAGGATGTAACGGCTGGTTTTTGTATGATAAATATTATTTATATCTAAATGAAATTGTTCGTCTTCTTTCTTTACTTCTCCGCGCTCGCATCTTAGTATAGGATCACTCTTGGAACTCACTAGGATCATCCCAAAGCTTCCCGCTTCACTTTGGCGACTTCCTGTGCAAGTTAGCCGGTTCACGTCGAGGAGCCGACCGACTAGATGTTCATCTAGTCGGTCAACAACTCCTCATGGACCGACTAGTTCTTGTCAGGCTTTTTCCCTTGAGTTACTGTTTGCGCTTAGTCGGTCTAAGTTCAACCGCCGACCAACTAGTTTTCGAACTAGTCGGTCAACACTTTTTCGCAGACCGACTAAGTACATAGATCATTTTTTGCATCAGGTTACTGTTTACCCGTTAGTCGGTCAAAGAACGAAAACCGACCGACTAGTTGACGAACTAGTCGGTTAAGCATCCTTCTCTGACCGACTAATCTTCAAAATATCTTGTTGATCATTCTCACCCTTTAGTCGGTCTATGAACACTGGCCGACCGACTAGGTTGCAAACTAGTCGGTCGACGAGCCTTCACAGACCGACTAACTCTATAATTTTTCAACAACCCTGTTCACGGTTTGGGTTGTAGTCGGTCACAGTTATACGACCGACCGACTAGTTTCTAAACTAGTCGGTCGACCGCCCTTCTCTGACCGACTAGTTGACCCCGAAACCCTAATTTCTGTGCTAGCCGCCGTTTCGTTTTCTTATTTAAATGGGGCTTTCTCTTTCATTTCTCCAGATTATTTTCAGTCTCCCTCTTCCCCAATCATACTCCCCTACCTCCCACGTCCCCCCTTGCTCCTTCCTCCATCCTTGCGCCTTCCATCTTCCCCAAAAGCTCTTCCTCTTCTCTCTTTTCCTTTTTCTTTTGCCCTAGCACGGAGTTCTCGTCTCAGATCCAGCAGCAACTACGCCGAGAGACGCTGAAATCTTCACCACCACCGGCGATCAACATTCCTCGCTGCGCTACCCGCGGCCTAGGGATTTCCGGACGGCGCAAAGCTTCCATCTTTCCAGATTCGACGCCGGATCTTCGTGCAAACGTCAATTTCAGGTTAGTGCCCTAAATTCGTAGTAACCCACACCATAGGTGATCAAACCCTAATTAAAATCAGCAACCTAATCAAACTAAGTTTATTTTCCGCTGATCTTTAAAACGTTGTACAAACCGTAGAAATCGACGAATGGACATTATGCATGTACACATAGGATAGATCGTCGATTAGGTTAATTAAATTAAAAATGTGATTTTTAATTAAATAGGATAGACCCGATAATCTAGACACTACCCTAATAGGGATTAATGAATCTTGATCTGACACCGTCGCCGTGTCACGATTTTCAGACCTTTTACCCCCGACGAAACGATTGGACGATGCGTACCAGGGAGACGACGCGCTCGCCACCGCAGGCAAGTGTATCACTTGCGTTCTTGGCCATGTTTAGGCCTTCATCTTGTTAGGAATGTCAATTTAGAGACTTGAGAATCGGACGTGAAATGATAGCGTCCGGGACGCCCTTGACGACTCGGATTTGACAACGAAATCTGAGTCCAACAACAACAATTTCTGACATCATAGGATTGACATGCGTGTGCGTGAGTTGTGGACACCCTAGTACAACCCTCCCTGTTTTGTCGTGTCTTGTTCCTTTTCCGTCTGCACAGCCCGCTGGGCCATAGGGCACTCGCCAAGCCAGAGCGAGTGATCCCTTGTACTAGTTCACAGCCCGATGGGCAATTGGGCACCTGTTAAGCTAGAGCAGGTGATCCCATGTACCGATACACAGCTCAGAGAGCAATTGGGCACTTGTCAAGCTAGAGCAAGTGATCCCATGTCTTGTCACGATTCTTGGGGGTTATGGGGTAGGGTTGAGCGTGCAAGCGGCAAAAGGGATTGATCCCCCTCGAACCGATCAGGCGTGAACCCTTTCGTGTCTTGTCTTGTCGTGTCTGGCTTCCCGTGTTCCGTCTTGTCTTGACACATGTAGGCTAGTCCCGTAGTCCATAGCACTCGCTGTGACTACCACTTGTCTTGTTTACTTGTCTGTTGTGTTTTCTTTCTGTAGTAAGAACCTCAGCATGTTAATCAACCAGTAAAATGTTGTAAGTAATTGGTACACTTGTAGTTTGGTCTAATCTTTCCTTGTAGACCTTACCTGACGTACAGTTCCTTCTTCTTGTGCTGTACGTCAGGGATTGAGCCAGAGTACGTGGAGGAGACTGACTTGCCGGCCGACGTGGAGCCAGAGAGCGCCGATCCCGAGTACGACCCTGAGGAGGATCAGAGCTAGAGGCTGTTGGTAGTAGTTTCCAGAGGCGACATTATTCTTGTTGGGTGCGTAGCACCTTTTATGTTTCTTGTTTAGGTTGGGTGCTTGCACCATTAGATTTACTTTTCTGCTGTTGTAGCCCTTCGGGCATTGAGACTTGGTACTTTGATATGTTGGAATAAAATTTGTGATGTTCTTTCCTTCTTGTACTTTTATTGTTCTGTACTAACATGCAGGGACCTGTACCTTCGTCTTGGTACCACACAGACGCTTATTGGGTCAGGGCTCCTCAGCTCTGGCCTAAGCGGGCCTCGTCACGCTCCGCCTCCGCTGTTTTGGGAAGCGGGTCGTGACAACAACTCATAAGGAGTGGAGCTAACTGATTTCGAGGGTACGCGGTTTAAAATGAAAGCCACTGTCAATAATGCATCACCCCAAAAGGTGATTGGCAAGTTAGCTTGCTCCATCATTGAACAGACCATTTCCATTAAAGTCCTATTTCTCCTTTCTGTAACACCATTTTGTTGTGGAGTATAAGGCATAGCTACCTGATGAACTATGCCTTTTTCATCACAAAGTTCCTTAAAACTTGTTGATTGGTATTCACCGCCTCTTTCGGTTCGCAAGACCTTAATCTTGCGATCTAATTGATTTTCCACTAAACTCATATAGTTTTGAAAGCAGGTTAATGCTTCACTTTTGTGGGATATCAAATAGATATGACCGAATCGGGTGAAGTCATCAATAAAAGTGATGAAATAAGACTTCCCGCGTCTTGTCTTGACATTCATCGGACCACATATGTCCGAATGGATGAGCTGTAATGGAACCTCGGCCCTTGTGTCGGTTCTAAATGGCTTGCGACAAGATTTCCCTACAAGGCAATGTTCGCAAGTCGACATTTCGACCTTTGAAACATTGGATAGAAGGCCATGTTTGGCAAGTCTATTCATTCGTGTTGGTCCAATGTGACCAAGCTTTGCATGCCAACAAATTACATCTGATTCATAATTTAATGAATTTGCAACAAGGAAATTTTCATTATTAAATGAGGAATCATACATTGTATTTAATACAATAAATCCTTTAAATACATACCCAGAACCAATTAGAGTATTATTACAAGACAAGTCCACTTTACAATTGTGAAAAAACCAGCTATAACCAAGACCCATTAACACGACCACAGATATAATATTCCTTCGAATATCTGGAGCGAAGAGAACATCATGAAGTAGGATAGTGCGGCCGTTGTCCAAGACGAGCTTGCACGTCCCAACGCCTTTCACTTCAACACGTGTGTTGTTTCCTACGTAGATCCACTTCGTTCCTTGGGGTATCCAGTGATACTCCACGAAGGACCGTCTGTCCCTTGCTATGTGGTCGGTGGCACTTGAATCAATTATCCAAAAGGGATTAGATTCTACAAGAAATATTGAACTAGAAACACATATGTAACTAGTATTATTACAAGTTACCTCGTCACCTCCACTCGTACATGAACGAGCATAGTGACCTAACTTGTTGCACTTGAAACACTTGATCTTCTTCATGTCCTTCTTCTTGTACCATTTCTTGTGCCCACCCTTATGTTTGGGTTTCTTGGTAGACTCAGGTTGCTTATTACATTCATTAGTAAACTTCGAACGATTTTTCCGTTTCTTTCCCCCGTGTGAGGAACTAGCAACCATGTGCACTTCTGCACTTGGCTTGGCGGCCGCAAGCCGCTCTTCCTCTAACTCGAGGTGCTTAGAAACATCGCTGAAGTTCTTGATGCTCTCAATATGAGTGAGATGCATCTTCATTTGGTCCTACCCATTTGGTAGGGAACGTATGACTGCTTGGATTTATTGCTCGTCAGTGAGCACATGACATGCATCATTTAACTCTGAGATGAGATTTGCCATATGTCGCAAATGTTTCCCCATGGAATGATCTGGACGTTTCTTGTACGAATCGAATCTTATAGTTAAAGAACGAAGTTTGGACACCGAGGTGCCACCAACCTTCTCCTCTAACTTGGACCATATGTCCATGGCTAGGTCATGTTCTCGGAAGATTCGCATTATGTCGTCTGCCATACTTGACAGCAACGTAATGCGAGCAATCTTGTTCTTCCGAGACCAAGCATCAAAAGCTTCCTTGTCTCTTCTGTGTTGGGCCGTAGTGCCCAACTCTGGTTCAATCATTTTGTTCTTTAGAGTTTCGAGCACATCTTGCTCCTCTAGAACATATTGTATCTTTATGGACCATAGTTTGTAATTATCGCCGTTGAGCTTTTCACCTTTGTTCAACTCAGCGACGATGTTCTTAGCGGCAGAAGACATTTTAGCTTTAAAATGCTGCAAAAGACATAAAACGAAGGTTCGATCAAAAACATTGCATAAATTTCATATTTATAGTCATTATTTTAGACATTTTCATAATTCAGCATTCTCTGCCAGCGGACCGACCAGGGGAATGGCTAGTTCATGGTTCACTACCCCCAGACAGAGCCGAGGTGTCCCACAAATTAGTCCAAAAGACCACTGGTCGTATCATGATCCATTGAGATGCTGAATCAATCGAATGTGGAAATTTCAGACTAGTTTAATATCACTCCCACTTGGAAAAATCCCACTTGGAATGATATTATTATATTTGATAAGTTACTTTCGAAAAATATTGAAGATGTTGTTCTAGAATCGAAAAAGTCATTACGATCCCAATCACCATCTAGAACAACTTTCAATATTTTCCCATCACTTTATCAAATAACAATACTCTTATAGTAATTTGCAGCGGAAAAGAGTTTTTGAAAAACGTATTTTGAAAACGTATTTTTCAAACGTATTTTGCAAACGTATTTTGCTGGGCCTACACCCCATTACAGGGTGACATAGCCGAAATATTTCGACAATTCCACGGCCATTGCCGGGGTCGTGTCGTGGCCGTGCCAAGGCCGAATTCTTCTTCCTTCCGAAGAGAGAGTTGCCATAGCAACTTGGCCAAGGCTGAACACCCCTTGAGGGGAGTTTTCTGTAAGCCACCGCCGCCGGCTCCCGTATGGATCCAGGCGCTTCCCCCCTACAGGAGAATTTTGCCGCAGACAACTGCCACTGGCTCCGTAGTGACCGGCCATGCAAGCCACCCCCTCCCGGTCATGCAAGCCCCCCCTTCCCCCATCAAAATACAGGGCCAACCGGGGCTTGGCCCTGGCCGAGGCCAGGGCCGGCAGTGACCGTGGCCCTGGCAGCGGCCAGGGCCGGCCGTGGCCCTGGCCTCAGCCAGGGCCGGTCGTGGCCATGGCCAAGGCTGGCCCTCGCCATGGCCAGGGCCTCCTAGCCCTGGCCTGGCCTCGGCCAGGGTTGGCCCTGGCCACGGCCAGGGCCGGCCAGGCCCTGGCCGAGGTAGGCCATGGCCGGCCATGGCCTGGCCCTAGCGGAGACCATGGCCGGCCTTGGCCTCTTGGCCATGGCCGGCCTTGGCCTCTTGGCCATGGCCGGCCTCCCCCTTGCATGGGGTTGGCCGCACACCCCCACCGGAGGGGTTGGCCTTGTTTGTTATTGGCCGTAGCCAACCCCCTCCGCATGGGGAGGGGGGATGCATTGTCTGTATGGCCAATATGGCCATGGGGATCATGCACCAAAGATGTCATCTTCTCCATTGAGAATAACCACCGCCATCTTCTTCTCCGATGAAACACCCGTTCGTTGAGAAAGTAGTTATTCTTTAATGGCTGTGTGCCAAAATGAAAAAATAACACACTTTCAAGGCCGCAAACTTCACACTCCACATGAAGAGAGTTCACATTCCCTATTGAATGGAGACTCAGCATCCATGAAGAGTGCGAGTTTGGCGAGATGAATGGTCAGTTCTTCCCGTCACGGAGAGTTCCTGCCATATACGTAATGACAGAAGACCCTAACGTGAAAAGAACAACTGCTGCGATTCTCTCCGTCATGATGCGCTCCTACCATATCCATAATGGTAGGAAACTCATTCGTGAAAAAGACAACGCCTCGTTCATCGATGAGACCGAGGCGACGGTTAGACCGGGGCGAACCCGTATGGCTTTGATACCAATGTTGGATCATGTCAAAACAACGACGTTAGGATCGAATAATAACATAGACTTACGTTAGCGTATGCTTCACCGTAGTCTCTGAACTTCACCCTCGGACTCGCCACAACGGTCGGTACTTCATCACGGAGGATTGAAGCAGCGTTTCACCGTCTAAATCTCTATTTAGAAGAGGATTTTAATGGAAGGGAGAAGAAGAACACAAGTTGCCTTATGCAAACTTATGGCATGGTAAGATTAGTGTAAATGCCTTACCCTTGGGTCCTATTTATAGGCTTTAGGGGTAGTTATTGTAGGAAATAACTAAATATAAGCTTATTAGCCTATATTAGCACTTACACTTATCCTCTTCTTTATTCACTTATCAAGTGCCTGTATGCACTTATAAAGTGGCTTTTTCCACTTATCGAGTGGTCCTTTTCGCACGAGAAAAGGTTCCCTTCGTGTACGCTTTCATGCACGCAACATCTGAGGTTCATAGACCCTCATACATCCCCTCATGGGTGTATACATGTCGTCCATGTCCAACTGTTCCCACCGTCAAGCTCAAGGTTTGCATGGAGCTAATTGCTTTGTTGGCTTAGGTGGTGCCAGAGGGCGTGTTTTCCGAGACGATGATGATAGTAGAGAGAGGGTCATGGCACACAGCGTGGAGGTGCTGAAGTCATTGGTGATGAGATTTGAATCAAGGTAGAGTGTTGTTTTTTGTGATTCAAATCCCATGGTGAAGGTTTCCCAGGTGACTCGGTCGAGTAGCCATCTACTCGACCGAGCAGTAGCAGCACAGCAGAGACCGAGCAGACAGAAAGTTTGGGGAAGTTTTTCCCCTTGGCTCGGGTGACTCCTACCCGGTGGAGTAGGAGGCTACTCGATCGAGCGGCTAGCTACTCGATCGAGCGGCTAGCTACTCAACCGAGCAGCAGGAAGACTCTGTCTGCCCAAGAAGCCCGAGAGCTTGTTTTTTGAAGAGGAATACTGACACTCGGGCCGAGTAGATATGCTACTCGACCGAGTCGACTTGAATCCACCCAGCAATTATCTTAGGGCATGTCAGCTCGACCGAGCAGGCCGAGCTGACAGCCGACTCGGGCCAAGTCCATGCGGGCCCATGCGAGATAAAGGAGCGGCCTAGATGTGTTTTTTCCTATTGTTTTGAATTTCTACTTAAACCTAATTATTGTTTTAGATTATGTGTAGAAGCCTCTTTTAGATAGAGAGACTTTTTGGAGAGCCTCTTGCTACCCCCATTGGAGATTGGAGAGAGTTTTAGGGTTTGTGTTCTTGAGAGAAAGGTTTGGTTTTTCCTTCTCTTCTTCTTCCATTGATTTCTTCCTATTGAGTGGATTGGTGAGGGCTTGTTCCGTTTCACAGGCTATTACTTACGCATGAGGAAGCGAGTTTGTTACCTTAATTGTTTGGATTTCTCTACTAGTGGAATCATCTCAGATCGGATTGTTGGATGTAGGTTGTTTACAACCGAACCATGGTAAATTCTCTTGTGTCCGCGATTGATTTATTTGTTGCTGTGATTCGTTTGCTACTTTCTATTGCAAGGTCATTTGGGAATTTTGTTGGGTCATTGGGACTAGATTTTTGCTAGCTCTATATTCCAGATCAGTTTATTAGGGTTGGTTTCCGCATTGATCCTAAGGCGATTTGGATTTTATCCCAAAGATACAACATTGTTTATTTAAAGAATTGATAATGATATTATTTTGATTCAAATATATGTGGATGATTTTATTTTTGGTTCTATTAACGAAGTGTTAAGCCAAGAATTTGCAAAGCTTATGCAGGAAGAGTTTGAAATGAGCCACATGGGTGAGCTCACTTTCTTTTTAGGTTTGCAAATAAAGCAATCGAAGGAGGGGACATTTATCCACCAAATATGATATGCCAAGGACTTGCTCAAAAGGTTTGGAATGGAAAATTCTTCGGGGAAAGATACACCGATGGCTACTTCAACTCATTGGACAGGAATGAAAATGGTATGAAAGTTGATCAAAGGAAATATCAATGTATGTTTAGATCTTTACTTTATTTAATTGCTAGTAGATCTGACATTATGTTTAGTGTATGCCTATGTGCTAGATTCCAAGCAGACCCTAGGGAATCACATCTTAGGACAGTAAAACACATTTTTAGGTATCTTAAGACCACTTCAGATTTTGGACTATTTTATCCAAAAACTAGCACCTTAGATTTAATTTCTTATAGTGATTCTGATTATGCAGATAGCAAAACCACTAGAAAAAGCACTAGTGAAACATGTCACTGTTGAGTATTGACTCCCCGGATTTGGTTTTGATGATGAACAAACATAAATATTGTGAACTAACTCTTTGTGAGCGCAGTTATGGAGATCGTCGCCAAATTTCTATGAACATCAAAAGCGACGTCTCAAGACTTCTCAAAGCGTGTGATCGTGTGCCTAAAGTTTCGTTGAAGCTCAAGGACCATTATTGAAGTTAAGAAGATTTGCTTGAAGCTTTTGAAGACGGTTCGTCAAGTTTTATTTATAGTCTTCTAGCTTCTTTTCGTAGAATGTTAAGCCTTGAGTAGGTCTTACGTTTTAATCTTCATTTTGCTCATATCATTAGAGCTAGGATCTTATTAGAAGCCCATAGAATCTTTCCCGAAGCTTAACGCTTCTTATCGCGGCTTCTTGTGCATGTTAGTTGGTTCAAGAAGAAGAACCAACCGACTAGATGGCAATCTAGTCGGTCGGCAAAGCTTCTTGAACCAACTAGAATGCCTTCATCATTTTCAGCTCACTTACAGTTTACAGTTAGTCGGTCCAAGAAGGTTCACCGACCGACTAGTTGTGAAACTAGTCGGTTAGGAATCCTTCTTAGACCGACTAGTTGAGCTTCCACTGTTCAGCCTAACTTACTGTTTACAGTTAGTCGGTCAAAGCACAACGACCGACCGACTAGTTGAGAAACTAGTCGGTTGAAAGTTGTTCTTAAACCGACTATTTGTATTTGAATTCAGCCTATTCTATTTCATCTGTTAGTCGGTCAAAGAACACTCACCGATCGACTAGTTGTGAAACTAGTCGGTTGGCAAGTCTTCTTGGACCGACTAGTTCTTCATTGCCTGAACTTCTCTTTTGGTTGTTCTTCAGTTAGTCGATTCATGTTGATTCACCGACCGACTAGATGTGAATCTAGTCGGTCAGTGATCCTTCTTTGACCGACTAGTCTGCTTCAGAATAGAGCCGTTGGAGCATTAAATGCCACGAATTTTGCTCTCTCTTTCCTCTATCCTATATATACTTGAAGGGCTGCTTTCATAGCATTCAAGGCTGATATTTATTGAAGTTTAGAGAATCAAAGAGAAGCATTAATTCTCATTTCCAAGCTCATTCATTTCTAAATAATCTCTCTCCCACTCTTATTTCCAAAGAGAGATTCACTTTGATTGTGAGCCATTCAAGCCAAGAGCTTGATCCAAGGTCACCAACATCTTCCTAGGCCTCCATCGCTGATCAACATCTTAGAGCTAGGGTTTGGTGCCTTCATCTTCCCCAAAATCCTTCTTGCCCTAAAATCGTAAGTTTTACTTAAGGCATAGGATTTTGTTGGTAAGTTCACATTTCATTTTACTTTGAATATTGCAAGTTTTACTCTCGGTTGTGAGAATTTGTTTGTGATCCCGGTTTGTGGGAGTCACAATTTCATTTGTGTATGATTTGATCTTGTAGATGTTTCTACAAGTATTTCATAGTGCAAATTTGAGTTAGAAATTTCTAACTCAAGTATCCGGAGAGGATCCGAATGTTTGGGACGTAGAATCACCGGGAACAAGTCGGAGAGACTTGGGTGGATCCGAACCCGTTATATCGTCTGTTTGCGATTGCATTTCTTTGTTGTCAATATTTACATTTCCGCATTGTTGGTTGAGTTTGCAAGATAATTAGGAATTATCTTCTTAATTATTTTAAAGTACTATTCACCCCCCCCCCCCCTCTAGTACTTGTGTAGTAGCTGCGTAGGGCATTACATTTGGTATCAGAGCCAAGTACCTAGCTATGTCTTCCAACGACAACAAGACCGTACGTCCACCTTCAGACTACAGCACCTTCAGGAACCGTGAAGGAGCTTCTTCGGTGATGGAAGGACACTCCTTGACAAGGCCTCCCTTCTTCAACGGTACCAACTATGGGTACTGGAAATACCGGATGGAAACTTTTCTCCGGAGCGCTTCACTATGGAGAGCCACGTTGACGGAGTACGTCGAGCTCGCTGAAGAAGATTTCACGAAGTGGGATACCGCGAGGTCACCACGGAGGTAAGCAATGCCAAGGAAATGAACTCCTTGCAATGCGCTTTGGAGCCCGAGAACTTCAACAAGATATGCACATGTAAGAGTGCATATCAAATATGGAACTCACTCCTCATCTTGCATGAAGGAACGAGTATGGTAAGAGACTCCAAACTCGTGGTTGTAAATAAAGATTACGAGTTATTTCATATGCAACAGGGTGAGAAGATGAAGTAGTACTATTCTCGCTTCGTTGACATCACCAACGAATTGGAGGCTCTTGGAAAGACCTACACCCAAAAGGAGAAAGTCTCAAAGATCATTGATGGACTTTCTTCTTGTTGGGAAAAACGTACCTTCGCCATCGAGGAAGGTAATGATATGAGTAAGTATACTATTATTCAACTAATGGGTACCTTGATGTCTTATGAGGTACGCAAGGATAGCAAACTAAAGTTGCAGAACAAGATGAAGTCTTACTTGAAGCAAGACGAGCCAAAGAAAAAGACGATTGCGTTCAAGGCCGCTCCATCTACATCTACATCTACCGATGATGAAGACTCGGAAGACGAGTTGGACTTGGAATCCATTGCCCTCATGGCAAAGAAGTTCAACCGATTCTTCCGGAAAGGTAATTTCAAGAACAAATCTAAATTTAGTTCTTCTAACGCCTCCGCTCCTCTGTGCTTTAAATGCAACAAGCCAGGACACATGAAAGCGGATTGTCCTCAAAATAAGCAAAAGAAAAGGTGGAAGGCGCCAAAGTTCGACAAATTAAAGAAGTACAAGAAAGGGTACAAGAAAGGGTACAAGAAAGGGCTTGTCGGGACATTCACCGACTCCGACGAGGACTCCTCAAGTGGAGAGTCGGATGATGAGCAAGTGGAGCAAGCACACATGTGCTTCATGGCACGAGAGGGACGTGATCAAGGATCTTCCTCCGATGATAGCGAGGATGAAGGCGATGAGGTAACTATGGATAAACTTAGATTAGCGAACGAGCAAATATGGTCTAAGTATTCTAAATTAGTAAATAGATATACTAAGATAAAAGATGAGCTAGCTAGCATCCAAACCTCGCCTAAACCTATCATCATCATCAACGACACCGTTGTTGAAGATTTGAGAAATGAGATTGTAAATCTCAAATATCAACTTGAGCATGTTCATATTGAGGAATCGGATGAACATGAGATGGCGGATTTGATTTCTCGAAACTCAACTTTGAGTATTGAGAATGAGAATCTCAAATCTCGTGTTTGTGTACTCACATCGCAAGTGTCCACTTTGGATGCTTCTATGCATTCTCTCACCGAGAAGTATGAGTGCACATTAGGTCGAATTAATAAATTCAATAAAGGTAAGGACCATTTGGATAAAATCCTAAATGAATTACTTCCGGCCAATCATCACATTGGCTTGGGGTATAAGATGGGAAGTTCATCCAAATCGTCTACCACCTTTGTTAGGTCAACTTCTGATGCCTCAACGAGTGGGAGCAAACACTCTATTGGTAGTTCATCTACCAATGGTGCTTCCACCTCGTACACACCCTCGTTTGGAAAGAAACCCACTTTGGGTGGACCTCCAAAGAAGGGTCATGCTTATATGTACACCAATACCATGCCACATAGGAACACACATCCTACTCCACATGTTCACACATATGATGATTTTTATGCACCACATCCACGGGCACGTGCACACCATGTGAGACACACTCACGCACGTGTTTCTCCACATGCATATGTTCATCCACACCATCATATGAATAATTATCATCATGCACCATTTCATCATGTGCCATATGCCTATCCACGACATGCATCACGTAGAAATCAACAACGTATGCATTCTCCCAATAGGAATAGGGCTCCCAAAAACTTCACTATTTGGAGCCCGAAGGACATAAACATGCATGAAAAACAAGCTTACATGAATGCTTATTTTATGAATGTCGTGCATAATGATGATTATGTGGGGAAGTCTAAGTCCAATTGGACTTGGCTTCCAAAGGTCTAATCTTTTAGGACCCAATGACTTTGGGTACCATGATACGATATTTTCTATCTTTAGGTACTCAAGAAAAAGAAACGGAGCAACAAATCCAAATTTAGCTCCAAGAATAATTGGATACTCGATAGCGGGTGTTCAAAACACATGACGGGTGACACACAATTGCTCTCCGGAGTGGTGCCCATTGTAAATGGAAACCAGGTAGTCTTTGGAGGCAACGAGAGCGGAACCATCATAGGTGTTGGCAAAGTTGGAAATCCTTCTAAACCACTAATAAGTGATGTTTACCTTGTTAAATGATTAAACCACAATCTTATTTCAATAAGCCAACTTTGTGACAAAGGTTACAAAGTTAGTTTTGCGAAAGGAATGTGCCATATTTTGAGAAAAGATAATAATGATTTATTGTTTTTCGGCACACGCCATAAGGATATATATATTCTAGATCTCCCTAAGTCATATGAACAATGTCTCATTGCCAACACAAGTGAACAACACTTATGGCATCGACGTTTTGGTCATGTGAACTTTGGAACACTTTTTAAGCTTTCCAAGTTAAATTCTATTAGAGGCTTCCCTAAGCTTGTCTTTCAACATAAAAGCTTTTGTGATTCGTGTCAACGAGGCAAGCTTCCAAAATCTTCATTTAAACCTAAGAAAAGCATTTCATCTAAGCGGCCACTAGAGCTATTACTTCTAGATCTTTTTGGGCCAACTAGAGTTGCTTCATTAGGTAATGCTAGATATGGACTTGTCATCGTTGATGACTTTTCTAGATTTACTTGGGTATTTTTCTTAAGTAATAAAAATGATGCTTTTGAAAACTTCACAATATTTGTTAAGAAAGTACAAAATCTCATTGAACCACCATTGTCACTATTCGTAGTGATCATGGAGGGAAATTTGAGAATAAGTCTTTCTCAAATTTTTGTGATGAAGTTGGTATTACTCACACCTTTTCCTTCCCTCGCGCACCTCCTCAAAATGGTGTTCTTGAGAGAAAGAATAGGACGCTAGTGGAAGGTGCTCTCACTATGCTTGATGATAGCCAACTTGGCCATCAATTTTGGGCGGAAGCGGTACATACCGCTTGCTATGTGTTTAATAGGATACTTTTGAGGCCCGGCACCAAACAAACTTGTTATAAATTATTGTTTGGTAGATTGCCTCAAGTTAAACATTTTCGAGTTTTTGGTGCAAAATGTTTTATTAAAAACACATATGGTAGTTTGGACAAATTTGATCCAAGATCCGATGAGGGGATATTTGTTGGATATTCCTCCCGTAGCAAAGCCTACCGGATATATAACAAACGAACCTCAACGATCGAGGAATCACGTCATGTTTCATTTAATGAGGGTTTTGTCCCTACTAGAATTACTAATGATGATGACTCCATGGATGTCCTATATGATTCAATTGGTAATTCTAATTCTATTGATTCTAATGTTACTAACCCTTCTAATGAATCTTTTGAGAATGTTCCTAGTGATCAGGGAATTCCCAAACGGCTTCATACAGTTCGTGACCATCCTCATGAGCAAGTCATTGGCAACATCCTTGATAGTGTCAAGACGAGATCTCAAGTCAACTACTTCGCTCATTGTGCCTTTGCCTCCTCAATAGAGCCAAAGAATATTAACGAAGCTTGCGAAGATAGTGCTTGGATCCTTGCCATGGAGGAGGAACTCATTCAATTCGAGAGGAATGAGGTTTGGGAGCTTGTTCCATTGCCATTGAAGAACCACACCGTTATAGAAACGAAGTGGATTTTCAAGAACAAGACCGACGAAAACCAAATCATCGTCCGGAACAAAGCTCGGTTAGTAGCTCAAGGCTATCGGCAAGAGGAAGGTATTGATTTCGAAGAATCCTTTGCTCCGGTAGCTAGATTAGAATCTATTAGATTATTGTTATCTTTTGCATGCAATAAAGATTTTAAACTCTTTTAAATAGATGTAAAAAGTACATTTTAAAACGGAGATGTTGTTGAGGAAGTTTATGTTTCTCAACCTCCGGGTTTTATAAATGAAAAATTTCCAAATCACGTTTTCAAACTTAAGAAAGCACTTTACGGTTTGAGGCAAGCTCCTCGAGCTTGGTATGACCGCCTAAAGAACTTTCTTTTGGATTTGGGTTTTAAAATGGGTGAAGTTGATTCTACATTATTTGTTAAGTATTCGAATAATGATATTATAATAGTTCAAATTTATGTTGATGATATCATTTTCGGTGCTACTAACTTCACTCTTTGCGAAGAGTTTTCTAATGTTATGAAGGATCAATTTGAGATGAGCCACATGGATGAGCACAAATATTTCTTAGGTCTCCAAATTCGCCAAATGAATGATGCAATCTTCATCCACCAAACCAAGTACACGGTGGAGTTGCTAAAGCAATTTGGAATGGAGAATGCCTCCGGGAAGAAGACTCCAATGAGCACTACTACACACTTGATAAAGATACGGGCGGTAAAGATGTATACATTCGTCTATATCGAGGTATGATAGGTAGTTTATTATATCTTACTGCTAGTAGGCCCGATATTATGTTTGTCGTATGTGTATGTGCTCGTTATCAGTCTCAACCTAAGGAATCTCACTTAGTAGCGGTAAAACGTATTATCCGTTATTTAAGTTACACACTCGACTTTAGATTACTTTATCCAAAGTCTAGCACATATGAGTTAATCTCATATAGTGACGCAGATTATGCAGGATGCAAATCCGACAGGAAAAGCACCAAAAATTCTATTGTCTCTTGGTTTTCCAAGAAGCAGAATTCTGTATCACTTTCAACCACCGAGGCGGATTATATTGCCACCGGTGCTGCGTGTGCTCAGGTTCTTTGGATGAGACACACTCTTAAAGACTTTGGTATAAACTGTGATACTTGCCCTATCATGGTGGATAACGAAAGTGCAATATGTCTCTCTAAGAATCTGGTACACCATTCCCGTTCTAAACACATAGATGTCCGACACCATTTTCTAGATGATCATGTTGCTAAAAAGGACATCATTTTAGTGTACATTGAAACCCAGAAGCAAATCGCCGATATTTTACGAAACCATTCAAGGAAGACTCCTTTGTGCAGTTGCGTCGAGAATTGGGGATTATGGGTGAATCTGAGATTTAGGATTCATATTTTGTTCAATAATCTTGCATGCTATTAAATTTCATTTATATATGCTCATGCTAGAATTATTGAGATTTTCTGGATTTTTGGTTGAATTTTCGGAATTTATGCTCGAAATATTCATGAACGTCGTATTTAAGATCTTCGATGTTTTATGTGATAGTATAATGATATATGAGAGTATTTCGATGTTTCGTCCAAGTGCGATTAGGAGAGATCTCAAAATTTCAAATTCTAAAATTTTTGGACTCTTTTAGTCGGTCCAAGTTCATTGGCCGATCGACTATGTAACGACTGGTTTTCATGTATCTGGATTTATTATATTATATTATATGTTTTGGTGGATTTTCTCCTTATATGTGGTTTTCGTCTCCGTAACTTTCATTTTCGATCGTTTCGTCGTGTTTTCTTAGCTTCTTCCTTAGAATCGTCGATTTTGGAGCAAGTCATTCGTGACGGGCTTCATATCGGTCATATCTTATTGGTAGATCAAAACTAGGAGTCTTAGGAATCGATCCCGGAGCTTCGCGCTCCATTTCGGAACTTTTGGTGCTCATTAGCCGGTGTAAGAAGGGGCACCGACCGACTAGATGACGATCCAGTCGGTCGGAAAACCTTCTTGAACCGACTAGTTGGCTTTGTAAATTTCTCAGGAGTTACTGTTTATCGTTAGTCGATCTAAGAACGTTGGTTGACCGACTAGGTTGCAAACTAGTCGGTCGGCAATGCTTCTTTAACCGACTAACTCATTAACTATTTTTGGTACCAGTTACTGTTCCTTCTTAGTCGGTCTAAGTTCATCTTTCGACCGACTAGTTGTTAAACTAGTCGGTTAAGTTTTGTACTCAGACCGACTAATTCTTGGTTCTTCTGTACAGTCGAGTACTGTTCACTTTTAGTCGGTCTAAGAACGTTCATCGACCGACTAGATGTAAAACTAGTCGATCAGTAGTTGTTCTTTGACCGACTAAATCTAAACCCTATTTTGTACAGGGGTTACTGTTTACACTTAGTCGGTCTGCGTTGGTCAACCGACCGACTAGTTCCCAAACTAGTCGGTCAGTGGTTGCTCTTTGACCGACTAAACAGTACAGGAAACCCTAGTTTTGCCCTAGCCGCCACCAAACTCTATAAATACCCCTCCAAACGTTTTCTTCTTCTTCCTCATGACCTAAAACCCTAGTTTCTCCCCCATTGAGCCCCCTACTACCTCAAACCCTTATTCCTTCATCCCAAGCTCATCCTCCATCATCCAAACCCTCCCTTAACACATTCTACCTCTCATCTTCCTCAAACCTTCATCAAATCCCCCAAATCCCCCAAAACCCCATTTCTCCAAACTTCTCCATCCATTTCCAGATCTGAACCCTAGGTTCCCCGGAGCGTTTCTTCCGTCGCCGTGGTTGCTCGGCATCATTCTTCCGTTTCCTATACGGTAATAATCGATCTATTAATGTTTTCATGACACGTTGTGTTTTTGTGAAACCCTAATGAAATGAATATTGTTTTGATGATTGTTTCTCCATAACAGTGACTTCCCCGTAGATTAGCGTCCGTGGGACGAACCCTCGTTGATCGTCATCCTCGGTGCTAGGCAAGTGAAACTTGTCACTTAGGGTTTTGGGCCATGTCTTAGGCCATTTGCTTGTTGTAGGCGTAAAAGAGACTAGGCGACGAAATGATACTCGCCTAGGCGCAAATTTAGGAACTAGCTTGACAACGAAGCTAGATCCGACATTTATCATGTTGCACAATTACCATGTCATGTTTAATTTCCATTAACGGTACGCAAATTAATTGTCATGTCATTGCATTCTTTAAGTGTTTCTGTGATTGCGTAGCTTCGCTACGATACTTGTGTTTCCTGGCTCGTGTTCCAGAAGCGGGCCATGTGTTGGTTGATAGTCAATGGCCGAACTACTTGTTTCCGGCTAGGTTCACCCCTACGCCAAATGCTTATGAGTCGTGAACTAGAATGCGAGCTCTTGTGCGGGGCAACCCTGGCTCATTTACTGAGCTCGTGTGCAGGGACCCTGGCTCGTTCACATGTGGGTATTGGGGGTAAGAGTTAAGCGGCCAATCAACTGGGAGTCTGCCCGATCAGCAACTGCAGTGGTAAGGCGTAAACTCTGGGTTCTGGGGTAGTGTTAAGCGGTCAATCAGCGTGAATGCCAAACCGTTCAGTTGTAAGGCGTAAACATCTACAAACAACTTGAAACGTGACTAGTGAAATGATTGAGATTGTTAGTAGCTTGGCTACTCTTGACTTGTCCCGATAATTGTTCTCTTGTACTTATTGTTTCACCATGTCTTGCTTGTGCACTCATGTTATAACTGCCATGTCATGCATACTATAACTGCTAGGTTGCTAGTTGCCTTCCTTTTCAGTTTCCTTGCCCAAGTCTTTTAGACTTGCTGACATGTGCCCCTTTACTCTTTTGGGTGACACATGTTAGATCCTGAGCCTGAGTACATTGTGGAGGACGAGGTGTTTGCTGACGCCGAGCCCGAGCGTGTGTTTGACGGGGAGTATGTGGACACTGGGGACCAGTCCTAGTGTCTTCGTTGAGCTTTCCCTTTTGTTTAGACTGCTGTTTTGTTGTCGGTGCGTAGCACCTATACTTTGTTACGTTGTTGCTTTTGTTGGCCTTGTTCTGGGCCTTTAGACTCTTTCTTTTAGCCTGGTGGCTTTTCTGGATGTTGAACTTAATTTTCATGTTAGACAAATTATGAGATGTGAGATTTTATTTCTGTCTCTCCTTGTGTTATTATTGTTGTTCTGTTTGTGGTTACAGGGACATGCTTATGTTTTATTAACGCTTATCGGGTTTGGGGCTTCACAGCTCCACTCTCGTGCGGACCTTTTCACGTCTCGCCTCCATTTTAGGGAAGCGGGGCGTGACAGACTAGATTTAGTTCTAGTCGGTTAGTGAATGAACGCAGACCGACTAACTCTAGCCCTAATTTTGGCTTCAGTTACTGTTTGCACTTAGTCGGTTCATGTTCATTGGCCGACCGACTAGATCGTCATCTAGTCGGTCAGTGCTTGAACTGTGACCGACTAAATGCACATGGACTGTTGCGTCTTTTTGCATTCCAAGTCGATTAAAACAGCCCCGCACCAATTAGAATCTATTCTAATCGGTGCATTCCTCCTTTCTCAGCCCAAACCCCTTCGACTTCTCATCCTCCTCCACCGGTTGCTGTCGATCTCCGACCATCTCTGGCCGTCGATCCCTCTCTCTCCTCCTTCTAGGGTATTGCTCTCTCTCTCTCTCTCTCTCTCTCTCTCTCGTTTTAGGGTTAGATCTCAATCGATTTCCGTCGGTTTAGGGTTTGTTCGAGGGGTGTTTTTCGACCTAGTTTTTGCGTTCTATTTCGATTGCGCGTGTCTTGTCTCGATCATGGCAAAGACACGTATCCCCATCCGTCCATCTAGTCCGTCTCCTATGACCGTAGAGTCTCCGTCTACGGACCCCCCTCAACCCAAACGCCGATCCAAATCGACACATCCATCATCTTCTTTACCTCCTCTTAAGAAAAAGAGGACGGCGATAGCCAAGCCTATAGCCCGATCTACTCAACCTAAGCCCAGCTCTTTCCGTGCTCCCACTCCTCCAGCTGATTCTGACTCTGACACCGAGTATATTCCGGAGTCCGAGCATACCGCTAGGGCTCCTACTCCTCCTCCTCGTTCTAGCACTCGTCAGCCTAAAGGGAAGGCTCCCATGCCATTGGGCGGTGTAGATATATCGTTGTGTCGCGATGACTCGTTGTGTCTCGCGGCTTACAACCATATTGAGCACTATACATTGCTATTGGAGCACTTCGTTCAGTTCTCCGATTTTCCACATCTCCCCGATCTTCTTTCCCATAGCGGCCTCATCAATTATCTTTGCCATGACCCTAAGGCGAATCCTCACCCGTACCCCCGTCTCGTTAAACTTTTCTACGCGAATCATGTCCGGGGTCAGTATGACGACACCCACTCCATTGAGACGACTGTCTTGGGGACACCTATTGTCCTCACGGTCGAAATCTTAGGGGAGTTGATAGGTGTGTCATCCTCTGGCCTTCTTCCTGCCGATATCTCTGTCGATGACATTTCTGATCTTGACCAGGCGATGCTCATCGAAATGTTTCATGTCATCCCTCCCGCCATGATTGGCGTCCCCTCGAAGTCTTTTAAGCCTAATGACTGGGTTCTAAATCTTATCCTGAAGTCGTGCCTCCTTCCAAAGTACAGCTCATCTAGCTTACCCTCCCAGCCATTCCTTAAACTCATCTACGCTCTTTTCATGGGGATCGAGATCAATTGGGCATGGCACGGATTATTCTTGATAAGATGGACTCCTTCGAATGTATTCGAAAGTCCACCAAGTCAGCCCACATTCCATATCCGTGCCTATTGACTCTCGTCTTTCGTCGTTTCGGTGTCCCTCTCACTCCCGATGATGAGCATCCTCTTGGTCCTCCCATGAATGCGACGGCCGTCAAGAAGTCTCTTGCGGCACTTCGTCACGTTCAGAGGACGACTCCTTCAGCTTCTGCATCAGCTGCTCCTGCTCGCTGTCCTACTCTGTCGCTCGCTGAGTTTGTAGTTTCCCTGCGATGTGTTGAGTCTCGTGTCTCTCGTATTGAGGAGATGCTTGCTCGCATCTGCTCTCACTTTGGTATTGAGGTTCCTCCGTCGGTTTCTGACGATGAGGAGATGGATGAGGATGAGCTCTAGGATCTCATTAGATCTGCTGCACGTGCCCCTGAGGGTACGTCTGCTCGTGCTGCTGCTACTTCTGCTGGTGATCCCGAGAGCACACCTGCTGCCACCTTTCCTCCGGTGGATACTTCGTCTGGTGCTCCCAAGACCACTCTAGTTGCCACTCTCCCATCAGTTGACACTCCGGTCATCCTTGAGACCACCACTCCTTCTGTAGAGCCTGCTGCTGTTGCAGATCCTCCTTCCGCCTCCTGAGCTTGCATTGGAGGACTCTCCCTAATGCACTTTGGATGATATATCTTGTAGTGAGAGAGTTGGATAGGATAGTTGGTGGTTATGGATTTTTTTCGACATTTTGATGTATTTTGATGTATTTTAGATGGATGTCTGTATGTTTTGAGATACTTCGATATCTGTTGTGATATATGTTGTATGTGTGCACCGATCTTTCGATCGTGTTTCTGTATGTTGGCAGATGTATACTTTTGATGTATCCATGTTCTTATATATATACATCGTGTTGCCATTTACTTCTTTTGTGCACATTATATTTTTGTCTCTGATGTTGACTTCGTCGCTCGACAATTAAATCTTGATTTAATAGAAATTAATCCATGAAAACAAAGAATTGTTTTCCATGCACTTAATTCATCAAGAATGTTGATATTGGAGAGTATGTTCCATAACTCAATACGTGAAATTGATTTGAGTTTTGATGATTTTATTTTTCGATTATCGACTATGGTCTCGTTGGCACGCTTTGATTTACTTTGTATTTTCCTTTGGTGTCATTTGGACCGTGGTCATATTCTTCAACTCCCGTGCTTTTATTTATAGCCATTGTTGTTGTCATTGTTCTCCTCCCGCTCTTTTTGCTTATGCCAAAGGGGGAGAGAATTAATAATGACGATGTGCTAATGATAATTTAAAGCAATTTACCGTGAATCTAATTTGATATGTTAGATTCAGGGGGAGTTAAGATATAAAAATGGATTTCAAATCCGAAATTTCAATAATTAGATTCTCATTTTATACTTTACTCGTCTCCTTGATGCGTATGATTATTATTTAATTTGGAATTAACGTGTCATCAATGCAGGGGGAGTAAGTAAATTTAATTTGAATCATTATTTTTTATTATTATTTATGTTGGTTTGTCATCACCAAAAGGGGGGAGAATGTTAAGTATTGACCCCCGGATTTGGTTTTGATGATGAACAAACATAAATATCGTGAACTAACTCTTTGTGAGCACGGTTATGGAGATCGTCGCCAAATTTCTATGAACATCAAAAGCGACGTCTCAAGACTTCTCAAAGCGCGTGATCGTGTGCCTAAAGCTTCGTTGAAGCTCAAGGACCATTATTGAAGTCAAGAAGATTCGATTGAAGCTTTTGAAGACGGTTCGTCAAGTTTTATTTATAGTCTTCTAGCTTCTTTTCGTAGAATGTTAAGCCTTGAGTAGGTCTTACGTTTTAATCTTCATTTCGCTCATATCATTAGAGCTAGGATCTTATTAGAAGCCCATAGAATCTTTCTCGAAGCTTAACGCTTCTTATCGCGGCTTCTTGTGCATGTTAGTTGGTTCAAGAAGAAGAACCAACCGACTAGATGGCAATCTAGTCGGTCGGCAAAGCTTCTTGAACCGACTAGAATGCCTTCATCATTTTCAGCTCACTTACTGTTTACAGTTAGTCGGTCCAAGAAGGTTCACCGACCGACTAGTTGTGAAACTAGTCGGTTAGGAATCCTTCTTAGACCGACTAGTTGAGATTCCACTGTTCAGCCTAACTTACTATTTACAGTTAGTCGGTCAAAGCACAACGACCGACCGACTAGTTGAGAAACTAGTCGGCTGAAAGTTGTTCTTAAACCGACTAGCTGTATTTGAATTCAGCCTATTCTATTTCATCTGTTAGTCGGTCAAAGAACACTCACCGACCGACTAGTTGTGAAACTAGTCGGTTGGCAAGTCTTCTTGGACCGACTAGTTCTTCATTGCCTGAACTTCTCTTTTGGCTGTTCTTCAGTTAGTCGATTCATGTTGATTCACCGACCGACTAGATGTGAATCTAGTCGGTCAGTGATCTTTCTTTGACCGACTAGTCTGCTTCAGAATAGAGCCGTTGGAGCATTAAATGCCACGAATTTTGCTCTCTCTTTCCTCTATCCTATATATACTTGAAGGGCTGCTTTCATAGCATTCAAGGCCGATATTTATTGAAGTTTAGAGAATCAAAGAGAAGCATTAATTCTCATTTCCAAGTTCATTCATTTCTAAAGAATCTCTCTCCCACTCTTATTTCCAAAGAGAGATTCACTTTGATTATGAGCCATTCAAGCCAAGAGCTTGATCTAAGGTCACCAACATCTTCCTAGGCCTCCATCGCTGATCAACATCTTGGAGCTAGGGTTTGGTGCCTTCATCTTCCCCAAAATCCTTCTTGCCCTAAAATCGTAAGTTTTACTTAAGGCATAGGATTTTGTTGGTAAGTTCGCATTTCATTTTACTTTGAATATTGCAAGTTTTACTCTTGGTTGTGAGAGTTTGTTTGTGATCCCGGTTTGTGGGAGTCACAATTTCATTTGTGTATGATTTGATCTTGTAGAGGTTTCTACAAGTATTTCATAGTGCAAATTTGAGTTAGAAGTTTCTAACTCAAGTATCCGGCGGGGATCCGGGTGTTTGGGACGTAGGATCACCAGGAACAAGTCGGGGAGACTTGGGTGGATCCGAACCCGTTATATCGTCTGTTTGCTATTGCATTTCTTTGTTGTCAATATTTACATTTCTGCATTGTTGGTTGAGTTTGCAAGATAATTTGGAATTAACATCTTAATTATTTTAAAGTACTATTCACCCCCCTCTAGTACTTATGCAGTAGCTACGTAGGGCATTACAGTCACTTCCTTGGACATTCACTAGTTTCCTGGTTTAGCAAAAAGCAAAATTCTGTTTCACTTTCTATTACTAAGGAAAAATACATTGCTGACGGGCTTGCTCGTGCTTAAGTTCTTTGGATGAAACAAGCCCTAGCTAACCATGGTGTTAAGTGTCATACTAGTGTGATTTATTGCGATAATAAGAGTGCAATTAATCTTACTAAATATTCTCTTTTGCATCCTAGGACTAAACACATAGATGTTAGACATAGGTTCATTGATGATCATTGCACAAAGAAAGATATTGAGTTGAAATTTATTTCAATGATCATCAAGTAGCTGACATTCTCACTAAAGCTCTCAAGATTGATTCATGTGTCAAATTGTGAAGTGGACTTTGGATCATTAACGAGAGGGAGCTTAGTTGATTGCATTTATTCTTGCCATGATATTCTATTTATATGCATTTTATTGCTTATGTCACACTTCTACATTGGTTATTGCTCACTCTCTTTTTAGCTTTTTGATCATGTCAAAAGGGGGAGAATAATGTAAGTGTGACTCTCTTATGATATATGTCATTTTATGTCCAAAAGGGAAGAATGAGGTATGATTTAATTTTATATGTGTTTGACACATTATTGCACACTCACATTGTGGCACTTTGATTAAAATTATGATACATATGCTTTGTAGTTACTTATCTCTAACCAGCACTAATGCAAGGGGGAGTAACTTCTTCATAGCAATCATGCATTTGTGTAGGGGGAGTAAGTGTACAGACTTTTGTAATTTCATAATTTTTATCAAATTGTTTGCCATCATCAAAAGGGAGGAGATTGTTGGTTATTGCAAGAACCCTAAGTTGGTTTTGATGATTATGCAAACAATTAGTGTTACTAATTATGTTTTGAGATGATTTATGAGTGTAGGCTTTAAAGTCTAAAATGGTCAACCCAAGCTTGAAATTAATGAAGATATTGAATCAAAGCTCGATGACGAAGAGTAATTGGAGTTGGAGCTCACATTGGAGATCATAAGTTCAAGCCAAAGATTTAAGGAGTGCAAGACTTCAAAACAAGAAGATCAAGCCTATTAATGACACCAAACTCCAAAGATTGTGTGAATTGTGTCTTTTTCAATTTTCTTGTCTTAGAATGTCAAAGTCAATAGTTGAAGCTTGCACACACATAAAAATGATTTTAACTTCATAATTTATCTTAAGATATCTTGAACTTATTTTGAAACTGTTTAAACTACTTCTCTAGGCATTTGAGCAAAGTTTTTCATGTATCAGCAGAATAGCCGTCTACACTTTGTATTGTAACCGACTACTTTGTGAATGAAAACAAGGGTTTTGCTCTGTTGCTCAAAATAGCCGACTACAGTAGTCGAAGTAGTCACCTACATTAGTAGCGATAGTCGACTACTTCTATAGTAGTAGTCGAGTAATCTGCTTTAGAGACACAGCTCCGCGATTTTCGCTAGGTTGTCAAAAGAGACATTGTAAGGGCATTTTGGGAGGATTTTCCACGGTGTTTTAGTCCTAATTAAGGGAACTTTGCTGGAGATTTTTGGCACCCATATTCATATTATTCTGAGATTTATAAGCTTTAAAATCTTCTTCAGGCTCTCAAATATTTTAAAAGCTCTAAATCATGTTTAAACACTTTGGGCATTTAATTAAGAATCTACTCAAGCTTCATCTTGAATTTCTGAGATTCTAATCAAGTTTCTTTGATCTCCTTAAAGTTTTAATCTTCATTTTATTTGAGATCAAAAGTTTTTCCATAGCCACTTTAATACATAAGAAGCTTCATCAATTAGCTATAGTAATTTGTGAGAACTTCATTCCACGACAAAGGTTTGTATCATCACCTATTTTATGCCTAACCGAACATATATCCTTCCAAATTTATGCTGTATAACTTGCCATGAACCTAAGTACTAATTGAGGTGATGTTGAAGAATTAATAATAATAATAAACTTTTGGGATAATGACACACAACATTCTCAACGTTTCCCTGAAAATCACTTAAGTACCATAACTTTTATTTGCATCACTTAACAGCCCTATGATTACTTAAATAAGCTTTTCATTTATCTCTCCCCCCCCCCCTCTCATTCATGAACACGAGCTTGAGTGGGTATGCACTTGTATATAGTGGGTTTGTACTCACTCAAGCTCAGGTTCTTTACATAAATACCAACTTTCCATGAATACCCAAAGCAGAGAAGAAGAACAAACAAGTATTGAAAGAATAGAAAAAGGAAGTGAAAAGAAAAAAATGAACATAATGTTATGAGTGAAGGAGGCCAACCACTTTATCTCCCCATTATTCCCCCATTTAGTTAGCATAATAGGGACCTTTGGAATTCATACCCTTTGGTATTCCATATGATTGAATAAATAGAGGACCATGACCTTGAGCTATGGTTACTCTTTCTTTTGAGTTTCAACACGTTATCAGCACGTGAGCTCTCATTCTTGAGCTTCTCTTTTTATCGCCTCAAATCACCCTCACCACGCTTAGGAATCTTGGTTGATGCGATCCGTTGTGGCGATTTCTGCGCATTGAAGCTCGACCCCTTGGAATCTTTGGTTGACGCGATTCGTTGCGACGATTTCCACGGGGCATCGGAATCCGGGATTCATTCTATGGAACTTTATTTTTTTATCGATCTTCCCTAGATCTTTGATCTAGATGTAAAAAAAATTGATCCCTTAGATCAAAAAGATGGAGCATAGAATTTAAATTACATCTGCTTAAAATTGCATGTCAGAATACAATTAATTAAAAAAAATTAGCCCAACTGTCACGACCCGCTTCCTGAAATGGAGGCGAGGCATGACGAGGCCCGCTCAGGCTTGGAGCTGTGAGGCTCCAGCCTGTAAAGCGTCTGGAATAACCACGTAAGGTCCCTGTAATGCGAATCGGAACAAAGATAACAATAATAGAAAGAGACGAATAATAATATATTATAAATCTCAAAGTCCAGATAATATTCCAACAACCAGAAAAGCCACCAGGCTAACTAAAGAGAGTCCAAAAGAAAAGACCCAGCATGGCCAACAACAAAAGTAACAACAAAATGGTGCTACTCACCGACAAGCTAACAACAGACTAACAAAGAGAAACGACGAAGGAACACTAGGACTGGTCACCGGTGTCCTCGTACTCCACGTCAGCAACGGAATCAGGCTCAGACTCCACGAACTCGTCGTCCCCAGCTACAATCTCTGGCTCAGCCACTAACATGCGACACCCAAAGAGAAGGGGCACATGTCAGCAAAGTCTACAAGACTTTGTGCAAGGAAACAAAAAGGAAGGTAAAAGCAACCTAGCAATTCTAAAGTATGCATGACATGACATATCAGTTAAAGTAAGTGTGCAACAAGTAAAGTAAAGAAAGGTACAAGCATGGCATGGCATGGATGTCAAGTTTGCAAGGAATATTCACAAGGACAAGTACAAGTATAGTACGCACGTCGTGCACAGAGATTCCGCCCTTTGGCTAGAGAGGCTGTACGGGTCAACTCTTACGCTCAAGTGACCATTTATCCCTACCCCTCCACATGTATCGAGCCAGGGCCTTACCCCCGAACACGAAATGCTCGCTTCTGGATCACGAGCTAGGAAGTGTTTTAACAAGTATGGCGTAGGGTTATGCCCGCATAGCAGGTGCCTAGCCGGAAACATGGAAACACAGATTGTACAAGTATGCGGTAGCGTGTGCTACGATGCAACATACAAGTCATATGGCATGTAAGAATGCAAGTGCATGGCAGATATTCAATTAAAATGCGTACCGTTAGAGAAATTTAAACGTGGCAGGCAAATGCAAGAAATGACATGACAAAAGGCAATCCTAGCTCCGTTGTCAAGCTAGAATTTGAAATTGCGCCTAGACTGCTATCATTTCACGGTCTAGTCTCTTTCACGCTAAAAGCAAGGAAATGGCCTAAAGCATGGCCTAAAACAAGGTTGGCAAGTTTCACTTGCCTGGTTCCGGTGATGACGGTCGACGAGAGTTTGCTATTCTATGGGAATAGGTCACGTATACGAAGCGAAAGAACGACGATCCAAGACACATATGAATCTGCAGGTAGGAGAGGATCTCGGCGTATCCAGATTGTCGTTGCTAAATCAGATCTAGCACGGCAACGGAAGGAGCGATCCCGGGAACTACGGTTGAAGAGAACTCCTCGCGGTGGAGATACAACAGATCTGGAGAATGGAGATTGTAGGGGAAAAACTGGAGCAAGGAGAATTTGGGGTTTTTAGGGTTGGCTGGCGGCCTATAGGGTGATTGCCGGCGCAATGGAGGGTGAGAGGGAGCACGGGAGGATGAGGAAGGGTAGGAGGAAGGTTGGGGGATGATGGAGAAGAAATGTCGGCTAGAAAATATGAAGGAAAGATAGAAAGGATCGAGGGTTTAAATAAAGAAAAGGTGTGACGGCTGCAACTTAACCTAGGGTTTCTGGGCATATTAGTCGGTCAGTCAAGAGTGGTCGACCGACTAGTTTGGGAACTAGTCGGTCGGTCGTCCAACTGAGACCGACTAAAAGGCAAACAGTGAACAGGGTCGACACAGGGTAGACAGATTTAGTCGGTCTATGAGGGTCCGTCAACCGACTAGTTTGGGAACTAGTCAGTCGGTGAATATTCATTGACCGACTAAGAGCAAAATATGAAAGACAATAAGTATTGACAGTTAGTCGGTCTAAGAAGAAACTCTAACCGACTAGTTTATCCACTAGTCGGTCGATAGTCGTTCTTTGACCGACTAACTGTAAACAGTAACTCGGCTGTCAGAAAGATCTCAGAATTAGTCAGTCTGAGAACAAGTTCTAACTGACTAGTTTGGGAACTAGTCGGTCGATGAACGTGCTTAGACCGACTAAGGGTAAACAGTAACTCAGCTGAAATATAAAAGATGAACTAGTCGGTTCCTGAAGAGTTGCCGACCGACTAGATTGCAATCTAGTCGGTTGGTTCTCCTTCTTAAACCAACTAAGATGCACAGAAAGTGCCGAATTGAAGCACGAAGCTTCGGGAAGATTCCTATGACTTCTAGGATCACTCTAGCTCTAAGAAATGGACGCTAAGAAGAACGTCCAACAGGGAAAACACACAAAGAAGAGAACAACCATAATATATGTATAATAGCCAAAACATAGATAAAAACCATTCGTTACATCCTACCCACCTTAAGAAAAATTCCGCCCTCGGAATTTCCTAACACTCACGTGTCAGGGAACAAAAGTGGGTATCGCTCTCTCATCTCATCCTCTCTCTCCCAAGTAGACTCCCCTGGCGAGCCGTGTCGCCACATCACCCTAACACGATCGACTGTCTTGTTCCGGAGTGACTTCTGACGCATGTCCAAAATCTGCACTGGCTGCTGGTCATACGTCAGATCGAGGTGAACGGTGATCTCCGAGAAATCCACAGCATAAGATGGATCGCTGATGTACCGACGAAGCTGCGACACATGAAAGACATCGTGAACTCCTTCCAAAGATGGCGGCAATGCTAAGCGGTAGGCTACCTCGCCAACTCTCTCCAGAATGTCAAACGGTCCAATGTATCTCGGGCTCAGCTTCCCTCGTTTCCCAAAGAGAATCACTCCTCTATTCGGGGAAATATTCAGGAACACAAGGTCACCTGGCTGAAACTCCAAAGGACGCCGTTTAGCATCTGCCCAATGCTTGAAACGGTCCTGAGCAATCCTCAGCTTCTCCCGTATGTTCCTCACAACATCCACTGCCTCTACGATCATCTCAGGTCCTAACAGCTCCCTGTCTCCAATGTCATCTCAACTCAGTGGCGATTGTAATACCCTGTATCCCTATATACGTATATATGTAGGTATTTTTGGGCGTAGATAAGTGCGTATGATTTTTGGGGAGTATGCCCGTATTTTTCTTTAATTATTTTGGTGTAGGAATTTATTTGAAAATATTTTAAACTCATTACTTGAATTTAGTATATGAGAGTATTTGGAGAAATACATGTATTTGGAGTGTATGAAGTATTTCTTCATGTATTTTTAATTTATTAAAATACAAAATACACATTTTTCTTACCATGACAACACATCCTATTATGTGTCATATTGTTAGTTAATTAGAGAACACATGGCAAAAATCTTGACTAAATGGATGGTGGAAAGGATTTTAGGGATTCCTAAAAACTAGGCATGGACAACAAAATACAAAAAAATTCAAGAAAACCCTTATTTTTCTCTCCCTCACCCCCCAAAATTCTGGTCAAAAATTCCTCCTCCCCTTTCTCCCCTCTTGCACCACCCCTTCCTCCTCCATCACCACCAATTACTCCTCCCCTTCTACCACCAATGACCCCTCATCATTCCAACATCTAAAATTAGTCCAAATTAGCCCCAAAACCCTACTTTTTGGAGATCAATTGGAGCTTGGAGAAGGAGGATAGGTGGCTCTCCATCAAGGACTAAGAAGGGCCAAAGAAATATTTTGGAGGACTTTTGCAAGGTAGAAATTCCTTTCACCTAGGTAGAATTTAGTTTTAGGACAAGGAGATTGAATTAACTTTCATGAAACACTGTTGTTCTTCATGCAGAAATTTGATCCAGAAAAACTAAAACTTTGACTAAGTGCTGGGGTTAATTGGCTAATGAGAATACTTTGGAAATTTTATATGTTGGGTATCTCATTGTTATGAACAACTTTCATTTAGATCATTTTTCCAAATTCTAGCCGCATGATTTTATAAAAATTTGGATATGCAAACTGGTGTTTCAATCAAAACTGTTCTGAAATTCCAGTATTTTTTCTCTGTTAAACTGAGAATATCTCCCAACGTAGATGAAAGAAAAATATGAAATAAATATATGTTATTCATATTGTAGTCCTTAATAACTTTCACGTTTACAAGTTTTGCAAATTCGTACTAAAAATTGGGGTAAAAATTCAGTTTCTAAAACTGGTCTGTTTTTAGACAGTTTTGACACCTTTCAGTAAAACGAGTAGAACTCCATGTACACTTTATAAAATATTATGGTCTTGATGCTGTTGAAAAGCTGACTTCAAGATCTTCAACCTGTGATTTTTCTAGATTTTAATTCTGTCTGTAACTTGTAGAAAAATGGACTTGAACTGAACTCAGTTTCTGGTTCAGAATGGTGAAATTATACCTGTTAGGAGAACATTCACCATAAATCACATATGTCAACTGAGCTTAATAAAATTGGTCAGTGAAAGGAAAACACTCATATCTACAACTTTCGTGAAGGGACCAGACACCAATTCTGACTGTAGATAGGCTAAAAGTGATATTCTTTCTGCTGTAACAGTTTTGACAGATTCATATGCTAATTTTGCTTAGTACTTATCATGGTGTAGTTTTGTTTGAAGTTAAGTTTGTTTGTGCTAATCATGTTCTCAATGACATGCTCTTGATACATGTAGTTATGCAGATGGTTCATGAAATATTCGTTATGTCAATAATATTTAAGTTCAATTTGTTTATGCTTTCACATTAGTATGTTCATAACGATAAGTTTGTGATGATATTCCATGCAATTCTTTAATTGAGATGATGATGATGATGATGATGATGATGATGATGATATTGTTAAAAGTTGGTTAAAGCGGTATTCAAGTCCGCTAGATGATTCGTTGAAAAACGAAGTAATATCTTGAAAACTGAGAGTGAGAATGAGGAATGTATCAGTCCTCTTAAAGGAGGGTGACACGGGTTGGGGGAAAACGGGTAAACTTTAGGAGTTAAGGAGCGGACATATGATATGAATTCTCACCCGCTGTATCACTCCCAGAAGGGCGAGTTGAAAGGGTTGGAGAGGCCGCTGTGTACTCGTGATGCATCATGACGGTAATTGATGGTTTGCTCCGTTTGTCCGACAGAAAAACCGAGTTTGTCTCACTCCCATACCTTGTTCTGTTCGGGTACGGAGAGTTACGAGAGGCCCCTCCAGTGCTTGTGTCGCTGGTTGTGGTACCACTTTTTCACCCACCCTGGGTGAAGTCCGCCTCCTTAGCGTTCTACGGTTTACACGGGTTCCAAATATGTGAATCAACAACTTATAGTAGGTGTCTTTAATTTATAAATGTTGTTATCTCATGTCTCCTTATTTTTGTGTACTTTAATGCTATTGTCTTATGGTAACATGTTCTTACGCTTCCTTTCAATAGCTGCATTTCATAATATGGTTTCATATGCATGTTTTTGCACATTCTCATAACTAGGTTCGCATGTTGGAATGTGATTACTTTTACGCACCATGAACCTTACTTGTTAGACTACCCTCCCTAGATAGACAGACTAGTTCTAAAACTGGGTTCTGCTAGAGTGTTAGGAGTTTCTACTGGGTCACGCGTTGACGTGTCCCCGTTGACTTTCAGGTCATGTGAGTTGGAGGTTGGAGATAGCGGCTGGAGCTTCGGAGTTGGTGATCAGTTGTAGTATTGGGTGGTGAGGGGTTTGATGAGAGACTTGTACTTTTTGGTGTTTCTTTTCGGGTGGACCTTTGTACTTAGAGTTGTGAATATGAAGATGTTGGTGTATGTATAAGATGTATCCATGTATCAATAAAATGGAATATTATACTTTTGTTATTTTCTCAGTGTTTTTATCTGTGACAGAGTTTTACTTGTACTTCCCAGCACGTGCGTAGTACCTGCAGTGTTCTTCATACTCTCTTCTTTTCTTTCTTTCTACGTAACACTCGCCTCTTCGGGAATACCTGATACGGATTCGTACTTATCCGGTATCCCGGGGACCGGGTCGTTGCAGGTGGCGGCCCATGCAGGTCTCCGCACTGCGGCGTGCATAAGGATAGTACGGGTAATGCTCCACAGGGTTAGATGTATCCTAAGGTGGGTAGGTGATCAGCCTTAGGGTAAAACCCTGGTATTAGGAACTCAATGTAAAGAGCTCCCTGAGTTTAAGCATGAGTAGTAGTTTGTATATATACATATATGTACGGGTGGGTATGTGTTTGAATGGATATAAAAGTATTGTAATGTATCCGCGTGTATATCTATAGATATGTGTCTATAGCTATATCTGTAAATAAGATACACTATAGATACGTGTATAACTACTTATGTGTATTCTTGTAATTCATAGTATAGGTGTGTGTATAGTAATGTTGTTTGTATGGATTGAGGTGAATGTAGTATTTGATGAGTGAAATTATGTGTAAGACATATTATCTGTGCAAAAGTGTTATGTATTATCTATATGGTAATCTATACTTCGATTATATTTGGAGGTGTATAGGTATGACTATATGGATGTATATAGAGCTGTATGTATAGATACTAAAGTATGAAGCATTTATGTGAGGTTAGAAGATATATTTGTATATGGGTGTCTAATGGAAAAGTGTATAGATATGCGGAGTATCTGTGTGAATATGTAATGGCGTGTAAATAAATTTATGGTATATGTGTTAGTATATGGATATTTGTTGGTAAGTCTAACTGGAAGTATATTTGAATGTATAGAGTATATGATGGTATACATGGAATGATTATATGTATATGCTACTACCTTAGCTACTGGTGTGGCTATATGTTGGTATGTGAAATTATAAGTACATGTGTTCGTAAGTGGTTGCACTTTAAGAGGTAGGTGCAATAGAGTGATTGTATTGGTTGAGATGTATGTTGTAAGTGTGTGCGCGTGTGTGTGTGTGTGTGTGTGTGTGTGTGTGTGTGTGTGTGTGTGTGTGTGTGTGTGTGTGTGTGTGTGTGTGTATATAGAGGTTAATGGGCCAATGCTGACAGCGCTGGAAATTTTTCCAGCGCTGTCCGCATTTTGGGCGAGGTAAAAATATTGTTTTTGAAATTTTTTTTTGCAGTAATTAGATATACGTGTTAGGAAGCTCCCGACAAAATTTCAGCTCAATCCGACACCGTTTGAGCCTCCGTTCATCGATTTCAAAAACGTTACACAAATCTGTCCACAGTTTTGCGTAACGTTTTTGAAATCGATGAACGGAGGCTCAAACGGTGTCGGATTGAACTGAAATTTTGTGGGGAGCTTCCTAACACGTATATCTAACTACTGCAAAAAAAAATTTCAAAAAAAAATACTTTTATCTCGCCCAAAATGCGGACAGCGCTGGAAAAATTTCCAGCGCTGTCAGCTCTTCTCCATTTTTCACACACACACACACACACACACACACACACACACATATATATATAGGGAAATGTGCCTAAGAATGACCTCGGGTAGAGATACCTGAGCACACCCCCGCTGTTCGGGGTTTGTGAGTATTTTTTTTGAAATGTTTTTTGCAGTAGGTAGATATACTTGTTATGTAGCTCCCCACAAAATTTCAGGTCAATCCGACACCGTTTGAGAGTCCGTTCATCGATTTCAAAAACGTTGCGCAAAACTGTCCAGAATTCTGGACAGTTTTGCGCAACGTTTTTGAAATCGATGAACGGACGCTCAAACGGTGTCGGATTGACCTGAAATTTTGTGGGGAGCTACATAACAAGTATATCTACCTACTGCAAAAAAATTTCAAAAAAAATACTCACAAACCCCGAACAGCGGGGGTGTGCTCAGGTATCTCTACCCGAGGTCATTCTTAGGTACATTTTTTGCATATATATATATATATATAGGGCAATCTTCCATTGCGAAAAAATGGTGCGAAAGCCCGTGCGAAAACATTTTTTTTATTTTTTTGAAATTTTTTTTTCAAAATTTCTTTTTTTGATGTTTAATCCATACAAATATATACCCCAGGGAAAATAATGGGTGAACCCGTTGGGCATTAGAGCACCCATCCACCCGTTACAAATTTAACGGTCTCAAAACGTGCGAATTTGATGAAATGCCTTGATCGAAGGCCAAATGACATTATTTCTCAACGATTATTTTTTGAGGGGGGTATAACAACATATGATGAGGGTGGAAAAAAGAATTTTTGAAAAAAAAAATTTCAAAAAAAAGATAAAAACATTTTCGCACCGTGCGAAATGTTCTCATTTGAAAATTTTCCTCTATATATATATATATATATATATATATATATATATATATATATATATATATATATATAAAGTGTATTGTATACACCCATGTATGTGTGGATCCAGGGATCCATGTGTCCCACTCATGTATGAGCTGGTATACTCTCGAAATGTGAGTATATTATGGTTGTCTATTATGTTGTATATGCATACGTGGTGATATACGTGATATGTATATAGTTATATATATGGCTGTAAGCTGGCACGCTTACGCCTGTATATAGATGAATATAATTTTGTATGGTTATCTATGTGTATTGATATTGATATGCTAAATCTTGTGCAATGATACATCTGTGAATGTTGAATGGGTACTAGGAGACGTACATGATTGTATGTCTGAGTATAGAGGTGCATACGTATATATGTTAACATATGGTAACCTATAAGAAGTGTGTATCATGGACATATATAGTTGATTGAGCTCTAGGCGATATATAGATATGGTATACCGTATGTATTGGTAATATGTGGTGTATATGTACATGATGACTGTGTAAATCCATGTGCGGATGGGCATGCCCTAGGTGTACTAGAGTTGTGTGTTTGATACATATATGAAATATGTATATGGTTGCCTGTCTGACTGTAAGCGGATACGCTTACACCGATGTTGGATAGATATATCATTATTTGAATATCTGTGTGTATTGGTATTGTTATATGAGAATCTATGTGATGACGTGTGTGTATGCATACTAGGAATGTGGTGGTGTAAATTGATATAATGAGATATGTATATATGAGTATAGATACTATTGGAGGCGTATCATAAGTAGTGTGTGAAATATATTGGCTTAATAAATGGTGTGTATAGATATGCATAAGTAGGTATGCCAAGTTATACAATATTGGTGTGTACTTATATATTATGTGATGATATGTGAGTGTAACAAGTGAATGAGAATTATATATGGACATGTCTTGTTTGTACAAGTGTGTGTGTATATAGATACATATACTGTATTGATAAGATTCTTATGCTATTATTTATACATAGTGTTGTGTGTATATATATACTACATTGAATATATGTTATGCGGACGGCTTGTATGTAAGTATATTTGTACCGTGAATAGGTGGATAAATTAGACTTATGTGAGTAAATATTGGATATGAATACATATGGATGTATACTTGAATTATACTCTGATGTATCTAGGTATACCCATAGGTATGTGTATGTGTAAGTATGCTAGCTTTGTGACTTATGAGTAGGGTGTGTTTAAATATCATGTGAACATGCATGTATGTAGATATACAAATACAAGGAGTGTGTGATTACATATAAAGGTGTATGTATTTAGATATATCTATATGTATCCATGATATAGCATATGTCTTTGGACATGTATTTGTGTGTATCTATATGTAAGTGTATATATAGTGGGTATAATAAGTGTATAAATATTGGTGTGTATATTAATGCATTGGGTGTATCTATACACATTTCTACTTATTGCTATGTACGACATTGATACATGTGTCCATGTGTATAGGTGTACTAGCATGTGTGTACATATTAGTCTGTATATATATGTGAGTGTTCTCATGCAATATAGATATATTTGTGAGTACATGGATGAATATGGAATGTATAGTACTATGTAGGTGTTGTGATGATTTGTCTGTGTGTATACCTATATTCTTGGATAAGAATGTCCATATATATGTGTATAATCTACGATATATTGCATGTATACATGAGTGTATTGTATATACATATAGCGTTGTTTGTATGTCGTGGGTAGGGAGACCCTTCTACTATTTAATCTCAGGTCAGACCCTTACCATGAAAAGTCGGAGGGCGGACTTTGTTTTTAAGGTGTATAGAATGTAATACCCCGTATCCCTATATACGTATATATGTAGGTATTTTTGGGCGTAGATAAGTGCGTATGGTTTTTGGGGAGTATGCCCGTATTTTTCTTTAATTATTTTGGTGTAGGAATTTATTTTAAAATATTTTAAATTCATTACTTGAATTTAGTATATGAGAGTATTTGGAGAAATACATGTATTTGGAGTGTATGAAGTATTTCTTCATGTATTTTTAATTTCTTAAAATACAAAATACACATTTTTCTTACCATGACAACACATCCTATTATGTGTCATATTGTTAGTTAATTAGAGAACACATGGCAAAAATCTTGACTAAATGGATGGTGGAGAGGATTTTAGGGATTCCTAAAAACTAGGCATGGACAACAAAATACAAACAATTCAAGAAAACCCTCATTTTTCTCTCCCTCACCCCCCAAAATTCTGGTCAAAAATTCCTCCTCCCCTTTCTCCCCTCTTGCACACCCCTTCCTCCTCCATCACCACCAATTACTCCTCCTCTTCCACCACCAATGACCCCTCATCATTCCAACATCTAAAATTAGTCCAAATTAGCCCCAAACCCCTACTTTTTGGAGATCAATTGGAGCTTGGAGAAGGAGGATAGGTGGCTCTCCATCAAGGCTAAGAAGGGCCAAAGAAATATTTTGGAGGACTTTTGCAAGGTAGAAATTCCTTTCACCTAGGTAGAATTTAGTTTTAGGACAAGGAGAATTGAATTAACTTTCATGAAACACATTTGTTCTTCATGCTGAAATTTGATCCAGAAAAACTGAAACTTTGACTAAGTGCTGGGGTTAATTGGCTAATGAGAATACTTTGGAAATTTTATATGTTGGGTATCTCATTGTTATGAACAACTTTCATTTAGATCATTTTTCCAAATTCTAGCCGTATGATTTTATAAAAATTTGGATATGCAAACTGGTGTTTCAATCAAAACTGTTCTGAAATTCCAGTATTTTTTCTCTATTAAACTGAGAATATCTCCCAATGTAGATGAAAGAAAAATATGAAAAAAATATATGTTATTCATATTGTAGTCCTTAATAACTTTCACGTTTACAAGTTTTGCAAATTCGTACTGAATATTGGGGTAAAAATTCAGTTTCTAAAACTGGTCTGTTTTTAGACAGTTTTGACACCTTTCAGTAAAACGAGTAGAACTCCATGTACACTTTATAAAATATTATGGTCTTGATGCTGTTGAAAAGCTGACTTCAAGATCTTCAACCTGTGATTTTTCTAGATTTTAATTCTGTCTGTAACTTGTAGAAAAATGGACTTGAACTGAACTCAGTTTCTGGTTCAGAATGCTGAAATTATACCTGTTAGGAGAACATTCACCATAAATCACATATGTCAACTGAGCTTAAGAAAATTGGTCAGTGAAAGGAAAACATCCATATCTACAACTTTCGTGAAGGGACCAGACACCAATTCTGACTGTAGATAGGCTAAAAGTGATATTCTTTCTGCTGTAACAGTTTTGACAGATTCATATGCTAATTTTGCTTGGTACTTATCATGGTGTAGTTTTGTTTGAAGTTAAGTTTGTTTGTGCTAATCATGTTCTCAATGACATGCTCTTGATGCATGTAGTTATGCAGATGGTTCATGAAATATTCGTTATGTCAATAATATTTAAGTTCAATTTGTTTATGCTTTCACATTAGTATGTTCATAACGATAAGTTTGTGATGATATTCCATGCAATTCTTTAATTGAGATGATGATGATGATGATGATGATGATGATGATATTGTTAAAAGTTGGTTAAAGCAGTATTCAAGTCCACTAGATGATTCGTTGACAAACGAAGTAATATCTTGAAAACTGAGAGTGAGAATGAGGAATGTATCAGTCCTCCTAAAGGAGAGTGACACGGGTTGGGGGAAAACGGGTAAACTTTAGGAGTTAAGGAGCGGACATATGATATGAATTCTCACCCGATGTATCACTCCCAGAAGGGCGAGTTGAAAGGGTTGGAGAGGCCGCTAGTGTACTCGTGATGCATCATGACGGTAATTGATGGTTTGCTCCGTTTGTCCGACAGAAAAACCGAGTTTGTCTCACTCCCATACCTTGTTCCGTTCGGGTACGGAGAGTTACGAGAGGCCCCTCCAGTGCTCGTGTCGCTGGTTGTGGTACCACTTTTTCACCCACCCTTGGTGAAGTCCGCCTCCTTAGCGTTCTACGGTTTACACGGGTTCCAAATATGTGAATCAACAACTTATAGTAGTTGTCTTTAATTTATAAATGTTGTTATCTCATGTCTCCTTATTTTTGTGTACTTTAATGCTATTGTCCCATGGTAACATGTTCTTACGCTTCCTTTCAATAGCTGCATTTCATAATATGGTTTCATATGCATGTTTTTGCACAATCTAATAACTAGGTTCGCATGTTGGAATGTGATTACTTTTACGCACCATGAACCTTACTTGTTAGACTACCCTCCCTAGATAGACAGACTAGTTCTAAAACTGGGTTCTGCTAGAGTGTTAGGAGTTTCTACTGGGTCACGCGTTGATGTGTCCCCGTTGACTTTCAGGTCATGTGAGTTGGAGGTTGGAGATAGCGGCTGGAGCTTCGGAGTTGGTGATCAGTTGTAGTATTGGGTGGTGAGGGGTATGATGAGAGACTTGTACTTTTTGGTGTTTCTTTTCGGGTGGACCTTTGTACTTAGAGTTGTGAATATGAAGATGTTGGTGTGTGTATAAGATGTATCCATGTATCAATAAAACGGAATATTGTACTTTTGTTATTTTCTCAGTGTTTTTATCTGTGATGGAGTTTTACTTGTACTTCCCAGCACGTGCGTAGTACCTGCAGTGTTCTTCCTACTCTCTTCTTTTCTTTCTTTCTACGTAACACTCGCCTCTTCGGGAATACCTGATACGGATTTGTACTTATCTGGTATCCCGGGGACCGGGTCATTGCAGCGATCGACATTTCTTCCCATATAGCGCGGCGAAAGGTGCCATGCCAATACTCGCCTGGTAGCTGTTATTGTAGGCAAACTCAACAAGGTGGAGATGATCTTCCCAAGATCCCTTAAAGTCCAACATGCACGCCCTCAGCATGTCCTCCAAGATCTGAATCGCCCTCTCGGACTGGCCATCCGTCTGCGGATGGTACGCCGTGCTGAAACTCAGACTCGTACCCAAGATCTTCTGCAGACTCTGCCAAAACTGAGACGTGAACCTCGTGTCTCTGCCCGACACGATACTCACAGGGACTGTGTGAAGTCGTACTATCTCCTGCACGATTTCATGTTACATCACTATCTATCTAGGAAAAGGAAATAGAAACGGAGAGTAAAAGAATTTACCTCCATGTATCTCCTCGCTAGTGTCTCAGTAGATTGTCTTACTCGGAAGGGAATAAAGTGTGCGGATTTGGTCAATCGGTCTACGATCACCCAAATCGCGTCATTCTGCTTCGGACTCCGAGGTAGTCCAGTCACGAAATCATAGTGATGTGTTGCCACTTCCACTCCAGAATCGGAAGTGGTTGTATCAACCCTGCCGTACGCTGATGCTCCGCCTTTACCTGCTGGCAAACCAGACACTTGGCTACACTCTGAGCCACGCTCCTCTTCATACCATGCCACCAATAGTTCAGACGAAGATCCTTGTACATCTTGGTCCCACCAGGATGTACAGAATACGACGAACGGTGTGCCTCAACCAACAACTCCTCTCTGATGTCTACAGCTGGCACACACAACCTGGCTCCAAACCTCAGCGAGCCATCCTCATGAATCACGAAGTCAGTCCGCAGACCGGCTTCCACCTGCCCCCGTATCTTCATCAACTTCGGGTCTCCAGCCTGTCCAGCCTTGATCATATCCACGATCGTCGACTGTATCTGCATACACATCAACGAAAAGGCCTCTCCAGGAAGGACAATCTCAATAACCGACCCGCAAAAATCTTGCTGCAATCTCCACTACGAAGTCAACATCATCACTGCTGAAAGCCTACTCAGCGCATCCGAAACCACATTCACCTTGCCAGGGTGATACTGCAGATCGATCTCATAATCCACCATGAGCTCCAACCACCGACGCCGTTGCATGTTGAGCTCCTTCTGAGTAAAAATGTACTTCAAGCTTTTGTGATCGGTGAAGATCTTCACCCTCTCACTCAACAGGAAGTGCCTCCAAATCTTCAGCGCAAACACGACTGCTGCCAACTCCAAGTCGTGCGTCGGGTAATTCTTCTCATGAGCCTTGAGCTGACGAGAAGCATATGCAACCACGTGCCCATGCTGATGCAACACACAACCAAGACCCTTTCCAGAAGCATCGCAAAATATCTCGAATCCTCCACTCCGATCAGGCACAGCAAGAATAGGGGCAGTCGTCAGCCTCTCCTTTAGAACACCAAAAGCCTCCTCACAACCATCAGACCAAACAAAAGGTACGTCCTTCCGCGTCAGTCTAGTCATCGGCTCAGTAATACGGGAGAAGTCCTTAATGAACCGTCGGTAATAACCTGCAAGCCCAAGGAAACTCCGGATCTCAGACGCTGACTGCAGAACAGGCCACTCCCTGATAGCCTTGATCTTCTCGGGGTCCACCAAAATACCATCTCTTGACACCACATGCCCGAGAAAAGCAACTCTGTCCAGCCAAAACTCGCACTTGGAATACTTAGCATACAACTGATGCTTCCTCAAGATCTCCAACACTGTCCTCAAGTGCGATGCATGCTCTTCTTTTGACTTTGAGTAGATCAGAATGTCGTCAATTAAGATAACGACAAACTTGTCTAAAAAGTCATAGAAGATCAGATTCATCATATTCATAAAAACTGCGGGTGCGTTGGTTACACCGAAAGGCATAACCATGAACTCGTAGTGTCCATACTTCGTCCTGAATGCTGTCTTCGGAACATCTTCCTTCCTCACCTTAAGCTGATGATAACCGCTCCTCAAATCCAACTTAGAGAATACCCTCGATCCTCCAAGCTGATCAAAGATGTCATCTATACGAGGCAACGGATATCGATTCTTGACGGTCACCGCATTCAACTCCCGGTAGTCCACACACATGCGACGTGAACCGTCCTTCTTCTTCACAAGCAAGACCGGTGCTCCCCACGGAGACACACTGGGATGAATGTAACCCTTCTGAAGAAATTCGTCCAGCTGCTTCCGCAATTCTTCCAATTCTGCTGGTGCCATGCGATAGGGCGCCTTCGAGATAGGATGCGCTCCCGGAATAAGATCGATCGAAAACTCGAGAGCTCTATCGGGTGGTAATCCAGACATCTCCTCGGGGAAGACGTCGTCAAAGTCACGCACCACCGCTGGTCTACACTGCTCCATCTGCATAGCAATGATCTCCACCAGCTTGGCCCGAAACCTGACCGGACCAAGCGAACTGCTGCCACAGCTGAACTCGAACACCGGATGGCCTGGAATTTTGAACACCACCTTCTTCCTCCGACAATCGATCGTGGCATAGAAACTCCCAAGCCAGTCCATCCCAAGGACGGCATCATAGTTGATAAGGTCGTGGACGATGAAATCGGCGTAGAGCTCATGTCCACAGACCACCAAAGGGCAAGAATTGCAACCATGATGCACCGAGATCACGCCATTTCCTGTAAAGATATCCCAACCCTTGGGAAGAGGGGAAGTCGACAAGGAATGCTTCTCCACGAAGCTCCAGGAAATAATGCACATCGATGCACCAGAGTCGAAAAGGACTCGTGCAGGAAATGTGCAGACCAAAATCACACCTAACGAGCAATCTAACAATCAAATCCTATTCTAGCAAACATAACAAGTAGCCAAACAAATTCCAACAAACTGACTAACTAAGAAAGAAACAACTAGGCTGAAGGTTACCTGCAATAACCTCATCCTTAGTCTCAGCCTCAACTGCAGTCATCAGGAAAGCCTGCCTCCTTGGCTGAACAACCTGTTGAAAAGCCTGCCTCTGCGAAACGAGAGGCGCTCCATGTCCAGCAGGTACAGGTGCCTTCTGCTACAACGGCTGAGCTATAACTGGTCCCTTCCAAGGCTGCTTGGACTTCGGACAGTCCCTCATGACATGCGCAGGATCACCACAAACCAAGCATTGTCCCAACATCTTCGGGCATTGATCCTTGACATGCCCAGTCTTGCCACAGAAATGGCAAGTCTTCTGAGTAGGAGGTCCTCCTGGCCTCTTGAACTGTGCCGGCTGATTGGGACTGAACCCTGGTCTCATCACTGCCCTGGCCTGCTCCACAGGCCTCTTCCCAGCTCCAGAAGCACATCCTCTCTTTTGGTTCACAATCTTCTCCTGCCTTTCGCTGCAATCAGAACCTTCTGATAGGACTCCGAATCAGAAGAAGACACAAAGATCTGAAGATCCAAAGAAAGCCCCTGTAGAAACCTCTGGGCCCTCTCATCAGCATTCTGCACCATCTTCGGTGCGAAACGGCTCAGCCTGGTGAACTCATGGTGGTACTGGTCCACCGTCAAGCTCCCCTGCTTCATGTCGATGAAGCGCTGTGCCATCTCCCTCCTGGCGGCCTTCGGAAAGTACTCCTCATCGAATCTAGACTTGAAAGTAGCCCAAGATATCGGCTCCTCCAGCATCTCCTCCTCAGCATCCCACCAGTTCCGAGCATTATCTCTAAGCTGTCTCTTCGCCAAGTCAACCCATCCAGCCGGGTCGACCTTCGACATCTTCAGGTTGTCCTCCATATTCCTGGTCCACTCATCAGCAGCTAGAGGTCCTTCGGTCCCATCAAAGTAAGCGGGGCCCAGCTCCCAAAACTGCTTCGCTCCTGGCTCGGAGCGATGAACATTATGAACTGGCTGCGCTGCTCGAGCAGGCGGAACATTCCGCGCATTCTGCAGCATCCCCTGCTGCACTTGCATCATCTGATGCATCATCCGCATAATCTCCCCGTTGGTGGGCTCTCGGTCCGGCTCCTCGACGCGAGGGGCACACCACCAGCAGCAGCTCGGGTATTCCGTCTTCCAGCCATCTAATGACACAGAAAAACGAAATAAAATCAGACTCTCAGCCTATGACTTGGGTGTCGAAATTATTTATCGGACATTCTATAATTCTTATCGTTGTTCCGATTAAGTCACAGTTACAGAGAAGGACCTGCATGGGCCACCAACAAAACCTGTCACGACCCGCTTCCCTGAAATGGAGGCGAGGCATGACGAGCCCGCTCAGGCTTGGAGCTGTGAGGCTCCAGCCTGTAAAGCGTCTGGAATAACCACGTAAGGTCCCTGTAATGCGAATCGGAACAAAGATAACAATAATAGAAAGAGAAATAATAATAAATTATAAATCTCAAAGTCCAGATAATATTCCAACAACCAGAAAAGCCACCATGCTAACAAAAGAGAGTCCAAAAGAAAAGACCCAGCATGGCCAACAACAAAAGTAACAACAAAATGGTACTACTCACCGACAAGCTAACAATAGACTAACAAAGAGAAACGACGAAGGAACACTAGGACTGGTCACCGGTGTCCTCGTACTCCACGTCAGCAACGGAATCAGGCTCAGACTCCACGAACTCGTCGTCCCCAGCTACAATCTCTGGCTCAGCCACTAACATGCGACACCCAAAGAGAAGGGGCACATGTCAGCAAAGTCTACAAGACTTTGTGCAAGGAAACAAAAAGGAAGGTAAAAGCAACCTAGCAATTCTAAAGTATGCATGACATGACATATCAGTTAAAGTAAATGTGCAACAAGTAAAGTAAAGAAAGGTACAAGCATGGCATGGCATGGATGTCAAGTTTGCAAGGAATATTCACAAGGACAAGTACAAGTATAGTAAGTACGTCGTGCATAGAGATTCCGCCCTTTGGCTAGAGAGGCTGTATGGGCCAACTCTTACGCTCAAGTGACCGTTTATCCCTACCCCTCCACGTGTATCGAGCCAGGGCCTTACCCCCAAACACGGAATGCTCGCTTCTGGATCACGAGCCAGGAAGTGTTTTAACAAGTATGGCGTAGGGTTATGCCCGCATAGCATGTGCCTCGCCGGAAACACGGAAACACGGATTGTACAAGTATGTGGTAACGTGTGCTACGCTGCAACATACAAGTCATATGGCATGTAAGAATGCAAGTGCATGGCAGATATTCAATTAAAATGCGTACCGTTAGAGAAATTTAAACGTGGCAGGCAAATGCATGAAATGACATGACAAAAGGCAATCCTAGCTCCGTTGTCAAGCTAGAATTTGAAATTGCGCCTAGACCGCTATCATTTCACGGTCTAGTCTCTTTCACGCTAAAAGCAAGGAAATGGCCTAAAGCATGGCCTAAAACAAGGTTGGCAAGTTTCACTTGCCAGGTTCCGGTGATGACGGTCGATGAGAGTTCGCTATTCTACGGGAATGAGTTATGTATACGAAGCGTAAGAACGACGATCCAAGACGCCTACGAATCTGCAGGTAGGAGAGGATCTCGACGTATCCGGATTGCCGTCGCTAAATCGGATCTAGCACGGCAACGGAAGGAGCGATCCCGGGAACTACGGTTGAAGAGAACTCCTCGCGGTGGAGATACAACATATCTGGAGAATGGAGATTGTAGGGGAAAAACTGGAGCAAGGAGAATTTGGGGGTTTTTAGGGTTGGCCGGCGGCCTATAGGGTGATTGCCGGTGCAATGGAGGGTGAGAGGGAGCACGGGAGGATGAGGAAGGGTAGGTGGAAGGTTGGGGGATGATGGAGAAGAAATGTCGGCTAAAAATATGAAGGAAAGATAGAAAGGATCGAGGGTTTAAATAAAGAAAAGATGCGACGGCTGTAACTTAACCTAGGGTTTCTGGGCATATTAGTCGGTCAGTGAAGAGTGGTCGACCGACTAGTTTGGGAACTAGTCGGTCGGTCGTCCAACTGAGACCGACTAAAAGGTAAACAGTGAACAGGGTCGACACAGGGTAGACAGATTTAGTCAGTCTGTGAGGGTCCGTCAACCGACTAGTTTGGGAACTAGTCGGTCGGTGAATATTCATTGACCGACTAAAAGAAAAATATGAAAGACAATAAGTATTGACAGTTAGTCGGTCTGAGAAGAAACTCTAACCGACTAGTTTATCAACTAGTCGGTCGATAGTCGTTCTTTGACCGACTAACTGTAAACAGTAACTCGGCTGTCAGAAAGATCTCAGAATTAGTCGGTCTGAGAACAAGTTCTAACCGACTAGTTTGGAAACTAGTCGGTCGATGAACGTGCTTAGACCGACTAAGGGTAAACAGTAACTCAGCTGAAATATACAAGATGAACTAGTCGGTTCCTGAAGAGTTGTCGACCGACTAGATTGCAATCTAGTCGGTTGGTTCTCCTTCTTGAACCAACTAAGATGCTCGGAAAGTGCCGAATTGAAGCGCGAAGCTTCGGGAAGATTCCTACGACTTCTAGGATCACTCTAGCTCTAAGATATGGACGCTAAAAAGAACGTCCAACAGGGAAAACACACAAAGAAGAGAACAACCAGAATATATATATAATAGCCAAAACATAGATAAAACCAGTCGTTACATCAACTCCTCAGATCGGCACCCCTCTGTCGGAGGGTCTCTGTCGGGGGGCACTGACCGGCATCCCCCCTGCCTGATTTGCCGACGAAGAAGAAAGGGGCGGCACTGTTCCGGCCTCCCCCTACCTGATTTGTCGAAGGAGAAGAAGGGGGAGGGGGAGCCGTTGTTTCGACCTCCCGGGCCTGATTCGCTGAAGAAGAAGGGGGGAGCCGATGTACCGGCCTCCCCCCATGCCGAGATCTGAAAAAAGGGCGAGGGGGGCTGTTCACCTTCTTAGCCATAACCCTAACCCTTAAATTAGGATTAGAAATGTTTAAGGGTGTTTTTACCCCTCAAATGGGTATTTTTGGGCAAAATTTAAAGCCCATGGGGCTACAGCCTGGAACTAAATATATAATTTTTTGGCTGTTGGGCCTGAAGCCTGCAGCAAGCCTTAGGGCTTATATTTAATATTTGAGTTAATTTTGTTTTAAATATAATTTTAACTCAGAAAATCTGCGTAATTTAAATTTTATATATATATATATATATATATATATATATATATATATATATATATATATATATAAAATAATGAAAGGTCCTGAGATCGCTCTGTCGTTAGTTATCTAACCTAACGGTGCATGATATGTCTCCACGTGGCCCAAGTAATTATTAAATATTTTATATTTCTCTAATAAATTGTGTGTAATGTTAATTAAATTAAATTTGATATGCATGCGTGTGTTGCATAATTATTTGATATAAAATGCGTGGATGTTGTAAATAATTCAGTCTTGTGGTTTGGATCGGCCATTTTGAGATACACCTTTTTATATTCCACGCTTTCTTTTTCTGTTTTGAGAGGAATTGTAGTGAGGTTATAATGTAAAATGCCAAAAGACCGGAGTTCAGCCAAATTGAAGACGGAGATGAAATCTGCATTATGTTGCGACCCAAAATGGGTTTCCAAGTTGTATTTTTCATTTCTTTTGTATTTCATTTTTATGGACTGTATTCGGACATTTTTGGACATTTTGTTTCTAAGGGTATCCGGCCGATCCCCACATGACTGTTTATTTACTTTGCGTGAATTTATTTTTCACATATATTAATTCATGCGTATTTATTTGCATAGATAAATGGTAAAATTGGCTAGCGTCGATTCCGAGGTCCTTGACTCAACAGAAAAGAACTACCTGAGCTGGCGAGTGGACCTGAAGTTCCACTTGTGTTCAATGACACTCCTTCACTCAATGCTGGCACCCGCAACGGCCGAGACAACTGCTAGTAAGACCACTGCAGCGGCCCAGCCAGCTGGCAGTTTTACTACCATTGTCTCCGACATGGATAAGGTGAAAGCCATAATCTATATCAGGAGACACATTGATCGGACCTTAAAGGCCGAATACTTAACGGTAGAAGACCCTCTTGAGTTGTGGACAGTGCTGGAGGCACATTATAGGCATCAAATTGATGTCATACTACCACGTGACAGTTATGAGTGGGAAAATATCCGTTTTCAGGACTATAAGTCCATTGCTGTGTACAACTCAGCACTTCATAATATCACCTCATGCCTGAAGTTGTGTGGTGAAGAAGTCTCGGAGCATCGCATGTTGGAAAAGACATTTACCTCGTTCCACGAGAAAGATGCAATCCTCATGCAACAATACCGTGAACGCAACTTCACGATGTTCTCTGATTTGCTCTCTTGCCTTCTTAGGGCAGAGCAGAATTGAGAATTACTACTTGCCACTCATAATCTGCACCCTGCTGGTGCCGCCCCTCTCCCTGAAGCCCACCATATTTCTCCCCAGAAGTGGAAAAACAAGAAGAAGGATATAAAGAACAAAGGGAAAGCTGCAATGAAGCCATCAAGAGCACCACCCCAGAACAATAACAACAAGGAGAAGAAAAACTTCACATGGAAGCGTAAGAACACTGGTCCTGTGCCAATTCCAAAGAAGAATTGGGAGGACAAATGCCATGGATGTGGCATGACTGGACATTGGTCCAGAAACTGTCGCACTCCTCGTCACCTCCAGGACCTGTATCAGGAGAGCCTGAAGCCTCCCCCTGAAACAAACCTGGCGAATATTCAAGCTCCAACCAAGTTCACTGCACAAGACTTCGAGAATGATGATCTGCTCGATTGAGCCTTATCTTCTGCTTTTCTATGCATTTAAAATAAATGTAGCTTCATCTGTAGTTTTCTTTGAGTGAACTTTAATCTGAATGTCAATTTTCATTACTCGAATAAATTTTTGCTTTGTTTAATATAGATGAAGTGTGAGTGCCTAGTGGACAGTACTTCGACGCACACCATCCTTCGCGATCGATGCTATTTTTATAGCTTATACAAATATAACGGTCCTGTTATCACAATTTCAGGACTGTCCAATATAATCGAAGGGTCTGGTGAAGAAATCATATTGCTCCCAAATAACACAAGATTCAAAAGACAAAATACACTTTTCTCTCCAAAATCCAATAGGAATCTCATAAGTTTCAAGGATATTCGTTTTAACAGGTATCACTTAGAAACTAGAGATGAAGAAACATTGAATATATGTATGTGACTCGTAAAAAAGATGGCCAGAAGACCATCTACAAACGATTTAAGGGACTCCCGTCGGGTCTGTACCACACAAATATTCACCCTATAGAAGCCAATATGACTAAGAACCAGAAGTGCCTTTCATTACCAGAATTTCAACTCTGGCACAATAAACTTGGTCACCCTGGATCAGTTATGATGCGCCTCATCATCTCTGAATCTCGTGGACATAAATTGAAGAACCAGAGGATTCTTCAAAAGGGTGAGTTTCCTTGTCCCCCTTGTTTTAAGGAAAACCTAATAACGAGACCATCCCTCATGAAAGTGGGATTAGAGGCTCCAGGCTTCCTAGAAAGGATTCATGGCGACATTTGCGGGCCTATTCACCCTGCAAGTGGCCCAATTCGGTACTTCATGGTACTGATTGATTCATCCACAAAATGGTCTTATGTGTGCCTATTGTTCACCCGCAACCTAGCTTTCCCAAAGCTATTGGCACAAATAATTAGGTTGCGGGCTCATTTCCCCGATAACCATATCAAGAAATTGTGTCTTGATAATGCGGGTGAATTCGCTTCTCAAGTCTTCGACGACTATTGCCGGGCAACGGGTATTGAAGTTGAACATCTTGTAGCACATGTTCACACCCAGAATGGATTAGCAAAGTCTCTTATAAAAAGACTCCAATGGATTGCACGTCCATTGCTCATGCAATCCCAGTTGCCTGTGGATGCTTGGGGCATCGCTTATTAGCATAAGGCCCTCTGTGGACCATATATTATCTCCGATGCAACTAGCATATGGTGCACCACCAGATATCTCTCATTTGAGAGTGTTTGGTTGCGGTATATGTCCCAATAGCACCACCTCAGAGGACCAAAATGGGTCCTCAGTGTCGTCCGGGTATCTATATTGGGTTTGATGCGCCCTTTATTATTAGATACCTGGAACCTCTCACGGGGGACGCATTTAAAGCACGTCTTGATGACTGTGAATTTAATGAGAAAACTTTCCAAAACTAGGCACGCAGTCTAAGAAGCCTGACGCTTCTGAGACCATTTCTTGGGACAAGAAGTCTTTGTCGCTATATGATCCGCGTACTAATCTGTGTGAAGATGAGATCCTGAAAATCCTTCACATTCAGAACACAGTACATTTACTATCGAATAAATTTATGGACAACCAGACGATTGTTCGTTCAGACATCCCTGCTGCCAACACGCCAGCTAGGATTGACATCTCCAAAGATGGATGCAATCCACCGGCAGCAGAATTGGCTGTACCTCAATTGAAAAGAGGACGACCGCAAGGTTCAAAAGATAAAGTACCTCGAAAGAGGAAGATTCCTGGAGATATTACGATGATCCCTCCACAGGATGCTAAGCTCAGACCAGCAACCTCTCCCCTCCTTATTTCCCTTGCAGAGGAAACGATAGGAGAAACGTCATTAAATTACGTACGTACTGGAGAGGTACTGGACATATATAGCACAGTCGTCGTCGTCGTTTTTGCGTTCGCTATTGCCGTTCACGTCGCTGAATACGACGATGACGTTGAACCACGATCTCTAGCAGAATGTAAACGCAGAGTAGATTGGCCAAAGTGGGACGAGGCAATAAGAGTAGAGTTGGACTCACTCTTGAAACGCAAAGTCTTTGGACCAGTAGTCCAAACACCTGTAGGTGTTAAACCTGTGGGATATAAGTGAGTCTTCATTAGAAAAAGAAATGAAGAAAATGTGATCGTACGCTACAAGGCACGCCTTGTAGCGCAGGGATTTTCCCAAATGCCGGGGATTGATTATGAAGATACATATTCCCCGGTCATGGATGCGATCACTTTCTGATTCTTGCTTAGCCTATCATATCTGGAAAGCCTACAAATGTAGCTCATGGACGTTGTGACTGCATATCTATATGGCGATATATATAAAGAAATCTATATGAGACTTCCAGATGGGTTTAATTTACCTCCAGAGATGAAAGAGAGACCTCGGGACGTCTTCTCTGTAAGGCTTCAAAGATCATTATATGGTCTTAAGCAATAGGAAAAATGTGGTATAACAGACTAAGTGTTTTCCTTGCACAGCAAGGATTCACAAACAATGAAGTCTGCCTGTGTATCTTTATCAAAAGAACGGGAACAGGATTTGTCATCGTCGCAGTATATGTGGACGACTTAAATCTCATAGGATCTCCTACAGAGATCAATGAGATATCTAAAAGCCTAAAGCATACCTTTGAAATGAAAGACCTAAGCAAAACAAGGTACTGTCTTGGCTTACATATTAAACACCTACGAGGTGGAATCATGTTACACCAATCAAACTACACAATGAAACTTCTAAGCAAGTTTCGAATGGAACAATGTCATCCTTTAAGTACTCCTATGGTCGTGAGATCACTAGATGTTCATAAGGACCCCTTCCGGCCGCTGGAAGAGGGAAGGAGTTACTGGGTCCTAAAGTACCCTACCTCAGTGCCATTGGAGCACTTCTATATCTGGCAACCTGCACGCGTCCCGATATAGCGTTCGCAGTTAATCTTCTTACCAGACACATTGCCGCGCCTACAAAGCGCCACCGGAATGGAGTAAATCATCTTCTATGCTACCTCCAGGGTTCTATAGATCTGGAGCTATACTACCATAGAGGTGCATCCTCCCAGTTACTTGGTTATGCTGATGAAGGTTACCTATCGGATCCCCATACAGCAAAATCACAGACTGGTTTTGTGTTTACCTACGGAGGAACTGCTATCTCATGGAGATCGATAAAGCAAACCACAACAGCAACATCATCCAATCACTTTGAACTCATTGCGATTCACGAAGAAAGCAAAGAGTGTTTTTGGCTTCGCTCCGTCGTCCAACACGTCCTTGATACCACTGGCCGGAAGACTGGTGATCGTGAGCCCATTGTCTTGTTTGAAGACAACACTGCATAAATTACACAACTCAAAAAGAGCTATATCAAAGGCGACAGTATGAAACACATATCTCCCAAATTCTTCTAGACGCACGATTTACAAAAGAACGAGGAGGTCAAAGTTCAGCAGATCCAGTCCTGCAACTTAGCTGATTTATTTACTAAGTCTTTACCGAGATGTATTTTTGTAAAACTTGTAAAAGGAATCGGTATGAGACAGCTGAAAGACCTACAAGTCTAAAGCTTGTACGAATTAGGTGGAGTAACTTGTGAGTTGCACTCTTTTTCCTTAAGCTGTTGGTTTTTTTCACTGGGTTTTCCACAACTAAGGTTCTAACAAGGCAAACACGATTACTCTGGAACCAAAAGTATCCATCCTCTTAGCTTTATACGCTAAGACCAAAGTGATGGATGGATAAAGAGGAGTGTTACGAGTGAGGGAGGCCTTTGGCCTCCCCACCACTTTATCCCTCCATTATTACCCATTTAGTTAGCATAATGGGGACCTTTGAAATTCATACCCTTTGATATTTCATATGATTGAATAAATAGAGGACCACGGCCTTGAGCCATTATTACTCTTTCTTTTGAGTTCCAACACATAAAATAATCAAAATTCTATATTCACCACCAATCACCTCCATATTCTTCATATTTTCCACCACTACAAAAGGAATTAATCAATAAATTTATCAATAAATCAATCACCTCCATCTTCAACCAAATTGATCTCATGCATAATAAAAAAATTAAAAAAATTAATTCATATTCTGCACCACCACGGAGGAAAACAAATTTAAAATTAATTCATATTCCTTAGGTTTAAAGTTATAAATGGAAGTGAGAAAGGAGGAAAAAAGATAAAATATGGACAGAATCTACATCACATAATTAAAATTTAACGGTACAATTAGACTTGATTGTACCTGGATATTTAGTGAAGTAAAAACAAGTACTTCGTTACTTGAATGATTTTTGAGCGTCAACCCCTATCATTGCCCTCCCTTTATACTCATCAGACATGGCCGGATCCTTGCTGATGTTTCATCATTTTTGGACCGGAGCCCCTAGCGGCTCAACGAAATCCATGCCCCGTCGCCAACCACCCCTTCAACGCTTGTGTCAGCAACTGCGATGCCGAGCCCAAGTTCAGCAAGACACCATCACCAGCCAATCCAGTCGAGCCCATTAAAATGCCACCCTTGAGAGTGTGTGTAGGGTCGCACCCTCGAGCACAGCCTTTTCATTTAAAAATAAAAATAAAAAAGACACATGCATACATAACACTCCAGGGACATTTTTTTCCCGACATTTCATTTCCCCTTAAAGTGATGGAGCAGAAACCCACTGGCTTATTGTTAAAGTAGTTCACCACAAGGAACTAAATCAACCCAAAACAAGACGGATGCGAAGACGCATGTGTTGCAAGACGATGAATAGCTAAAGTTACAGGCAGAAGACCTTGATCAATTGACATCCAAGTGTCCGGATGGGCACGTTACAGTTTTGATAGCTCAACTATATCCGATACATTGCCTGTGAAATAATCTGGAAAAATGTCATTTGACGGATCATGTAAATCGTGCAAGGAAGTAACACCTGCTCAGACAAACACAAACAAAAGGGTGATGAAAAGTATTTTGAGATATCGGTAACACAATCAATGATAACTACTATGGCCAAAGAAAGAAAATTGCAAGTACCTGAAAGAACAAGAAGAGTTTTGCAACCAGCATTTTTCCCAAACAGTATATCGGTGTCCAATCTATCTCCAACCATGCACATTTTGGAAGTATCAATATGGAATCTGCAGTGCATACGAGACATAGAAACGATTGCTGCAGCTTTTAGCCAATGCTGGATCATTGTAAACTTCATAGCATCTTTGTTCAACAGTGCCAATATTTATTATTCAACACTCAACATAACATTGAGATATTCAACACCAAAAATAACATTAGAATATACAACTACAAAACCTCTGCATATGATGCTGGAGATTGTTGAATATGTGAAACCTCCTAGCACAACTCTAATCCAGTAAGTTGTGTGGCACTGGCGGTGTCGCTTGTGCCCCATGCTATCAGGACCAAAGTATACATCCATGGACATCCTTATCAAAACTAGGACTCTTAACAGCATGAATAGATCCATGGCACAAGTGCATCCACATTTTCTCACTATACTTGATGTGCAACAACTAAACATCCACTTTACTGCATTTTCTGATTTGCTTTAGTTTATCAAAAGCTGACTTGTCTGGTCTCTGAGGACTTCCTCAATTAAACTGTGGAGATTTTTTGAACCTCAACTTGATGTGCAATATACATCATCCTACTTATTCCACTTATGATTAATTTAAGTTAGGGTAAATTACACAACACCTATGTAGATTCATGGGTTTTACGTTAACACCAGCTGGAGTTTAAACTCCTACATTCTACGTTAAATTTTCCGTCAGATGGCGGGTCACATGATAGTCACCATCATTTTACTCATACCCCATGGCCTCATGATTTTATGTCAGATGACTGGTCATTAATTTAGCTCATTAATTTAGCTCATACATTCTGATACGATCTAGATGATCGATCAATTAATTTCAGATTTAAAAGGCGGAAAAATATAAAAAAAAGGGATTTTTATGAAACTTTCGAAGAACTAATAATCGATAGATAAATGAGTCTCTTTCGAGAGGAGACTCGCTCTCCTAGCTTTTGTTGCACGAAACAAAGCCTAAAACCTTCACACAAGATGCCTACAATCGTTCTTCACAAAATAAGCATGAGAAAATAAAAAGACGGCTAGCCCTAATTAATAGAAAAGAGCGGATTTACTAATCTAGTCTGAAAAGACTAGAATACCCCTAGACTAACCCCCTACGTGGTACCACGCCTCCTACGCCGCACGTAAGTCACCAAAAGGTGGTGGGTCCCCCCATGTGGGCCGCCGGCCGTGGGATGATGCAGGTGTGCATCAATACCCCCCTAAAAGAGCCACCTTGTCCTCAAGGTGGAAGTCGGAAAACTGCTTCTGGATCACTCGGTATGCCTCACATGTCGCATCACAGTCCGGCAATCCCGCCCAGTATATCATCACCTCTCTCTGCCCGCGCGGCCCCTGACGAACAGCTCGAACCTCCAGTGGCTCCAGCATCACCTCCATCTCCTCAGTAAGTGTGGGCGGTAGGGTAGAAGATACCGTTTGCTCCCCAATAGCTCGTCAAAGCTGCGAAACATGAAAGACGGGGTGTATCGTCGCAGTCGATGGTAGCCTCAGCCTGTAAGCCACCTGGCCAATCTTGGCCAAAATCTCAAACGGCCCATAGAATATCGCTGACAGCTTCTCGTTCCGCCTCCTCGCTAGCGATCTGTCTGTAAGGCCTCAGCTTCAGATAGACCATGTCGCCCTCCTGAAAGTGCACATCCCGCCGATGCCCATCCGCCCTAGCCTTCATCACCTGCTGAGCCCATAATAAGTGCTTCTTCAGCTCCTTCAGTATGCTCTCCCACTCCCCCATATAGTCCTCTACCTGGGAGACCGGTGTCTGTCTCTCCCCAAACCGAAGTAGCTCTGGTGGGTTGTATCAATACTCCCCCATATAGTCCTCCCATATAACACCCGAAAGGGTATCGTCCCTGCTGCTGAGTGGTACGAAGTATTGTATCAATACTCCGCCCATGCCAACCACCGATACCACTGTCGTGCTGTCTCCGACGCAAAGCACCGCAGATACGCATCTATGCTGCGGTTCACTACCTCCGTCTGCCCGTCGGTCTGAGGGTGATAGGCGGTACTCCTCTTCAACACTGTCCACTGGACACGAAATATCTCCTGCCAGAACCCACTCAGGAACACCTGATCTCTGTCTGTGACGATGGAAGCTGGGATCCCGTGTAACCGTATCACCTCTCGAGTGAAGGCTGCAGCCACTGAAACCGTCGTGTACGGATGTTTCAGTGGTATGAAGTGGGCGTACTTGCTCAACCTGTCCACCACCACAAAAATCACTGAGTACCCCTCTGACCTGGGTAGCCCGTCGATGAAATCCATCGTCACCTCCTCCCAGACCCGCTCAGGTAGTGTTAAAGGCTGCAAAAGCCCGGCTGGCGCCATGGCCATGTACTTGTGACGCTGGCACACGTCACAAGCAGCAACCAAATGTGCTATCGCTCTCCGCATACCAGGCCAATAAACCTCCCGGGACATCCTCATATATGTCTGTTGCACTCCGGAATGTCCCCCAACCACCGAACTGTGGAACTCCTGAAATAATGCGGGTATGAACACGGAAGCCCGCGGCAATACTAACCGTCCCTGGTATAACAGTCTTTGTCCCTCTAGGGAGTATCCCTTCGGGGTCTCCCCGCCTCCCTGCAACTGCTCGTGAATCTGTCTCAACTCCGGATCAGCCTCGGCCTCCTGCAGCATGGGCTCCCCATCTATCCACACGGGCAACAAGAGTGCCCTCAAGTGCACCCCCCTCCTCTCTGCGCGGTAAGGCGTCTGCCGCCTTATTCTCCAACCCCGGTCTGCACTCAATGGCGAACCGATACCCTACCAGCTTGGATAGTCAGCGCTGGTGCTCCTCTGTCACTAGCCTCTGCTCCAGCAAATACTTCAAGCTGCGCTGGTCTGTCCTGACCACGAACTCCCTGCCCATCAGATAGGGCCGCCACTTCTGAACTGCCAGCACGATTGCCATCAACTCCCTCTCGTACACAGACTTCAGCCGTGCTCTAGCTGAAAGCACCTGGCTGAAGTAGGCTATCGGCCGCCCTAACTGCATCAGAACCGCCCCCAACCCTACTCCCGCCGCATCAGTCTCCACAACGAACGTGACGCTGAAGTCGGGCAACACCAAGACTGGTGTCGTAGTCATCGCCTCCTTCAAGGCCTCAAATGCCCTGGTCGCTTCCTCTCCCCACTGGAACACATCTTTCTTCAGCTGATCGGTCAGTGGGCGGGCAATGGTGCTATATCCCCTCACGAATTTCCGGTAGTAGCCTGTCAACCAGAGAAATCCCCGCAGTGCCCTCAGAGAGGTGGGTACTGGCCAGTCCAACATCGCCTCTATCTTCGCCCAGTCTGCTGCTACCCCTGCGGCCGACACCACATGTCCCAGATACTCTATCTGCCTCTGACCGAAACTACACTTCTTTCGATTGGCATACATCTGATGCCTCAATAGCTCTCGAAAAACTGCCTCCAGGTGGCCCACGTGCTCCTCCATGGTGCTGCTGTAGTCTAAAATGTCGTCAAAGAAGACGAGTATGAACCTCCTCAGGAACGTCCGGAAAACATCGTTCATCAATACCTGAAATGTCGAAGGAGCATTCGTCAAGCCGAACGGCATGACGAGAAACTCGTAGTGCCCCTCGTGGGTGCGAAACGCTGTCTTTGGCACGTCCTCTGGTGTCATCAGGATCTGGTGATACCCCGCCTTCAGGTCAATCTTGGAGAACACCACCGCCCCATGCAGCTCATCTAATAGCTCGTCTATAACAGGAATAGGGAACTTGTCAGCCACCGTCTCCTTATTCAACGCCAGGTAATCTACACAAAAGCGCCAACTCTCGTCCTTCTTCACCAAAAGTACCGGGCTCGAAAATGGGCTGACGCTGGGCTGAATCACCCCAGCCTGCAACATCTCTCCGACCATCCGCTCTATCTCATCCTTCTGCACGTGTGGGTAGCGGTAAGGACGCACGCTCACCGGTGTTGTGCCATCCCTCAGTACCATTGCATGCTCGTGCCCTCACTGGTGGTAGCCCCTGTGGATCCTGAAAGACCTTTGGGTACTGTCCCAACACCTGCTCCACCTCCTTGGGAACCCCTTCCTGCGGCCCCTGCTCTGCCCCCGCTACACGGCACTCCACCAAGTATCCATCTCCATATCTCTGTAAGGCCCGAGTGATGGCCTTGAAGGCCACCAGCGACAAACAAAGGGTCGGGTCCCCTGTAAGCACCACCATCCGGTCCCCCTCCTCGAACTCAATCCTGAGGCGCTTCCAATTCACCCGCATGTCCCCCAGCTTCTTCAGCCACTGCACGTTCAAGATGATGTCAACATTGCCCAACTCCAGTGGCAGAAAATCCTCCATGATCTGCACCCCCTGCAAAGTCAGGCACAGACCCTTGCAGAGACCCTAGCTCTCCTCCATCTTCCCTGTCCCAAGCAGCACGGTAAACCTCTCCTGCGTGCTCAACTGCAGCCTATGTCTCTCCACTAGCCGGCTGGAGATGAAGTTGTGGGTGGCCCCACTGTCTATCAGCACTGTCACTGTCGCGTCTCCTAACTGCCCCGATAACTTCTTGGTGTGGTTCGGAGTGAACCCCACCACAGAGTTTAGGGACACCTCTGCGAAGTCTAGGTGAGACTTCTCCTCCTCCACTGGCGCCTCCTGCTCCTCCTCGGGCTCCTCCTCATCACCCACGTACCTCTCCTCATCGGGTACCATAGTGATCTGTAGCAGGCGACTAGCACACCTGTGTCCAGGGGTGAACTTTTCGTCACAACGAAAGCACAACCCTTTGGCACGCTTCTCCCTCACCTCCACCTCTATCATCCGCCGCCCTAGAGTCAACGGACGGCTCTCTCCTCTAGCCTCAGGTGCAGCCGTGGATGCTCTCGGTGCTACCGCTGCAGGGGTGGGGAGGGACCCCTGGGTCCCCCAAGTCCCCCGTATCCTCCTCTCCTCCGCATGCTTCTCCTCCGCCTTGTGGGCCAGGCGAAGGACATGCTCCAGTGTCCCCGGACTCTGCATCCTCAGCTCCACTCGTATAGAGGGCTTCAACTCCCTCATGAAGTTCCCAATCATCACCTCGTCGGTCACCCCCTTCACCCTACTATTCAGCATCTCGAACCGCTCCACATAATCTCTCACCGTCCCCTCCTGTCTCAAAGCAGATAACTGCTCATAGAAGTCTCCTCATGGGGTCTCCTGGAATCGGTCTAGTATCAGTGCTGACAGCTCCTCCCAAGTGCGAAAAGGGGTCCGCGCCACCTTCCATCTGTACCACGCCAACGCCTTGCCCTCGAAATAGATTCTGATGGCCCTCAGAACCTCCTCCTCCGTCAGCCTCATCACCTGGAAGTAGCGCTCTGCCCGATAGATCCACCCATCCGGATCCGTGCCGTCAAAAATCGGCATCTTCAGCTTCATAAGGCGGCGATCTGCATTGATGTCCCCCTGTGGTCCCCCGTCTCTACCGCGATCACCCCCACGGCCGAATCCTCCGCCGACTGCCTCAACCGGACCTCCCCCATCAACCCCGTATAACTCCTCCGGCCACGCGGGCCTCTCCCATGCCTTGGGCTGATAGTAGTGCCCTGAAAACTCCGGTGGTCGTGCGAAAACGGGCATCGGCCCCGTCGGAATGGTCTCTGCTCTCTAAAACTGGCCCGCTGGGGCCCCAATAGCCGCCCCCGAAGCCCATCCGCCTCATACTGTCCCAGAGGTTCCCCCATGATGGGGTACGAATCCAGCCACACCCCCAAAAGGTCGAGACGAAGTCGCCGGGCCCCCAGGAGGGACGGCCCAACCCGCCGGGCCCTCGGAAAGCCCGGCCCAGCTCGCCGGGCCCCCAAATGGGACCCCAAGTCCTCCCGCACCCCCGGATGGGGGTGCCGCACCTCCCGCGGCCCTGGCGAGGGGTGCCGCCTGCACCCAGAGCCCGCCGGGGTCAACCGTGGGCTCTGGTGGCCCCGGCGGGCTCGCCCAAGCCTGGGAGGGCCTGGAAGAGCTCGCCGGGGGCGCTGCGACCCTCGGTTGGCTGGGCGGCCTCGCCCAGGCCTGGGAAGGCCTGGGTTGGGCCACCGGCCCTTGGGCAGGCCCGATAGGGCCTGCCGTGGCCTGAAATGACCCGCGTGGGTCCTGTTTTTTTGTGAAACAGGCCCGCGCGGTTCTAGGGTTAGCCGCGACGTCCTCCTCACCTCTTTCGCGTCGTCGCCTTGATGTGGAAATTCTGTCGTCGTCTGCGTTTGCCCTAGGGAGGCCGATTCTAGGGTAGAATCTCCCCCTCTTGGATCCCCTTGCCTCGATCTCCTCATTTCGCCACCGCGAGGGCTTGTATCATCTCTTTCAATTCTCGGAGATCTCGTTCTTGTTGCGCGGCGTCCGTCCTCATCCCCCGAAGTTCGATCTGGATGTCTTCTTGCGAATGGGCGTGATCCTTGAGTGAATCCCCCACCGTTTTCTTCAATCCTTCGAATCGTTCTTCGATCTCCCGATTGAGATCCTCCCGTAGCACTTGAATCTTCTCATCGATCAAATCCGCCTTCGATCGTGTGCTTGCCGCCATTTGGATCTAGTGCTCTGATACCAATTTGATACGATCTAGAGGATCGATCAATTAATTTCAGATTTAAAAGGTGGAAAAATATATAAAGAGGGATTTTTATGAAACTTTAGATTGCGAAGAACTAATAATCGATAGATAAATGAGTCTCTTTCGAGAGGAGACTCGCTCTCCTAGCTTTTGTTGCACGGAACAAAGCCTAAAACCTTCACACAAGATGCCTACAATTGTTCTTCACAAAATAAGCATGAGAAAATAAATAGACGGCTAGCCCTAATAAATAGAAAAGATGGGATTTACTAATCTAGTCTGAAAAGACTAGAATAGCCCTAGACTAACCCCCTACGTGGTACCACGCCTCCTACGCCGCACGTAAGTCATCAAAGGGGGGTGGGTCCCCATGTGGGCCACCGGCCGTGAGATGATGCGGGTCCGCATCACATTCATTTAAGCATTTTAGTCTAATAGCTCCAGAAGGTCTCAAGAATTTCTATCAGAGGACCAGACATTAATTTAGCCCATACACGCATTTATGCAATAGAAGATTATGTAATATAAGTTTTAGGGGGGGGATCCATGGATTAAAGTTGAAGAAAAGGATCATTTGTAGCAACCAAGCTTAAAGCTTCAGGTAATGGATTGTTGTTGTGTTTTGAATTATCTAATTCTTCGCAGATAATCCATAAGCTCCAGCTTCTAGGTGAAGTGGTTACCCACATACTTAAAATAACCAGATTGCACGAGGTCCTAGATCCAAACTTCATGGTTGATCATCGGGAAATTTTATTTACCTAGGCTATTCCACCCAGCTAAGCAAGTCACCACATGCATGCCACATGGCCTAAGGCACACGTGAGGGAATGTTCAAGACTGCTTGATAGATATTGTGCCATGTGACCACACAACTTAGGCCTTTCAGTACAGTAGTCATATGTTTTGTGAGAGCTTCCATGAGTAAAAAGTCTTTGTTCGTTAATTGCTAGCCTAATAACTAATAAAGTTCTTGTTAACAAGGTCACCAACAAATGCGTGCATGTCTGAAGATATTATGTTAAATTGCTATTCAGATCAGGACGTTGAAAATTTTAGGATATTACTACTATTTTCCAGACAAACATGGATATGAATAGGATATCAATATTTATCAATGTACTAAGAAACAGATTACACTGTTATTTGTATGCTGCATGTCCCAACCAATATAGCTGGCACACCAGCAAGGGACAGTCACTATTGTTATTCTGTATGGCAGAATCATATATCTTTATCCTTTCCATAAGACCCCAGGTTTGCTTTGCTACGTAATTACTCCAATTATTCCCTTGTTCGAAGATTCGAGTCATCAAGACCTTGCACATCAAGTACCAAGACTTTTGTGTGCCTGTCAAGTACTGTTCATGATTATTTAACAGAAACTCAAGAATAGAACCAACAAAGAGTTTGAGATGCTCAAAGAAATTTCTACAATTCCATACTGTATATCATCTCTAGCTCTAGATTGCCATGCAATCTGTGTGCTGCATGTCCTGCCCAATATTGCTGGCACGCCATCAAGGCCCAATCGTTATAATTAATGACAAGGTTAGAAACTCGGTTTCAGTTTCGGCCAGTTCACAAAATTTTAGGTTCAACAAGTTTTGCTAGCTTTGTTGGTTTCTATTTAGTTTTAGTTTCAAATTTATCTATATTTTTATATTTTTATGTATAAATTTGCATGAATATGTATTTGTAGCATTTTTTTTTTAAAACCCAAACTCACCAATAATTTATGCCCAAATCCAAACCCACCGAAACCCACTATTAATAACTATGTTAACCCAAACCCAACCCCATAACATAAACCCATTATATTTTTCTCCTCTTCTCTTTTACGGGTTTGACACACAAGCCCAAGAAGGCCATCAATGGAGATAAAATATCCCCACTAATTCTCTCTCTCTCTCTCTCTCTCTCTCTCTCTCTCTCTCTCTCTCTCTCTCTCTCTCTCTCTCCCTCCCCTCCCCCCGGCTCTCTCTACGGTGAATCGAAGCAGTGGATGCAACGGCGATCGATGCGGCAAATCCAGGTAAGGTAAGCTTCGTTCTTTTCATCACCTCCTCATCCTCTTCTTCTTCTTCATCTACTACTATTTCTTTTTCATTGGTTCAGTTTTCAAAACTAATTTTTTTGTTTTTTTGGCTCAGAGTCATTGAATTTAGAGCTAACACAATCAAGGTGGGATCTAGAAAGGCATTGGAGGTCGGGATCAAGAAGGTAGCTGCTTCTTTTTTTGTTGCTGCTGCGGTTTCCTTTTTCATGTGCTACTGATGTTGCTTGTTAATGCTACTTCTTTATTTTCTTTTTTTCCCGTCTACAACCGACATTGTTATTGTTTCGCTCAGTTTCGAACAAGCAAAAATATTTGACACTACTGAAACCAAAATTCAACAACGGTTTCTTACCATCCCTTTGAACCCGAAATGAAACGATCGAAACCGAATGATTTTGACCGAAACCTCATATATTGGTTAATACATATGGCAGAAACATATATTCTTATCCTTTCCATGTGACCCTAGGTTTGCTTAACTACATAATTACTCTCTTGTTTGGAGATTGGAGTTGTCAAGACCTTGCTAATCAAGTAACAAGGCTTTTGTGTGTTCATCAAGTGTTCGTGATTGTTTTAAAAAAACTTTAAGCATTGAACCAACAATAATTATGTGAGGCTGGATGAAATTTTCACATTTCACTATTGTATATCATCTATACCCATCTAGTTTACAAATTTAATTTTGATATGCTGCCAAACCACATATGCTCCCCGAGTTTCATTATCTCATTGACATGTAATAGTCATAAAAGATATTCTTCATAGTATTGTTACCTGGCAATGGTCTAAATATCGGTCCACAATCTCATATATCGGCCGCTATATTGGAAAAATTACAAGGCCGATACGATATTCGTTACTTTATTGCGGTTTCCGGTTTTCGAGCTCATATCGGCCGAGATCCGATATTTCGGTTCGAGATATCGGTCGATATTGGCCAAACCTTGTTGCTTGGGTTAACAGGTGACGAGTCGGTCATGGCACAGTGGATCCAACCCGATCCTTTACCCGATTTCTTTTAAGTTCGAATGAATCGATTGTGTTCGATGAAAGAGAAAATTCAAGCGAAAAAAAACCTGTAGCGCCTTTTGGCTCCTTCATCGACTTTCCCATCTTCCCTTCTAACTGATCGGAGGCGATTTCTCGCCGTTGTCGCTAATCTTCTTGCCTGTGGGAGCCACTCAAGTTGATTGATTGTCATCGCAAAGCTCGGAGCCGTACATGGAATTTTGTTTCAATTTTTTTCCGATGTTTTCAGTTTTTAATTTCTTTTCTTCAGTTGTTAACGCTCACAGTGAGCACCGAACTCCTCCCTCTGTCTTCTCCTCTCAGGCAATCGCCGCTGATCTGCTCGAAGACTCCTCAGTGCTCAAGGACATTTTTTTTCATTTTTTTTGAGTTTTGTCGTTGAGTTTTGTAGTTGAGTTTTTCCATTGACTCTTGTTGAATTCTCGGAGCTCCCCGAACTCCTACCCATGTCTGTGCTACTCAGGTTATTGACGTTCACTCTTGTCAATATTCCAGATATTCATGTTTAACGAGATAAGTATAAGCAAAACATACTTTTATATGAGTTAGTATAGTTTATATCTTCATAGATATATATATATATATATATATATATATATGCTTGCATATGTCATCATTTTAAGCATCTGATATGACACTCTGATATTTAGTCAATATCCCCGATATATTTCCGATATCCGCAATCCGATATCAAATTTTCTAGGCCGATACGTGATCGATATCCGATATTTAGAACACTACTACCTGGACATGAAAGTGTCAGGGCGTCTTAAAATGTCTGATATGGAATTTGGTAGGATCCATGGGCTCGGTTGTGATTAAAGTAATATAATATGATATAATACAATGTGAGAAGATACAATACAATGCAATGCAATGCAATGCAGTACAATATATTAGGACCTAAAAAATTCATGGCATTGACATGGTTAGGAAAAAGTATCACATGTTTTGATGAATGTGGTAAGTTAAAAAAATTCATTAAACTCTCTTGTTTTTATTCCTTGCTTTTTCCCTAGTGGATTCATTTCAAAAAATTTCTAATCATTTACCTTCCATGACAGAGATACATATTTCTCTTGTGTATTTTACATGAGCCGTGTCCAAGTATCCTAAGTTTTTGACAGTCGGGTACAGCAAAATTTTGAAAAAATTGAGTGTGGCTGACACTAATTAGCACATGCAAAAATTGAGTAAAACCCACAATCTTTTTAAGACCCAGAAGACAAGGGCCTAAACAGCGGTTCTATGTAGAAGGTTCATATCTCTTGCTAGAGATAATATCATTATCTTTGCTCATATAACTTACTGGAAGTTATATGATGAAAACCATGTTCGCAAGTCTCAATCGATTCCACTAACAGTCATTATGTTCTTGACATATGCAATATTGATTAAAAGCCCCAATTTATTTCAGATTCACACACCAAGTACCTCAATGGCCTGGCCCATGTAGATGGTTCATATCTATGTTAAGTTTCAATTGACTCCATTATTTTTATTTTTGTAGAAATTAACAGTTATAAGGCATTCTTAACAAATGAAAGACATTGAGTAAAAACGGGCAATTTATTTCAGTTGTATAATTAAGAGCCTTAATAGCCAGGTCAGTGTATATTGTCTATACCTATCCAATAAAAAGTCCATCAAAAATGTCGATGGTTTTCCAACAACGATAGGTTCTTTCTGTGTCGATCCACAAACAGCTGCAACCATACATCCTCCACCTGCATTTATATGCTTAAAAGTTAAATGATAAATGAAGGGATGTTGTTGTCACAAACCCAACACAATTTAGTAATATTAGAAACCTCAGAAGAGCAGGAAGATATAAACCAAAGAAGAACCTGGTGATTCTTGTGCAGCTGATAGATGACCAGTAGCATCACGATTGGTGGCAATAAATAGGCATCCAGGATTCTTACGGATGCACAAAGTTGCGTACCTGCATAATGATATCCTCAATATCTTTTTCATTCCATGAACATAAGAATCTTAAGAAGGGAAAGTTATATCAGGATGCAAAATAGCTACAGTTATAGGTCTTTACAGACCAGTTTGGTAAGATACTAATAAAGGATTACTACCACATTACCGCTGTTTATTCAAAAGGGTGGGTGGGTGGGGAGGGGGGTCACGGCACATGGAGCTTTAGTTACTTGCGACTGAAAACTTAATGTTCCACATGACTACATGATCGTGATTTATGTGAGACTCATCGGCTAATGCTATTGCTATTGCATTTTGGACAGGCAAAGTAGATGGCAACCAATCAAATTCTGCACATGCGGGAAGCCTTCTACATGTAGCCGGCCAAGTAAACATATTTTAAAAAATAAAAATTTTTACATTTCCCGTTGTTTAATTGTTTCCCTATCCATGGTCTTGGGCCCCAACCAATGTTGATACCCATCAAATTTTTTTGTGACCCTTTAACGTGCACACTGACATTTGAATTGACAAGCAGTATGCTACAGAGAAGAATATCATACAACTTCACCTGAAAGCCCACAGTAATATCAAATTTGAAAAGAAAAAAATCTAAGCCAGCTTTTGTTTTAATGAAAAAAGTTTTTTTTGCACAAATTTATAACTGTCCTCAAATACAAATTTCAACGACTGAGAACTAAAGGTTCCATGATTACATCCCTGTGATTTATGTGAATTGGACTCATCGGCTATCACTACAGTTTTTGCATTTTAGACAGGAAACTAAATAGTAAGCAATCAAATTTTGCATCCACATTAGACAGAATCTTATACTAATTATTAATTATATAACTAGAGAAGCCAATAAATCTTCACATGTGGATGACTGTTTAGATGTAGATGGCCAGCTATTAAAAAAAAGAAATTTACACCTCTTATTTCTTTATTTCACTCTTTACATAGCATTGGGCCCCACATGGATGTTTGATAACGTTAAATGTGCTATGGAGAATAATTACATGGGACTTTACATCAAATGTAACTAGTCATAACCGTGCCCGTAGGGCATGGTTCATTTAAGATATTCACACCTCAAAATCTTAGTTCCGCCGAAAATTTAGCTATTCCTAGAAAATTCAGTTCCTCCCAAAATATTAGTTCATTCCAAAAATAAGTACACTTAAAATTTAGTTCCGCTCAAAAAAATTAGAGTTTTCACCGCTAAAATTTCCACTTTTAAAATTTTTTAGTCCACCCCAAAATTTAGTTTTCCAAGAGAATTTAGCTCACCCCAAAAATTAATTACATCCCGAATTAATTCCCCAATAGTTCCACCCCGATTTAATTGTTCGTAAAATTTTCACATGCTCATGTATTTTATATTTATTTTGTTTGCTTTCAAAAATATTCGGAATTCTCCAAAAATTTTAAGGCGGAGGGATGAGAGAAAAGGAGCGAGGTGGGGTTGAGGCTGCATTGTTTGAGTTGAATTATTTCAGTCATTATTTGAGGGAGGTGAATTTTTTGTTCCCCCCAAAAGTGAATTCAAAGTTAAATATTTTCCCCCCTTTAGCTTTTCCCCCAAACACAAAAATCAAAGCTCATTTAAATTTTCCCACCAAGTTTTAATTTCCCTCCCAAATTTCAAATTCAAATCATTTTTCCTATTATCATTGTCTTAGTCAACATCTTAGTCAGCATCCTAGTCACTAATGTTTGTCCTAGTCATACTTTAGTGTCCACATAGGACAAAGTTCAAAAAAGTCCTCATTTGAAATATAGACTAGTCATAACCCGTGCCCGTAGGGCAAAGTTCATTTAAATCCCCCCCAAAATCGATTCAATGTTAAATATTTCCACCACAGCTTTTCCCCCAACACAAAAATCAAACTTCATTTAAATTTTCCCCCTAGTTTTAATTTTCACCCCAATTGTTTTTCCAAAATTTAAAATTCAGATCATTTTTTTTATTATCATTGTCCTAGTCAGCATTCTAGTCACCAAATGTTTGTACTAGTCATACTTTGGTGCCACGTAGAACAAAGATTCAAAAAGTCATCAAATGTAAAATAGATAACCCATCATTAATCAATAATCATTTTAAATAATTTGACGTTTATATAATATTTACAAAAAATAATAAGAGGGATAATAAAATAAAATGCAAAGTTCTCTTTTACAAGAATATGCATTGGCGGAAAATTATATGAAAAAAATAAATAAATATATAAAAAAGAAATTTTGGTGACTGTGTGGATTTGGAGGTGAAAGGGGCATGGTTAGGTGAGAGATGAGATGAGATAAAGCCTTTGCGAGGGTGAGAGGAGAATAATTGGAGGAGAGGAAGAGCTTGGATGAGGAGAGCAAATGGAGATATTATTGAAGGCAAATCCTAAAACCTTATATTTAGCAACAAGGTTCAATCTTTCTTCACAACAATATTAGATCTAATATTGTTCTAGTTAATAGTATACAAAGGTGATGTCTTTCTCCATAGAATGATAAGATCTTTGATGGGTTTTATGGTTGTAACACACACAAAAGGTTTGCCGGAAACTGGCAAAGGTTTTATATATATATATATATATATATATATATATATATATATATATATATATATATATATATATATATATATATATATATATAGGGTAAAGTGTTCCTAGGGTGCCTCCTTAGATTCAATCTAAGGAGTCGCCCCCATTTTCTCACATCTCCCACAATTTTTTTTGAATTTTTTTTTCTCGGGATTGTTGTTCATCTCATGGATGATCAACATACCAAAAATCAAGTCATTCCAATACTTTTAGAGCCACCATCTATCCCTTGCAACTTTATGTGTTTTTCAGCACGTTTTCAGACCGTTGAAGTTGCACGGGATAGATGGGGGCTTTTAAAGTATTGGAATGACTTGATTTTTGGTATGTTGATCATCCATGATGTGACCAACAATGCTATGAAAAATAATTTAAAAAAAATTGTGGGAGATGGGAGAAAATGGGGGTGACTCCTTAGATTTGATCTAAGGAGTCACCCTAGGAACACTTTACCCATATATATATATATATATATATATATATATATATATATATATATATATATATATATATATATATATATATATATTGACAACCCAGAAAAATCCCCAACCCCCTCCCCCTGCCTTTGGCTTTTTTAGGAGGGTAAGGCGAGAGCCCGGTCGAGACTATGCAAACTGGGGGGAAACCGCCGTGCCCCCAACGGCCACCGGGTAAGTCCGAGAGGGGAGATGTAGCCCCAGGGTAAATAATTCCACAACAAATTCCACAATAATTACCAAGTCACGGCGGCCATAGGCCTCGAACCCCGCACCCCTTGGCTTTAGAGCGGAATGACTTACCACTGGGACACCCTCTCGTGGGCTATATATATATATATATATATATATTGGAAAGTTAGTGTTTGCCTTTATTAAGTGTCAAAAATCTGTACATAATAACATACATGGGGATAGGAGTGGGTGTTAGAGAGAGGATAGGGCACAAGCGCCGTCACTCTCTACTAGCAACCTCCCCCACCCTCAACAGCAGAAAGAAAAATGATAATCAACCATTATCTCTAAAGCCCCAGTTGTCCATTATTCGTACAGCTTCTGATGATGGGGGGTCATGATCCCTAAGGATAATTCTGATGTCAGCAGCAATTTCTTCAAATAGGAGGGTTTTGCTTTTCATGGTGCCTTCAAAAATTCTCTTGTTTCTCTCTCTCCATATATGCCACACTATTGCCGCTAGCGCAGTGCGTGCTAGCAAGCTGATAGTGTCCTTCCCGGCGAAGTGATCATTAAAATAGTCTCCTACTTTGTGTAGTATGGGCTCAATGGGGTCTGATACACCCAGCTTTAGGAGACTTCTGGCTATAATATACTTTGTGTAGTTGCACTCAAAAAAGAGATGGTTAGAATTTTCATTGATCCCATCTCCACACAAAACACAATGAGGTTCTGCGTTTATCCCCCATTTGAGAAGTATATCTCTAGTTAGCAGTTTTTGACGGAAAGCCCTCAAAAGTGTTAAGGACATTTTAGGGACGTTGGGACTAAACCAGACAATTTTAGCATAAGGGAATTTTGTACCTCTGTCCCTGACACCATCCCAGGCATTTTTGAAGGAGAAATTTGTGTTTGAGTGCCAAGACCAAGAGTCCGGGCCCGCCTTCAGTGTGATGTGCGGTAGCATGTGCTTTACATGTTGAAGCGCAGGGATATCAAGCCAGCCATCGGAATTTAAGTAATCTTTCACAAATTTCATCCGCTCACCTGAGGGGACATCCACTATATCGCAGAGTGGCCCGACCGTGAGCCAGCAGTCAAGCCAAAAGTAAGTGGAGCCCCCATCATTCACATTTCTTCGAATGAGCTTATTGGAGAAATGCCTGCATTTGAGCATGAACTTCATCGTGCCGCTGTGCGTTGGTTTGGCCCTTGCTGCAAAAAATTCTGCCGACTCTCTATATTGGCTTCGCATATACTTCGCCCAGAGGCCATTAGTGGTTAACATCCGCCAGGTGAGCCGTACTCCCGCAGCTGTATTGAGATCAGAAAGCAGTCTAAGACCAACTCCTCCTTCTTTCGTAGAGCACATATCCTTCCAAGCCCAGATTTTTGAGGTACCCCAGATGAATTTCCTGCACGATGAAGTAATAACCCGCAACACAGACCTTGGCACACGATAAACCTGCAACCAGAAGAGGACCATACCATAGATTACAGTCCTGACGAGCTCAATCCGCCCAGTGATGGATAATGCAGAGGAAGTCCAGCCCATAAGTCTTTTATTACACTTGTCTATCAACCGAACATACATTGATGGCTTGGGGTACCTAGTGGAGAGAGGGAGACCTAAGTAAGTTGTGATAGTGGAGCCCATTTTTATGCCCAGGAGGGAGGATAAACATTGTGGATTCTTGGTTCCCTTGCTGAAAATAGCAGTGCTTTTCTCCCAGTTTAGTTGAAGACCAGTTAGATTAGAGAAGTTATCCAACAATTCTTTCAGACCCTCGAAAGAGTGCATGTGAGCGCGGCAGAATACCAGTAGATCATCAGCAAATAGTAAGTGGGGGGTTCTTTGGAGATGGCCTCCACCCGACAATGATAGACTATGACTAGAGTGGCCGTGGGTAGTTGCCAATATAAATGGGTTCAGCTGCTAACAATAAAAGAAGGAAAAAATTTCAGTTTGGCCACTGCATTTTTTGAACAAGTTGATTTTTAAAGTTGAATTTGCTCATCAACCAAAATTTGGATAGTATCTACAAAACAGAATTGTAGTCTTATCACCAAAGTTAATAATTGCAAATAAAAATTGTTTTAGTGAGATATGGTTCTGAAGTTTGGTAGAATATACCTAGAAACTTCTGAAAATCCGAAAATGCCATTTAAGCCTCAAAAATCTAGAAAAATTCAGATACAATTTCTAAGTTGAATTTTTTTAGTAGGATTCCACACATTAGAAGACAAATTTGGATTAGAAATTATTAAAAGATGTAATATTTGAAGAATGTTTCGGGTTATGATGAAGACGGTTACTTGGTGTAAGAGCTCTTAACAAGTGTTGATCGCATTGCTTGTGCACCACATTTTAAGCAAGAGACTCGATAATCTAAGGGGTGAATGCATGTATCTTATTTTGTGTTTTTAAAAAGATTTGTTGTATCCTTCAAATTTACATTTTTCAATATGATTGATGCATATAGTTTGATACTTTGATCTTATGCACAATGTATGTTGACTATCTCATGATATTGCTATCTGCATGTCGTGCATGTCGTGTTGACATTTGATTTGGGTTCTATGAGAATGATTTGATTTGCTCACTAGATATATGTGAAGGTACATAAGCATGGGTGATATCATTAGTTGTTGGTCATGCATTGATACGCATGCTGTATTATGATGATGTATACACTATTTATTGAACTTTGGCTCCTCCTCAACTTCATCATCGCTTTCCTCCTCGCTAGAGCTTGATGAAGACTCTTTCCCTTTTGCCATGAAGCACACTTCTTCATTTGTGTTGAGCCACGCCTCCACCTCTTCATCGCTTGAACTTGAGGAGATTGATGAAGAATCATCGAACGTCCTGAAGCACATGTGAGCTTGCTCCTTGTCATCTTCATCATCATCACTTGATGTGTCCACATCGGAGTCATCTAATGTGCCGACAAGACCCTTCTTTTGGTTCTTGGATTTGGACTTCCATTTCCAATGTTTCTTCCCTTTCCCTTTGTAAGAATATTTGGAGGGTTTGGTAGGGCATTCGGTATAGAGATGACATTTGCCATTGCAAGTATAACAAACCTTGTTAGATTTAGAGGCAAACTTTGACAAAGATTTACATTGCTTGCCCTTGAGGAATACTTTGAATTGCTTGACAAGCTCCATAAAATCATCATCGCTAGCCTCATCTTCTCCATCTTCTTCACTCGAGGCTTCTCGATGAAATTTCTTCCTCCACTTGATTGGCTCCTTCTCGGCATGGACTGCAATTCCATTTTGCTTCTCTGGCTTCTCGGGCTTGGATGGTTGAATCTCCTTGTGTTGAAGCTTGACTTCATACACCATGAGATTTCAATGCACTCCTCAACAGTGTATTTGGATATGTCATTTGACTCCAAAATACGTTAGCCTTTGACTCCCATTGAGATGTAAGCGAGTCAAGGATCTTCTCCACACGATTCTCTTGGGAAATCACCTTCCCAAGTCCTTCCAAAGCGTTTACAATGTCCGTGAACCTTGTGAACATTTTCGAGATGCTTTCTTCTTCCTGCATCTTAAACATTTCATATTTAGATCTAAACATAGTTTGTTTAGATTTCTTTACCTTTGAAGTCCATTCATGAGAAATCTCCAATGTATGCCAAATTTCATTGATTTTGCACATGTAGATGCGATTGGACTCATTTGAAGTGAAGGCACAATGGAATGCGTTCAGGAGAATTTCCATCTTTTAGTTAATCGCTCAAACTCGCGTTTTTTCCGTCGATAGGGTCGAGCAGCCCTCACATGGTATTTGATAGAGTCCTTCTCCGCCTTTGTCCTTGAGGCCGCGGGTATAGTAGGCTTCTCAAAGGGCGACTCCATAATGTCTCATAAGTCTTGACCCTCCAAGTAGATCATCATTTTGATCTTCCAACTTTGGTAGTTGGTTCCGTTAAAGAGCGGGGGTCGAACAGTTGCTAAACCTTCTTCATGAGACGTAGATGAAGTGTTGAATGCCATCGTTGTTGTATGGTTTAACATCGCTTTGATACCAATTGTAAGAACCGTTTACCTTGCAATACTAATAACAAACACTCTAGAGGGGGGTGAATAGAGTAATCGCAATAATTGTGAACTTAAAAATAAAACTTATAAATGCGGAATTATAAATGCAAAAGGAATTTAATTAACACAATCAAGCAAACACTAACACACGATTTTATTCTAGCTTCCAAACTTGGTTACGTCCAGCCACACTAAATATCCACTATAATCCTACACAAGCTAGTGAATACAATCTCACACATAGATACCTCACACAGAGGATTTGGATTCTCACAAAGAGAAATCCTTGCTCTCACACAGAGAGACTTTAACTCTCATACAGAGTACTCAACCAACCCTACACAAGGGTTAAACTCTCATAAAGAGAGTAACTAGCTCTCACAAAGAAAGCTAGGGTTTCAATACACAAAATGAAACAAATTACTCTTACCTATGCCTTGAGATGAACTTACTCAATATGAAGATGAAGGCATGGAAGAGGATTTCCAAGTGATGAGATGAGCTTGATTGCACTTGGAGGATTTCCTTTGAGCTAAGCTTCAATGCATGAAGAGATTATAGCTCTAATGAGAGGGAAATGAGAGATTGGGAGTGGCTTATTGATTCACTAAGATATTCAATAGTTCCAAGAAGTTTTAAATGAACTAAGCACATTCCTATTTATAAGAAGCCAACTCAAACCCCATAAAACCCAAGCTAGAGGCCAAAGACAGAATTCTGCAATGGCTAGAATCTGGGATTTTACGGCATCGACAGGCGACCGTATAAGGATGGACAGTCGATTGATCAACAGCTATATTATTCCCAACGATTATAATCCGAGCCAGGACAGGCGACTGTAGAATACTACACATGCACCTGTATAATGTGCATGTGCCTGTAAAGACTTCGTCAAACGACTGTCACATTGGATGGATGGAGCTGAGAAAATACAACTTACGCACTTGTGCATTCAAACGACTGACGAGCAAAGTCCAGGCGCCTGAAAAATGACAGGCGATTGTAAACTTTACATCAATTGATTGACACACAAGCTAGAGAGATGCCGACAAAAGACAAGTTACGCACTTTGGTACACAGACGACTGAAGAACAATATACAGGCGTTTGATTAAAGACAGGCGCCTGTCAAATGAACTTCGGTCGCATGCTCCAAAAGCTCAAGGAAGAGTCAATAAATATATGACTTGAGCTGTGCACAACAGTCGGCTATAGAAGGCCAGCTAGGCACCTGGAATCACCCAGTTGCATGTCCTTCCTTTAGCAGTCGCCTGTTGGAGAGACAGAGACTCCAATTGAGTCATTGGCATGATGAACTTATTGGGTTGGATTCTATGATAATTCTAATGCTCACTAAGATGGCTATATGCATATGCATGAATGCGTAGACCATCTATTAAGACATTACAATATCCTATGACTCAAAAAGAGAAAAGCAAGTAAATGAAATTACATGGATTACATTTGCTTCTCTTAGAGTATAATCTTCAAGCTCTTGATGACTTGATGCTCCACATCATCTTCTAAGCTTTATCACCTCTTGATGAGCTTTCCTTCATCAAGATCCAAGCTTTGGCTATGCTCCTCTTGATGCCTATCCTTACACCAAGCTATTACTCTCCAAACCATGCTATTCTTGATTTGATAATCATGAGACTAAAACATAAGAGTCATTAGCAACAACTTAATGTTGTGATCATCATCAACATAATATTGGTCTAAAACACCAATATCCAACAATATGGCCATTCTACACGCCAAGGTAATGAATGCTGAGGAGTTCATTTTTAAATATGTTTCAGAAGCTACAACCGCATATCAAATTTGGATCCTATTTAAAGAAAAATATGAAAAGGAATCAATTAATGATGAATCAATATTCTATGAGCTATGCCACACCACCCATACCAATGCACGGGAGAGCGACTCAAACTCGAACGATTCCGAAGAAGTGGACGAACACTGTCTCACGAGTCATCAGGGAACTCTAAACCTGAATCTGATTCAGATTCTGATTTAGATGATAGTCAACTAGAGAAGCTTTTGAATTGTTATATAAAGAGCATGCTGAAGCAAAGAAGAATTATAAAAAAATTAGAAGATAGTCATATTGTTTTGTTTAGTGATCATAGCAAGCTTAGAATTGACTATAATGCTTTATTGCATGATCATGAATGTTTGAAGAAAAAACTTGCTCTCTATGTTTTTAATGTGAATGATAGAATTGAACTGCTTGCTAGTGATATTTTGGTGAGTAAGCTTAAGCATGGACTTGTTCTCAAATTTGACAAAGTTAAGAACAATTCTAGTGCAAAAGCCACTCTATTATATGCACATGCTTCTACTTCTAGCAATGTTAGTAAGAATGTTCATATTGTTAGACTTACAAATGTTTATGCTAGAAAGAATCGTGCCTTTATGTATGCTAGATGTGTTTGATCCGATCGGCCCGCTAGGGGCCCATTTTGAGTGTTTTATGCAAAGTTTTAAAACGCGAAGGTGTGACGTAAGGTGTATTTTCAACCCATGACGCGAGGCGTAAGCCTCAACGCGTAAGGCGTAAGCCTTCAGCGTGTTGTGAGGCGTAACACATTATAACCTGAAATATAGATGTAAAGAAGAAAAAGGAACGAAGAAGAAGAAAAAAAGAAGGAACGAAGAAGAAAAAAGAAGGAACGAAGAAGGAAGAACGAAGGAAAAAAGCACGAAGAAGAAGGAAGAAAAAAGAGAAAGAAGAAGGGGCAAGGGGTTACGCACTTGGGGCAACGAATCAAGGCGGCGGCGAGTCGTTTCTCTCTCTCTCTCTCTCTCTCTCTCTCTCTCTCTCTCTCTCTCTTAGCTTTTATACTTAGGGAATAAAAAAGTTTGCAAAAAAGCACATGTTTGAAGGCGTGAAAATCCTAACGCATTTGTTGCGCCTCCGAACTGAGGCGTACGCCTTTGAGCGCCTTCGACCTGAGGCGTAAGCCTTTGGGCGCCTTCGACGAGTGAAAGCCTCTTCCCTCGCGCCTCGAGGCGCTGGAGGTGAGCCTCGCCCTGAGGCGCGCCTTGAGGCGTATGCCTTTGCCGCCTTTCAAAACATTGGTTTTATGTTATTTTATTAGTATATGTGTATTTTAGTAATTGGTTATTTTCTGAAATTGTATTAGAGGGAGGGGCACTAACCGGCCCTAGTCATGCTTGATTATTGAATTTTGTGGGAGAATCCTTAGGAAGAGTGCGGACGTCCTCTCTATTGGCGTCTTGAAAGGGTGGTGCCCCTATAATTGTAGACAAAGTTATCCTTTTATTCCTATTTTCATCAATATATTTTCAGATTTGCTTGGGATCTATCATTTTGGTATCAGAGCATGTAACGATCCATGGCGGCGTCGACATGATCGAAGGACAAGTTCGAAACCTTGGAGGAGAAGTTCAATAGCGAGATCGAAGGTATAAAGAAATCTTTGGTGGGGAACGATGAATCTATGGCAAAATTGACGGCTTCTGTTGAAAGGTTGACGATGAAGCAAGATAAACAAGATGAGGCGCTCGCTCAATTAATCTTTCAGCTATTAATCCTCACATGAAAGGATGGAAAAGGAGACGGGAACCTTAAAATGGTGACAAAGGTACCACATTTGGACAAAGGAAAGGGGAAGATGGAGAAAATTGACGAAGGATCGTTTCTCGAAGACGAGGAGTATTACAGAAGGAAGATGGGGGGGCCATGGATGGAAGATTACAGCAAATCGATCCGCCGAAGAGCAGAGGAGAGCCAACGGAACCCTAGAATCAGCCGCGAGGGGCGGTCGGGCCTAGATTTGGGCGGGAGCAGCCGCCCCACCCCGGAGGAGGTGCGGCAGGGGCGGCCGACCCCTGCCAGCCTTTGGCAGGGTCGGTCGACCCCATCGACCCCACTGGAGGGGCCGCCGGGGGTTCGGCAGCCTCCAACAGGCCCCTGGCAGTGCCAGGGGGATTTCACGACTCCGCCGAGCCTCGTTCCACTGCTTTTCGGACTTCCGTGACGCATCTCGGCTATAAGGAGCAGTATTCGCCGTCCAACGGTTATCCAGGGCATGTACACAGTGATGGGACTCACTATGGGAATGGAGGAGGTTACTATGATGACGGAGGGGGAGGTGCCTATGGTGGTGGTGGTGACTGGGGAGGTTACGGAGGACGAGGAGAGGGATCCCGAGGGGGGGTTATGGAGATCATGGGAGAGGGCCACAGGGAGGACATGAGACACCAAGAGAGGTGGCAGCACTACCACCAGCCCAGATATGGCGGGGACGAGGAGACCAGACATACTGCGAAAGCTGAAGATGCATGTATTCGAGGGGGTGGATCCAGTGTCGTGAATCAACAGAGCAGAGAGATTTTTTAGAGTCTCTCGTATGAATGAGAAGCAGAAGCTGGAGGCATCGACTATTTGTCTGAATAAGAAGGCCCTCGATTGGTTTCAGTAGAAGGATGCGAGGCGTCCTTTTTCACTAATGGGAGGAGATCAGGGACCAGATGGTGGAGAGGTTCAGAGATCCCCATTTACGGAATGTGAGAGAGCAGCTACTTTCACTCAGGCAGGAGGGCATCGTGATGGATTATCTAGAGAGGTTTGAGGCCCTATCAGGACAGTGCACTGAATGTCTGACGAGACGATGGAGAGCACCTTCATAAAGGGGCTGAAGGCCACTATTCGAGCAGTGGTTCGCATGCAGAAGCCTCGGAGCCTGATGGAGGCCATGGAGTATGCTCAGATGGCGGAGGACTGCCAGTTGGAGGAGAGAAAGGCAAGAGGTGGTTGGAGTGGACCTGTTTTTCGCATTGTTCCGATCAGTTACGACCTAAAGATCGTAGGAGTCCGACTCCCGCCCGGATCCGCTAACGTACCCCATTAACTCACCTTTTCACAAAAGGGCCGCCACCCCCGAAATCCGAATCCACATGGGGACGGGCGCTCCCCGAGCGCGCCGTCCCGGGCGGGTCGAGCAACTGCGGTTGTACACCTAGGCCAGGGGTGCTGAGGCGCGACCGAGCCGGACAACCCCCGATCCGGACGACCCGTCTGATTCTCATGCGCCCCGACGCCAGGGATGGCATAGCCCGACCTTTAGTTCATCACCAATGACAAACGACCTAGGATAAGGGCACGATTGACACATACGTCACCCGACCGCCTGACAAAGCACCCCCTGGCGGCTGACCCATCTGACAGTTAATGCTTTCGGCTCTGACACCCCGACAAAAGCACCCCTTGGCCGTTGCGCCGCCTGACAAAAGCAGGTCAGAAACTCCTGTTCCCGACGTCCTTGTCCGAAGCTTCCGCTGACAACCGAGCCAGCTCAGCACGCCTAGTCATCACCCGTCAGGTATAAATACCCCCTCTCCTCTTACGGAAAGGGGGTTGGAAAATTCTCTCTTAATCTATAATTCACACACGAGAACAAAGGTCGTCCATATCTTTGTTCTCCCACCCATAGCTCGCCACGTGCGGTCGACACACCGTTAGTCCGGCCGGCGTGTCTAGCCCCCATTTCAAGCCCTATTACTGACTTAGGCATCGGAGGGGCTAAGGGTTGAACCCCAACCCTGCCCTTCTGACGAGTTGTTCGTGCTGCAGGAGAGCTCGCCCCTTGACCAAAGTCAGCTTCAGCCCCCTGCCGTCCAACCTTCCTCAGCTGCATCCGGCGAGATTCGACCCTGTGAGCACCACCGGCAACGGGTCCAACTTCTTCACCCCACTAATCACTTGTAAAACAGCCTACCTAAACCTTCTTCCCCATATAACCATCGTGCCCTTGGTTCCCCATAATACAAATTCATTGTACGCGAGTTCCACCTCGTAACAATTGGCGCTGTCTGTGGGAACGAAGGGTCACACCCATGTTAGACTCCATGCCGATCTCGCGGAACCCTGACCACGGCAAAGATCCCGTGGGTCAGGAACCGCTCTCTCTACAAATCACCCCGGCGTCCGACCCCCTTCTGGGGATGGGCACCGAAACTGAACATACTTCAGCCCACGTCGTCCTGAAGAGCTTCGAGGCCGTCACTCAGGCCAGGGGAGGCTATCAGACGGCTGGAACGGAGCCTCCGCCCGGCCCCTTAGAGCCCCAGAACGTGAGGCGGAACCTCCACCTTCAGTTCGAGGAGGAGGGGGAGAACAGGGGCTCGCTGAGGAGATTGCGGCCCAGCAAAGGCTCCTGGAAGAGGAGATGGAAGTTGCGCGGCGGTGGAGGCGCCTGGGGGAGGCGGCCGCCGCGCAAAGGCGTTTGGACGAAGCGGCAGAGACCGCCCGAAGGGCCTACCAGGGCGAAGAGGCCGCTCGCCGCCAACTCCGCCTCATCGTCGCAGAGCGCGAGAGGCTAAGGAGAGAGAACAGGAGCAACCGAGAAATCCTTGACGAGACGGCGACGGGTCTGCGGCTCGGGGACGGGCGGGACCCGTTGCTGAACAGGTCCCCACCCGGAGGAGGCAGCCCGCGTCGCCTGCACCACCCCTCCGATACCCTACATGAGGAAGCCGTTTGTCGACAACTACGCTTCCTCACCGCCGAGCGCGAAAGGCTCCTTCGGGAGAATCAAGAACGGATGGAGGCCCGAGGAGAGCTGGCCGGGAGGCGTTGGCGCTGGGAGAACCGTAGCCCGCAACCCGTCGAATCCTCGGCCCAAGGAAGGAGCCCCGCCAGAAGACCGTCGTGCTACTCCCCGGGGACGGAGGACCGTCGGCGGCCGAGGCGCGACCGAAGCCAGACCCCCGAATGGCGGAGAGGGGATGCGCCGGATCGCCCTACCTACCCGGAGGAGGCCGCGCCACTTGCACGGTGGATCACGTCCGCCCCAAGGCCCATAAGGTTCAAACCCCCTCACTTGGCCACGTACAATGGGAGAGGCGACCCCCTCACGCACGTGCAGCAATACCGGGGGGCGATGGAGGCGCAGGACGTGGATGAGGCGTTCCTATGCCGACATTTCTCCCAAAGCCTGAGGGACACCGCGTTGGACTGGTACTTTGGCTTGCCCGCGAGATCCGTTGGGAGCTTTGGCGAGCTGTCTCACAAGTTCTGCCAAGAGTTCCGGGCCGGGCGAACGAAAAAGAAGCCCTTAGACTATCTCAGCACGATAGTCCAAGGGGAGGGAGAGACAACGGGAAGATACCTCCGCCGCTTTCAGGAGGAAAGACGGGCGGTGGTGACATGCGGCGATGAGGTGCTTATGTTGGCCTTCAAAACGGGGTTGCGGACTCGGAGCCTCCACAAATCCCTGCTCTGGGGTCCGCCGACCGACTATGAGGCGTTGGTTGCAATGGCGGAAAGGCACGCGTTGGCCGAAGAGACTCTCGGTGCAAAGGCCATATTCCCCCCGGCGAAACCGTCCCAAGGCGAACCCCGGTCACACCCTCGGCCGAGGCAGGAAGAAAGGGGCCGAGGACGCGATCAGTTAGCCCGGCCGCGGCGGGAACCGCCCGAGCCTCGCCCACAAGGTCGCCTTGGCCCGATGCGCGAGTTTGCTCCGGCGCGAGGGCTCCTCCGAGTCATCCCAAGACAAGAAGGCCCCCTACATGCACATTACACGCGACTCAATGCCCCCATGATGGAGGTGCTGGCCGCGGCGACAAGGGCCGGGTTACTGCCGGAGCCTCCCCGGGAGATGAGGACGGATCCGGCGAGGCGGGACCCCCGGAGATACTGCTGTTATCACCGGGACCACGGTCACGACACCGACCGTTGTTACACCCTTAAAAGAGAGATCGAGCGACTGATCCAGGCGGGTCACCTGGGAAACTTCGTCGCGGGCAGGCGGGTGGCAGAAGGAGAGAGAACCCCCCGGAGAAGGGGGGACCGGAACCGCCGGCGAACCGCGATAAGGAGGAGCCACGCCCCCCGAGGGCGGTCATGCGAATTGAGATGATAACTGGAGGGTCTTTTTCGGCAGGACGGGCGCCCGCAATCCCGGGGGCCGGGGCCCGACGGGTGATGGTGGCGGGCGCCGGCCGCCGACCGAAGCGAAGGACACACCGGCCCCCTATCACCTTTACCGAGGAGGACTGGCAGGAGGCACGGAGCCAGAACGATGACGCTCTCGTCATCGAGGCCCTGATCGGGGCGGTTGACGTCGGCCGGCTCCTGATTGACACCGGTAGCTCCTGCGACATCCTGTTCCTGTCAACGGTCGAGAGGATGGGATGGGGGCGTGCAGACCTAGAGCCCTGTGTGGGCCCTGTTGCTGGCTTCACCGGCCATGTGATCCCCACCGAGGGAACGATCACCCTGCCCATAACTCTGGGGGAGGAACCGAGGATCGTCACCAAGGAAACGCTTTTTGTCATCGTCGACGTCGCGTCGGCGTATAACGGAATCATAGGGCGTCCATATATGACGGCCATCGAGGCGCTCCCCAGCCTGCAACATCAGACGATGAAGTTCCGGACCCCACGGGGGGTGGGACATGTGCGGGGAGGTCGGGAGGTGCCCGGAGACCACAACCATACGTCGTCCCTGCGTAGGAGCCCGGGGCGGGCCCTGACGGCTCTCATCCCCGACGAGAGGGAGGACTTCTGCGACCAGCGGCCGACCCCGGCCGAGGAAGTGGAAGAGGTCCCCGTAGCCTCGGACGAGGGGAGAACCGTCTCCATCGGGACAAAACTCCCGGCCGCCTTGAGGACGGCCCTCGTCGCCTTGCTCCGGGAAAACGCGGACATATTCGCATGGTCACCTGCCGACATGCCCGGGGTGGACCCGGCGGTAATCTCCCACAGGTTGAATGCGGACCCGGAAACCCGACCTGTTCGACAGAAGAAGAGAAGTGCGGGGGGCGAAAAGAAGAGAGCAGCCGAGGAAGAAGTAGAGCGGCTCCTCGAAGCCAAATTTGTTCGGCCGGTGGACTACCCCGACTGGCTCGCCAACGTCGTTCTGGTGAAGAAGCCCAGTGGAAAGTGGCGCATGTGCGTCGACTTCACCGACCTCAACAACGTATGCCCGAAGAACAGCTTCCCTCTGCCCAGGATCGACCACTTGGTGGACCAGGCATCCGGCTATGAGTTGTTAAGCTTTATGGACGCCTTCTCGGGATAAAACCAGATACCGATGGCGGAGGGGGTGAGGAGAAGACGTCTTTTGTCACCGATAAAGGCACCTTCTGTTACACCAAGATGCCCTTTGGACTGAAGAACGCCGGGGCGACCTATCAACGGATGGTAGACCGAATATTCGGCCCTCAGGTGGGGCGAAACTTGGAGGTCTACATCGACGACATGCTGGTGAAGAGCGGAAGGGCCCCCGACCACCTCGCCGACTTGCAGGAAACCTTCCAGAGGGTCCGCCGGTACAACCTGAGGCTAAACCCCGCGAAGTGTATCTTCGGCGTGCAATTAGGAAAATTCCTGGGCTTCATGATAACGAAGCGGGGAATCGAGGTGAACCCCGACAAGGTGACGGCCCTCATCGGTATGACGGAGCCCCGGACGATCCGGGACTTGCAGCGACTGAACGGCCGGATCGCTGCTCTGGGACGATTCCTGTCGAAATCGGCGGAGAAATCGCTCCCCTTCTTCAGGGTCTTGCGCACAGCCTTTGGCGAAGCTAAAGACAAGAGGAAGGTGATCCCGTGGGACGACGACTGCGCGCGGGCGTTCGCGGAGCTGAGAGCATACCTACAGAGCCCACCGCTCCTCGCTCGGCCGAAGGAAGGCGAACCCTAGGGTTGTACCTGGCGACCAACGAGGAGGCCGTTAGCTCCGTCCTGATCAAGGAGGAAGGAGGGGTGCAACGCCGTGTTTACTATGCCAGCCGGATCCTCCGGGAGGTGGAGACTCGTTACAGCCCTATCGAGAAAGCCGCCTACTGCCTAATCACCACAGCCCGGAAGCTCCGACCCTATTTCCAGACCCACCCCATAACCGTCCACACCGGCATGCCCCTCGAAAAGAACCTGAAAAGGCTGGAGCGGTCGGGGAGGATGCTCAACTGGAGCGTCGAGCTCAGCGAGTTCGACATAACGTACAAGGCCCGGACGGTGATCAAGGGCCAAGCGCTGGCCGACTTCGTGGTGGAATGCACCACGGAAGTCCTGCCAGGGGACCGGACAGAGCTCCCATCGACGACCACGTCCCCGCGGAGGATCGAGGTGGGCGAACCCTCAGCGCCCTCCCCGATGACAGCGGGCGAATTATGGACCATCCACGTCGACGGCTCCGCGACGAGCTCCGGGACAGGAGCGGGTATCGTCATTCAGACACCTGACGGATGTTCGTTGGAATACGCCCTACGCTTCAGCTTCCCGACCACCAACAATGTCGCGGAGTATGAAGCCGCGGTTAACGGGTTAAAACTCGCTAGGGCAGTAGGGGCGACGAACGTGTTGCTCCTAAGTGACTCACGTCTCGTCGTCCAACAGATCCTGGGGGGCTTCGAGGCCCGAGAGGAAACAATGAAGCGATACCTGAATCGCATCCAGATCGAACTCCGTAAGTTCAAGAAAGCGGACGTCCAACACCTACCCCGCTCCAACAACCTCCGGGCGGATGCCCTGTCTAAGCTGGCTTCCTCCTCGGCGGCCGAGATCGGGAAGGCGATCTACGTCGAAAGCCTATTGACGCCAACCATTGACGAAGGAGAACTGATGTGCACGGGCACGATGACGTCATGGATGACCCCCATTATGAAGTACTTAGAGACGGGTGAACTACCCGAGGAGCGGATGCTGGCTAAACAGGTGGAAAGGCGGGCCCTGTCATTCGTGCTCCTCGACGGAGTGCTATACCGCCGCCGCCGAGCCAATTTCGACGTGCTGCCCTACCTGAAATGCTTGGGACCGGAGCAGGCTGAGCAAGTCATCCGCGAGGTACACGAAGGCTTCTGCGGAAACCACCATGGCGGGCGCACCATCGCCCACAAAATAATGCGCTAAGGATACTATTGGCCGACGATGATCCGGGATGCAGTACAGTACGTCAAAAAGTGCGAGGCGTGCCAAAAGTTCTGCCGACGGACGACTGCACCTCCGGCCAACCTGATGTCCATCTTGAGCCCGATCCCCTTCGCCAAGTGGGGACTCGACATCCTGGGACCTTTCCCAAAGGCCTCCGGGGGAAGGAAGTATCTAGTCGTCGCCGTGGACTACTTCACAAAATGGGTCGAAGCAGAGCCGCTGGCGCGAATCGCGTGGACGGACATGAAGGGCTTCATATGGCAATCTATCATATGCCGCTTCGGGATCCCCCGCTCCATAGTCACGGATAACGGAAAGCAGTTCGATTGCGAAGGCTTCCGCGACTTCTGCTCAGGCTGGGGGATCAAACTCCAGTTCGCGTCAGTCGCCCACCCACAGTGCAACGGAATGGCGGAGGCCGCGAATAAATGTATCTTGAACCCGATGAAGAAGAAGGTGGACGCCGCCCTGGGAGCATGGGTCGACGAGCTGCCGGGAATCCTTTGGTCCTATCGTACCACCCACAAGGCCTCGACCGGAGAAAGTCCCTTCATGCTAGCATACGGATCGGAGGCGGTCGTTCCTGTGGAAATCGGCGAAGAGACACTCCGGCTAAAGCTCTTCGACGAAGAAGTTAACGGAGAAGGACTCAGCCTCAGTCTCGAGTTGATAGACGAAGTAAAAGACCGGGCCCTGACCAGCCTCGTCAAACACAGCCAAAGGATGGCACGGTATTACGACTCCCGGGTGAAACCACGGACCTTCAGGATCGGCGATTTGGTCCTCCGAGATGCCACCTTCCGCCCCGAGACTGCACAGCGGGGAAAGCTGGCCGCTAAATGGGAAGGGCCCTACACGGTCGTCGATATTGTCGGACCAGCCACATACATCCTGGCTACCCCCGAAGGGAGCGAACTGGCCCACCCTTGGAACGCAAAGCATCTGCTAAAATTCTACCAATAGTTGTGAGTTTTTCCTTTTTTACGCGGAATATACACATCTACTCGTTTTTCCCAACATTGTTGTTCCTACACAAGTTTTGCAGTTCGCTAAAACTCCGAACCTCTGGGGCAGGGCCAACCCTAGCCACCCAAACAAGAGAAGGGCACGGGCCGGGCTACGCGCCCGCTCCCCCCCTCGAGACCTCTGGGGCAGGGCCAACCCTAGCCACCCAAACCAGAGAAGGGCACGGGCCGGGCTACGCGCCCGCTCCCCCCCTCGAGACCTCTGGGGCAGGGCCAACCCTAGCCACCCAAACCAGAGAAGGGCACGGGCCGGGCTACGCGCCCGCTCCCCCCCTCGAGACCTCTGGGGCAGGGCCAACCCTAGCCACCCAAACCAGAGAAGGGCACGGGCCGGGCTACGCGCCCGCTCCCGCCCTCGAGACCTCTGGGGCAGGGCCAACCCTAGCCACCCAAACCAGAGAAGGGCACGGGCCGGGCTACGCGCCCGCTCCCCCCTCGAGACCTCTGGGGCAGGGCCAACCCTAGCCACCCAAACCAGAGAAGGGCACGGGCCGGGCTACGCGCCCGCTCCCCCCTCAAGACCTCTGAGGCAGGGCCAACCCTAGCCACCCAAACCAGAGAAGGGCACGGGCCGGGCTACGCGCCCGCTCCCCCCCTCAAGACCTCTGGGGCAGGGCCAACCCTAGCCACCCAAACCAGAGAAGGGCACGGGCCGGGCTACGCGCCCGCTCCCCCCCCCCTCAAGACCTCTGGGGCAGGGCCAACCCTAGCCACCCAAACCAGAGAAGGGCACGGGCCGGGCTACGCGCCCGCTCCCCCCCCCCCTCGAGACCTCTGGGGCAGGGCCAACCCTAGCCACCCAAACCAGAGAAGGGCACGGGCCGGGCTACGCGCCCGCTCCCCCCTCAAGACCTCTGGGGCAGGGCCAACCCTAGCCACCCAAACCAGAGAAGGGCACGGGCCGGGCTACGCGCCTGCTCCCCCCATCAAGACCTCTGGGGCAGGGCCAACCCTAGCCACCCAAACCAGAGAAGGGCACGGGCCGGGCTACGCGCCCGCTCCCCCCCCCCTCAAGACCTCTGGGGCAGGGCCAACCCTAGCCACCCAAACCAGAGAAGGGCACGGGCCGGGCTACGCGCCCGCTCCCCCCTCAAGACCTATGAGACAGGGCCAACCCTAGCCACCCAAACCAGAGAAGGGCACGGGCCGGGCTACGCGCCCGCTCCCCCCCCCCCCTCAAGACCTCTGGGGCAGGGCCAACCCTAGCCACCCAAACCAGAGAAGGGCACGGGCCGGGCTACGCGGACGCTCCCCCCTCGAGACCTCTGGGGCAGGGCCAACCCTAGCCACCCAAACCAGAGAAGGGCACGGGCCGGGCTACGCGCCCGCTCCCCCCCTCGAGACCTCTGGGACAGGGCGAACCCTAGCCACCCAAACCAGAGAAGGGCACGGGCCGGGCTACGCGCCCGCTCCCCCCTCGAGACCTCTGGGGCAGGGCCAACCCTAGCCACCCAAACCAGAGAAGGGCACAGGCCGGGCTACGCGCCCGCTCCCCCCTCGAGACCTCTGGGACAGGGCCAACCCTAGCCACCCAAACCAGAGAAGGGCACGGGCCGGGCTACGCGCCCGCTCCCCCCCTCGAGACCTCTGGGGCAGGGCCAACCCTAGCCACCCAAACCAGAGAAGGGCACGGGCCGGGCTACGCGCCCGCTCCCCCCCTCAAGACCTCTGGGGCAGGGCCAACCCTAGCCACCCAAACCAGAGAAGGGCACGGGCCGGGCTACGCGCCCGCTCCCCCCATCAAGACCTGTGGGGCAGTGCCAACCCTAGCCACCCAAACCAGAGAAGGGCACGGGCCGGGCTACGCGCCCGCTCCCCCCCCCCTCAAGACCTCTGGGGCAGGGCCAACCCTAGCCACCCAAACCAGAGAAGGGCACGGGCCGGGCTACGCGCCCGCTCCCCCCCTCAAGACCTCTGGGGCAGGGCCAACCCTAGCCACCCAAACCAGAGAAGGGCACGGGCCGGGCTACGCGCCCGCTCCCCCCCTCGAGACCTCTGGCGCGGGGCCAACCCTAGCCACCCAAACCCGAGAAGGACCACGCGCCCGTGACCCTCGAAAAGCCAAAAGAAGGCAGAGGCACACAAACCGGGACGGAATGGCGTCAGTCCCCGGGTAGGCGGCCCCGATGTGACTCGACGAAACGAAAGGACGCTCGAGAAATACGCCGCCATTAATGAAACGCTCCAAAAGATGACCCGTAAGAGCCATCTGGCAAAAGCGGTTTCCCAGTGGCGTGAATTCGAGGAGCCCATTAATGATGACAACTCAGCACAATAAATATGGGAGAAACCGTCAGCGAAATCTCCCTATAAAGACGACACTCACCCCCACGAAAGAAAGAGAACCAAGAGTCGGAAGGCATGAGAAACCGCCACTTGACCCCCCCACCCACTGGGAAACGGGCCGGGATACAACGCCCTAACAAAAGGGAAGTCACCGGCCATCAGTGGCTCCCACCGCCCAGGGAGGCGGTTCCCGCACCTCCGGTAACTCCGACAGGATATTCCTCTTACAAACGGATCGCAAACAGGATATTCCACTTACGCAAGCAATATCCGCCTTTCACGCCTCCGTCCGCCCTAAACAGGGTCGAGTCGGAGAAAGGTTGGCATCCGATCTCCGACGGCTGGACAGGCGAGAGCCCCCAGTGCTTGCCGGCCCGTACCTCCTCGCCGTCGACCTCCGGGCGGGGACCTCGGAAAGGCTGCATCCCTGACGAGCCCAAAAGACAAGTCATGGCGTGTCAGCCCGCCCCCGCACAGTCGGGCCCCGAACCCCACCCTCAAACCGAAGCAGCGAGGCATGGGGCGGGGAGGGGCGCACCGATGCTCAAGAACCTCCCTAAGGCGCACGCCCCAGAAAGACGGCTTCCCTGGTGATCCCCCTTCTCGGTGCCTCTACCAGACCGAGGAAACCTTACCCCGTCCGGGGAAGGAGATGACAAAGCAATGGAGGGAAGGCGACCCGATCAGCAAGATCCCCAACGCCCCCTCTCTCGGGCCAAGGAGACCTTGCAACCCTTCAGCACAGAAGGCGACCGTTCTCCTCCGCGCCATGATCAACTCAAGTTAAAAAGGGCCCACCCGGCCCACAGTGACCCCTAGATCCGGAGGTCATTAAACCACGGGCGAGGACAGCTCTATAGCCCCTCCCCGAGCCGGATCTGACCCCACAACGGGCGATAAACTAAGAACTCATGTACAAGCTATAGATCAGCTCTTACAAATTTAAATGAAAACGTTCTTCCTTGTACGCTCAGATTTTTTGGAGAAAACCACAGCGTATAACTACCCCACCGCCTAACTGGCTTATGACGCCTAGGAAGTATACGCCCGCAACTCGACCCCCGCGATACTTCGCTTCGGACCTAGCACCCCCCCCCCCCCGCTCCTCGAAAGTTATCGACAACTTTCGCTCAATGGGGAAAGAGGTGAACTGAGGCTCGCCCTACGTACCCGGTTCGGCCCGAGATCAAATCATGATATGACAACGTGTCTCATCCCGAACCTCTGCGCCGACTCCCCGCCTCGCCCAAAGGCAAAACAAGCCGTCAACATCCCCTTCCCCCAGACCTCGCGATCTCGGACACGGGAATGTTGGGGGCATAATTGGTGAAGGTGTAACTCACGCAAGAAGCCAAGACACGTGACCTGGAACGAACCGGTCGCATGGGCCGGTCGCAAGGCAAAGGCCGCGAAATCGGCGCCCAGTCCAGATAAGGCAACGGCCCTGTCTCGTCGAAGCCGCACCACGAGGCGACTTGACATAACGAAAGGACGCTTGGACAACACGCCATCAGCAGCAACACGCCCCCCGAGAGGCCAGAGCAGACAACCCGTGCCGGATATCGCCAGGGAAAAGCGATTCCCAAGGCGCGTGATTCCGCGGAGCCCATTAATGACACTAATCCCCCACATTACCCAGGAAAAACCCCTTCGCAAAATATCGCTATAAGTACCCCCCTCCAGAGGTTAGGGGAAAAGGAGAGAGACAGAGGGGATTCACATCCCCTCACTCCGGGCATAAAACGGCCCCAAACGCCCCACTGAGCTACGGAGAAAGTCGATAGCCACCGACGGACCTCACTTCTCCCGACGATGGCCACCATAGTCCCACCACCTCCAACAGGATATTCCCCTTACACAGGGGAGGCCCCGCCCGCCAGCTTTCCTCCTGCCCGTTACTGGATCAAAAGGCAGGACCAGAAGGCTAACCGCGGGCCGCAACACCCCAATTAATGCCCAGCCGACGGCGACCCCCACGGGGTGTCAGGGGGGAAACCCCCAGCGGCTCTCCCAGCGGCGCCGTCACCGTCGGCGAGCCCTACGGGGTGTCAGGGGGGAAACCCCCAACGGCTCTCCCCGCGGCGCAGCCACCGCCACCTCATCCTCCGCCTCCCTCGGGATTCCCCCTCGGCGCGCGGGATCCCCGGCGAGGCTGGGTGACCCTCCCGCACGACGATAGCGAGGCAGAACGCGAGGAAGCGAGGAAAGGGAAAGGAAGAGGGTCCCCTCCTACGACCAAGGATTGGCCCACCCCCGAAGGATGAACCGCCATCAGGCGCCACCCTAAAAAAACAAAAAACAAAAATGAGGCGGTAGGAATTCGGCGATCAACATAAGGGAAGACCGCCCTGACGCAGGGATCTGTCCCTCCCGACGGAGCGAACAACAAATGCGGACAACCCTCCGTCCCAACCGCCGGTTGGCCCACATCTTCTCCTAGTGTTGTAAATATCACCTAGATCTCCGATAAAGATGGGTGTATAATACTCCCCCTTTTTTGGACAACGCCCCGCTCGGCTCAAACTCAGGAAGAGACCCCGCGATCCCGCTACAGCGGGACACACCCCGCGGGACCAGCATCACCCCCCCCGAGCTTGGATCCAAGTCTGGGTCACGTTAAAAGATAGTGTCACGGTAGCGTTACGCCATCCGAGCCGAACCGGACTTCCGCCTCGCACTCGAATGCCGGGGGCAATTGTATGACCTAAAGATCGTAGGAGTCCGACTCCCGCCCGGATCCGCTAACGTACCCCATTAACTCACCTTTTCACAAAAGGGCCGCCACCCCCGAAATCCGAATCCACATGGGGACGGGCGCTCCCCGAGCGCGCCGCCCCGGGCGGGTCGAGCAACTGCGGTTGTACGCCTAGGCCAGGGGTGCTGAGGCGCGACCGGGCCGGACAACTCCCGATCCGGACGACCCGTCTGATTCTCATGCGCCCCGACGCCAGGGATGGCATAGCCCGACCTTTAGTTCATCACCAACGACAAACGACCTAGGATAAGGGCACGATTGACACATACGTCACCCGACCGCCTGACAAAGCACCCCCTGGCGGCTGACCCATCTGACAGTTAATGCTTTCGGCTCTGACACCCCGACAAAAGCACCCCTTGGCCGTTGCGCCGCCTGACAAAAGCAGGTCAGAAACTCCTGTTCCCGACGTCCTTGTCCGAAGCTTCCGCTGACAACCGAGCCAGCTCAGCACGCCTAGTCATCACCCGTCAGGTATAAATACCCCCTCTCCTCTTACGGAAAGGGGGTTGGAAAATTCTCTCTTAATCTATAATTCACACACGAGAACAAAGGTCGTCCATATCTTTGTTCTCCCACCCATAGCTCGCCACGTGCGGTCGACACACCGTTAGTCCGGCCGGCGTGTCTAGCCCCCATTTCAAGCCCTATTACTGACTTAGGCATCGGAGGGGCTAAGGGTTGAACCCCAACCCTGCCCTTCTGACGAGTTGTTCGTGCTGCAGGAGAGCTCGCCCCTTGACCAAAGTCAGCTTCAGCCCCCTGCCGTCCAACCTTCCTCAGCTGCATCCGGCGAGATTCGACCCCGTGAGCACCACCGGCAACGGGTCCAACTTCTTCACCCCACTAATCACTTGTAAAACAGCCTACCTAAACCGTCTTCCCCATATAACCATCGTGCCCTTGGTTCCCCATAATACAAATTCATTGTACGCGAGTTCCACCTCGTAACACGATCGAGACAGGAGAACAGAAGGCAGCTACAGTGACGGATCAAGCGAGTATTGAGAAGACTGGGGAGAAAAGCAACGCACCGTCAGCAGTGGGTCAGTTCAGAAGGACGACTGACGCCGAGATAAGAGAGAAGAAGCAGAAAGGTTTGTGTTTCAGATGCGATGAGCGGTTCACCCCTGGGCACCACTGTGGGGGTGTGCAAGCTGCAAGTGCTAATAACCGGGGAAGACGAGGAGGATGATGTGGAGGATAAAAATGTCGGAGGGGAAGACGACTCCTACTTGGAGTAGGACCGCCAGAAACTTCATGCACTACTTTGAGGACAAGGTGGATTTTCGAGGACGAAGTAATGTTAGATTCAGTCGACCCGCTAGGGGGGTCTATTTTGAGTGTTTTATGTTATTTTATTAGTATAGGGGTTTTTTAGTAATTGACTATTTTCTGAAATTGTATTAGAGGGAGGGATGCTAGCTGGCCCTAGTTATGCTTGATTATTGAATTTTGTGGGAGAATCCTTCCGAAGAATGCGGACGTCCTCTCTATTGGCGTCTAGGGAGGGTGGTTGCCCCTATAATTGTAGCCAAAATTATCCTTTTATTCCTATTTTCATCAATATATTTTCATATTTACTTGGGATCTATCAATATGCTCACAATGATAGACTCAATGCTTATATTAAGCATATGAAGAAACCACACATTGTGCACCATGCTAGAAAACATGTTAAGATGCATGATGACAGAAATTAGGTGCCTAAGCATTTGAATCCTAGAGATAGAAATGCATATATAAACAATGTTGTGTGTGACATGCAAGTTTTTATGATTGTTCATATATGCATGCAATGAAGTCAACTCCAAATCGGATTTGGGTTCCCATTGGATGATCTTATTTGAACCTATGATTTTTCGGGTATCCATGCTTACATGCCTATTTTTGTTGATACCCTAAGGTAGTATAGTAGAATGTAGTTTAAAACTTAAATTTATAGGCTTTGATACGATTAGTTTGATTCGATATCATGGATCATTCTCTGCATGCCGCTATATGAGTCTACTAGCGCATATATGGGAGTCGATAATTTTTCTCATAATGTTGTATACTTTCAAAATTTTGCATTAGGAGTCGACTGCTATAGATTCAGGAGTTGACCACTACTGTATTAGTAGCTTAAGTTTCATTTTGTTCTGAATATATCTTGTTGGATAGAATTATAATTTTTTATTGCATCAATTATACTCAAATACCCATGCATATATGCCTGATTATATTCGAGCTCACAGTGAATATAATGTTATAGTCTTGGACATGTTTAAAATAAATATGATTTATATAACCTCAATGATCCAAAAAGACATTGGGTATTAAAAATTTCTTATTATCATGCACTCATTACACTTTGAGGCAAACCCCCATACAACTCATTGGGTTTCAAAGGAAATTGGTGAAAGGAGATTATTGAGATTTGTTATGCACTTTTGTAGAGAGGCTCAAGGTTGTAAGTATATGTATTAATTTAGAGATATAAATATCAGTACATAATCATATGATTTTGTTCATTTTAGGATGATTAGTTTGCATTTAACTCATGGTTACATTGGGATCTCACTTGCACATGATGGTGTTTCATAGACCTTGCTTAATATATATACATATTGTATGATAACATATTTTGAGCCATATTTATTGTGTCATTCATGCTTATGTTTGATTATGACACTTTCATGACACATTGATTATGCTTAGTGGTCCACACTTCACCTTGAATGCACTTTTGCATATGCTAATTAATTTGTTGAAGTTTAACCATATGTTGTATCACATGAATATTGGATAGTGTGTCATAAACATTCTCTATGCTTTATGATATGAAACAAGTGCTTGTTCATATGCTTCATAAAAAATTTGTTAATGTGCAATGATAGTTTGATTATGATGCTTTATTGTCTAAACACTTGGTATATACATGTCTTCATGATTAGCTTACAAATTTCATGAAGCTCTATGGGTTATGACTCTTTTATGACTTCAAGATTAATCTAGATATCGAATCATTTTATTAATGTGTGCATGGTATACTTTAACGCTTTCCTATGATTATGCACATACATTGTATAAATCAGATCATTCTACACACATATTGCCATGCAATCTGATTATATTGACATTTGAATGATATACATTGTTGTGTGTCATAATTTATAGCATCACACTTTTTGAACTTCATTATGAATGTTGAATATGTTCTTCTAAAGGGGAATAAGTTTATAGACTCATTTAAAATAAAACATTGTGGATATATTGAGTCACCCCTCTTAGAGACTATTCCATTCCTTAATGGATGTCAAGATTTGTGATATATGAGTTATTTACAGTATCTTATGATAGTTAGTTTAATATTGTTACTTGGATGCTCACTTAAAATTGTTAATATCGATATATTTTTAAGTAAATGTGTTACGTAAGGTGAATAGTCATATGCATGTCTTTTATGAATATACTTTGTGGCACTTATGATTTATGTCAATTTGACTTATTAAGATCCATATGAGATGTTGTGTCATGTAAATTATGCTTTGTTTTATCTTATGACACATTATATTTACACTTCACTTAGATAATATCTGAAACACCTTTTTAGTGATGTTTGTGATCATTGATGATATAAGTGTTGATCTATGCTTATTTTCTTGACATGTCTTCTATATTATAATACTTGGTATCATACTTTTCATTTAGGTCTATGGATTAATGATGTTTTTATCATTAAGAGTAAACTCATATTTGACCGAGAAAAATTTAGGATATGGTATTGTGTCGCCCTTAATGAGAAAATATTCTATTTTTTCATAGATATCAAAAAATTGTATTATGCCTTGATGTAATATTTATAAAAATTTCTTTATAAATTTCTTTAATTATTGTTCATGCTATCTTTCTTTATGCTTATACTTTCACATTCTTGCATGATAAAATGTCAAGGGGGAGATGAATGATATGCTTTTGATATTATTCATATTCATGATATACTATTTATTCACGATAGAATGTTGTTTATGGATCACTCACTTTTTGATAATGTCAAAGGGGGTGATATATTTTGTCACACATTATGTGCATGTTGACTTCACGTATATTTTGTATACTCACATCGGCACACATTTGATACATAAATGATACATGCTTTGAATTGGCTTATTTCTAATATGCATTGATGCAGAAGAGTTACATAGCCATTATACATTGATGCACGGGGGTATTTTATTTTTGTAATTTCATTTTATGTATCAAATTGTTTGTCATCATCAAATAGGGGAGAATGTTGGTTATTGTATCACCCCTAGGTATGTTTTGATGATTAGCAAACAATTAGTGTTGCTAATAAATTTCATGAGATTTGTGAATGTAGGTAATTAAGTCAGCATGGTCAACCAATTCACTCAAGCTTGCAAGAATTGATGACAGAGTCAAAACTTGAAGGTGGAGAGTCAACGGATTTGGAGCTCAACATGGAGACTATAAGCTCATCTAAGGACTCATAGTATGCACAAGTTTCTCAAGACAAGTTGAAGAGTCAATGAATGCATCAAGACTTCAAGGATTGTGTGAGTGATGTATTTTATTTGTAACGTGTCTTAGAATGTTAAAGCCATTAAGTTGAAGCTTGCACATGCTTAGAAAAATATTTTTAACTCGTTAAAAATGTATTCATGTCTTAGAAATGTTTTTAAAATTATTTTTAAAATCATTTGGATAGCATATCCCTTTGTTTTCTGATACAAAACTGCGTAGCAAAAAAAAGTCGACTCCTAATTATATAGTATTCGACCAGTAAGCAATTAACTGCTCAAGGGGACTTTTTGGATTCTACATGAAGTCGACTTCTGTTGTGCATTAAAATCGACTTGCGATCCAGGAGTCGACTAGTGAGTGTACTGGAGTCGACTCCTAGTTCCACAAGGCTCAAATTGACGTAGACTTAGACTAGCCTTTGGATAGACGTTGGAGGGCAAAATTGAATGTTTTGTGCAGCCTTTTCTCTTATAAACAGAGTGTTGGTTGAAGTGATTAACAACATTCATTCAACAATTTCAAAGCTATTTTCAAGTATTTGTAAACTCTCTTTAAGCTCTCTAAGGCCATTGTTTTAATTTCTCAAAAAGCTTTTAAGCAATTTTTTACTTGGCTAAATTGATTTCAATCTCATAGAGCTTCATCTCTATCTTTTTCTTGAGATTGAATCAAGTTTCTTTTGATCTCCAAAGTGAGTTAATCTTCATTTTTTTCTTGAGATCATAAGAGTTTTCTTTTGCCACACGTTCACTCATGCTTCAATCTTGGTGGCATGTAGGAGCAATTGTAATAACCTTCAAAAGAATAAGTGAAGTCCACACAAGGGTGTGGTGGTGAATAATTTATTGTATTGGTTGTAATTGTTGGAAAAGCCTTTTGTGTGAGGTCCTCGCTTGGTGAGATTGGTATTGTACTTGAGAAGTCATTTTAGTGGAGAAGAGGCAAGTGTGTTGTAGTAGTCCTCAAAGTTGTTGAGGCATGGTTGCTCTCAATTTGAAAGTTAGGGGATGATGAACTAGCCCACGGAGTGGGGGAACCCGGGTAAAAATCTCTTTTGTTTGCGATTGTTGTCTCTTGGCCTTAATATCTCTTTACTTGCATTGTGTTGTTGAATTTCATTGTGTATGTGCTCTCTGTTGCAAGTAGTTGAGTTTGTTGATTAAGATCCATTTTAGGTAACACTAGTTGGAAGCTTAGGCGTTCATAGATGGATTAATTTTAATTAGTGCATATTTTCAGATTACACTTTTCACCATCACTCTAGTGTTTGTTTGCCATCTATAGGATCCCCAACAGAAAAAACACGAGTCATGCATGGGCATAGTATAACTCAGGGTTTGAGGTATCGGCCGATACCATTAGGTATCGGCCGTATCGTATCGGTATCGGCAGTTGACGATACCAAAACCAAGGGTTAGTTTCAGTATCGACCGATACTGAACGGTATCGGTCAGTTTCGGCCGATACCGGCCGAAACTGACCGATACCGTTTAGTACCGGTCGAAGACGGAAGAAGAAGAATGTGTAATTAAATAAAAAATTTCTTAAAAACCCCAAAAAAATTCGTGAAACAATACGTTGCATGGAAAGCTCGGTTAAAAGAGAAGAGAAAACCTTAGGGTTTCAGCTTGAAACTGATGGATACCGTTTAGTACCGGTCGAAAACGGAGGAAGAAGAATGTGCAATTAAATAAAAATTCTCTAAAAACCCCAAAAAAATTCGTGAAACAATAGGTTCCATAGAAAGCTCGGTTAAAAGAGAAGAGAAAACACTAGGTTTCAGCTTGAAAATGATGAAGAATTAGACGAAGAAGAGGCAGAATCAAGAAAAATTGCTAAAAAGAAGAAAAATGACAAAGGGAAGATGATGAAAAAATTGAACTCGCCTCATTGCGTCGCCGTCACGTCGAACCAGCCTCCTGCCTCGCCGAACCCGCCTCGACCATCTAGCGTGAGAGTGAAAGAGAGCAAAGAAAGGGAGAGAGAGAGAGAGAGGCACGAGTCGCCTTTAAGGAGATGATGCGTTCTTTAAAATGCAAACTTGTAAAGAAGTGGTATGTGCGTAAAGGAAAACAATCGGTGCACATATCAAGCGGATATTTTGTAGCAACCCTGTAAATAAGTGGTATGTACGCTAAGCAAAATGGTGGGTACGCAAAGCAACGCCCAGCAATTTTTTTAGCAAACTTGTAAATAAGTGGTATGTGCGCAAGGTAAAACGGTGGGTGCAGAAGGCAAGTTTTAGGATCTATTCATTTATCTAATATTTAGTATTTAAGTACCAAACTTTAGGTATTTAGTATTTGATATGATTACGACCTCAAATTTAGTTTATCTATTTAGTATTTAGTATTTGATAGTATATGATTAATATTTTAGTTTGTTAAGTATTTAATAGTATTTGATATATTTAGATTTAAGAAACTCCGAAAACATCACTCTGTGTATATAGTATATACATATTTAAAGTATCTCCGAAACCGAAACCGATACTCGAAACGAAACTGCCGAAACTAGCGATACGGACGAAACCGAAACTTGCTTCCGAAACTGCCGAAACGGGCGATACCGATACCGAAACCTAAACTTTGGGAAGAACGATACACAGACCGAAACCGAGACCTAAAACCTTGGTATAACTGTAAAAGTTCAATAAATAGTGTATACATCATCATAATACAGCATGCGTATCAATGCATGACCAACAACTAATGATATCACACATGCGTATGTACCTTCACATATCTCTAGTGAGCAAATCAAATCATTCTCATAGAACCCAAATCAAACGTCAACACGACATGCACGACATGCAGATAGCAATATCATGAGATAGTCAACATACATTGTGCATAAGATCAAACCAAGGTTTTAGGTATCGGTTTCGGAGAGGGTATCGCTCTCTCGAAAATTTAAGTTTCGGTATCGGTATCGTCCGTTTCGGCGGTATCGGACGTGGGTTTCGGTTGGTCAGTATCGGTAGTTTTAAATACATAAAATCTATCAGATATGTAAAAAAACTAAAGTTGGTAGAATTTTGCCTTGCTCACCGACCGTTTTACTTTGCGCACATACCACTTATTTGCAAGTTTGCCTTGGAGTTGCTTTGCGCACCTACCATTTTGCTTTGTGCACATATCACTTATTTACACATTTGCCATAAAATATCTTACTGTACACACAGTACTCATATACTTATTTACAAGTTTACCATTCAAATTCCATCTCTCTCACGTTGTCTTCTCTCTCCCTCTGTCGGTCTTCTCTCTCTCTCTCACGGGAGCGCAGGAGCGGCACGGGAGCGGCAGCATGCGGCAGGCGGCGGCGAGGCGCAGCGGCAGGTGGCGGCGAGGCACGGCGGCAGGCAGCGGCGAGGTGCGGCGGCCCGGTGGCGCGGCGAGGTAAGTTCGTTTTTCGGTTTTTTTTTTCAGTTTCTTACATGTTTCTTCCTCTTCTTCCTCTTATTTTTTGATTTTTGTTAGTTTCTTTCACATTTGCTGGCCGAAACCCTAGGGTTTCGGCCGATACCGATTTTATCTAGCAGTTTCGGACCGGTACTGGGCGGTACCGGTCCGATACGCCCGATACCAAGAGGTATCGGGCGATACCTCAAACCATGCTTTAAACCGCTTGCATCATTTGAAGTTTGATATTTTACCTCCTTAGACTACTAATAAGAATTATCATGGTTCTAGAGACACATCATTAATTATCGATTTCAATTTAACTGTAAGAGACATGGTTATTACGGAAAATGATGCCAATTAGACTCTACAAAATCCAATTACATGTATTGGAGAATGTCTTAGCAATTAAAATCAAAATGATCCATTCTTACTTCAAGCATAGATTTAAAAATAATAAAAGGAATGGAGTGTCTCACTGGAGTTTGTAATAGTTTATGTATTTGTCAAGCCCAACAACAACGGCACCAACCTGGACAAAAGGTATACATACTAATCATATATTTATTTGGAATAGCTTTTGTGTACTTACATATTGCATTCAGCTTACTGAAGACCTACATTCAAAGCGTAAAAAAATAAAAATCATGAAAAGTAAAGGACAGACAGCAATTTACATTTTTGTCATACTCAAACTGACTGTTCGATTTTAGCACAATGTGTTTCTGGCCATCTTCCTGCAACAAATTTGAACAGTTCAGATTCGAAAGTAGTTTAAAGGATAGTCCTACAAAAAGGTGCAACTTGAATCACAATTTTGTTGGACCCAAACAGAATTAACATTAAATATGTTCAATCTCTTTGGATAATTCACCTTAAAATATCTTAAGGTAAGCTTTGAGAAGACGCATAATAAAAAAAGAATAATGTGTATCATATAATATATGAGACTAAGCCTCAGATGCGACCTCCAAAACCCCACCCTCCGTTATTTTTTTGAGGATCGGAACCATTCATTTTGATGCTCATATTCTAATACCCCAAAACACCAAATTTCGGGTGGCCCCTAGGGGTTTTACTCATTCATCCATCTGTAACAAAAGTTATATTCATGCAAAACCATTACATTTGCGACGGATGGATGAACAGACTAAACCCTTGGGTTCACCTGATATTCGGTGTTTTAGGGTTTTAGAATATGTAAATACATAAACAGTTCCCATCATCCAAAAAAATAGTGAAGGGTGATGCTTTCGAGACGTATATGAGGCTTAGCCTCATATGTCATATGATACACATTATTCTATAATAATAAGAAATAGCAGGTAATGCAGGGTGTTGTAGAAAATCTGCAATCTACTTATTCAGATTTAGCAGGTAATGTAGTGTTTTGTAGGAAATCTGCAACCTACTAATTCACAAGGGGAGGAAGGATATTTCAAATATTTCTTTTGTTTTAGTGAATCAAACGTCATGCAAACCAAAATATCTATAATAGAAAGAACCTCAAACCCTAAGATGGAAAGCAAAGACAGGCAGAATTGCCTTACTGGGCCACCTAATCCTGTAAACCCGGCAAGTTCTAGTTCCTCCAGGATCCCCTCTTCACCAATAACATAGACCTGAATAAGACATGAGTAAATAACACCTTAATCAATCACCATCAATGGCCGAAACAGGTTTATTTAATGGTAAACAGAATTAAATAATGCAACATAAGAGAGGAAACTGTAGTAAATCGCCACAAAATTAGTTCTGATAGCCTATAGTGTATAACACAAAAACTGAAACACACGGAACATCAAAATATAAAATCAATAACAAACGAATTTCAATATTGATGAAGAATCCTACCTTTTTATCATGAGGGAAATTGTTCAGCTTCAAGAACATTGCCGCAGCAAATGATGATGAGAAGATCTCGTCCTGTAAACAAAAGAAATATTAGTCTTCATTTCTGAAATAACACCAAGAAACACCTCAAATAAGCATCACCTCGCTAACATTAACACCAAGGGCAAGGAATTTCTTTGCACACTGCTTCCTGGATTTGGTTGAGTTGTTTGTCACAAAAACCAGCTTTTTCCCCTGCAGAGCACAAAAAATCCATAAATCAATTCATCTAGTGCAACTCCAAGATTGGTTTCATCTATTGCAAATCCAAGATTAGTTTCTCATTGATGTTCACATTAAAAAAACAGAAAAATTTGTCATTTTGCTGGTACATGCAGTGAAGTTGTAGTAAACATGGAAAAGCATGGCCTTTCAGCATTCCTGCATTCCTTCGTTTAAACTTACAAGGTAGGTGAAATTTATGAACATGCCAGAAAGCAGAACTTTTCTAGACAAATAATCTTAAATTTGAGAGTTCAACCCCGGTTAGAAGTTTCCAATTGCAGAAATTCACAGCATTCAGGATGAACCCCGTGAAACGGATAGACTTTGTCGGATCAATATAGCTTTGGTACTAAAAAGTAATTGGTGGTGGAAAACAGTATCATACATGGAGAGACAAAAAATGTAATGGGGACATTTAGACTTTCTTCTTCTTCTTAGTCTTCATCCCAAAAATTTAGGGTCGGCTTTCATGGACTCAATGAAAAGAGATAACAACAACAACAAATAAAAGGAAATAGTTATAAGCATTGATTTAAGTATCGGCCGATGCGGACAATATATCGGTATCGGGCCCCAAACGATACGACTCGATTTTTAAAAACTAAAATCAGATGCATCGGCCGATATATCGGGCTGATATCCAGGCGATATCAGCCGATATGTATTTTTATAATTAAGTTATATATTTTTTTATACATCGGAATAGATATAATTTTATTTTTACAAACTTACAATTGTTACGATATTTTAATAGATAGACTACTAACATATTATTAAATTTGAAAGAATGTTTAATTTGTAAGAATGTTAAATTATATTAATGTAGTGACGTTAACGAATAGATAATGAAAGCTCATCTTATATTAATATTTGAATTTTTTTTTAATTTTATATTGACATGTTCTTGATCTTCCATGTGGCTCTTGCAAGCAAATCATATTTAGAAAATTTTACCTTAATCTAATAACATGTAAGTAAAAGATTTATTGAATAGATACAACTATGAGATAAGTCACTCTTGCTATTAAAGTCACGCTATATTTTTAATTTTCTTACTTCACGTAATATGTTAATGATTAATTTTAATACGTCATTATGACATTACTTGATTATATTTTCATAATATAATTAAATATAGACATATAAAGATGTTATAACTAATATTTAGTTATTAAGATTTGTATATTTATAATGTTCAATATGAGCAACCCGATATTGACGCGTATCTCCAATATATCTCACGATATCCGCTATCCGATATGAAAATTTGTCATCCGATATCCGCTATCCGATATGAAAATTAGCCATTCTGGTATCTAGTATTTAAAACCTTGGAAATAACAATAATAGTAGTAATACTAATACTAATAAAAATACTATTGAATAAAAATAAAAAAATAAACACAAACAAGTTTTAAAAATCATGTTGGATCATGATCACATCGGATCATGATGTCGGATATTTGTTTTTCACGTATTATGATCTAAAACTTTCTCTTCCATCAAACCAAGATCTTTCATATCCAGTCTTATCATTTCCCTCAATGTCTTCTACAATCAAACTCCCTTTCTCTTGATTTTTAACATCTATATGTTCTCTCTTTCTATCAGGCGCAACAATAGATCTTCAACGTACAAGGTCAAAAGTTAAAACATCTCAACCAATATTTTCTTATATTATCCTCTCTAGGGATCACGACTACCTTCGCTCCTACCTTCGTTTGGATATTCCCGTTTCTCATCTTATATTTTCTAGTGTATCAACACATCCTCAACTTGTATATTATGAAGGCAATGAAAGAAATTCTTAGAGAAGCTAGAGGCAACAAATTGCGTGTTAGAGGGAGTTAGCGGAATAAAAAAGTCAAAAAGTTAATTAGAGTAGAGAAATATAAGACTGGTGTGAAATGAGAACTAAAATCTGAAATGTAACTCAGCAAAGAAAGGACATAAAGAGGTGTTGACCGAAACATTTATTCATAAACTGAATTCTACTTTATTTGAGTTATCCTCGTAAATCAGAGCTCTAGTCAAAATCGCTCAGTCATGAAAAATTAGAAATAAGCCTTCATCTAGCATATGTTTCTGGTTGCTTTTGTTTTTTTAGCAAAAACTATAGCCTCGAGTTGAACCTAGGATTTCACATAATCCACTCCCCCCTCCGAACTCCTAACTGCTTCAGCTAGGACTGAATGGCGTTTTGAGGGCTATTGCATGTACCATGATTAATACACAATATTGTTTACTATATTATTTTCATTTCTATTAATATTTTATTATAATCGTGAGAATAATGATATCAGGTTCCATATGAGAACATATTCTCCTGTGGATGCCGGAAGTCTATTCTCCTCTTATTTTTTGCTTAGTGGTGCCACGTAATTTAATCACCATGTTCTAAAACAAATGTGCACTATAAACATCTCATAAGTTGCATACCATTTACCCTTGCATCAAGCCATTAAGCGTTTAAAACTTCCTGGCATTCAATTTCGTAATATTTTTCATCGTTAGATTTATAAGAAAGAAGCATTCAAAACATTTTTTTAATCTGTCTATATTTTAGGGCATAAGCTTAACATGAAGGTATTGATCATTCAAATGGGGGCAGAGGGGTGGCATTTGCAACCATTGTATGAGAAAATATTCTTAAATGAAAGTTGATACGCATTATGTCTGCTATCTATCCTCAAGTATGTATTAGATTAGCTTATGAATCAAGGGAAATCAAAATAAACCAAGAGGCTTAACACTATTGGACCCAGTAGAACCTCAAGTGGTGGACACAAAAATAACATAGCAAGAAAGCAAGGGTTTAAAATATCTTGTTTAAAAAAACATACGCATTATTGTATTGCCCACTCCGGTAATTCTTTCTTTCTCTCTTGTTCTTTATACGGACACTCCCACCACTAGACATCATGCTTTTCTCCCATCATTTATAGAAGACATACCAGCACTTATTGTAAGACACTAGCATGCTCCTATCTCTTTTTCTCTTCTCTTGGTTTTATATTTGCTTCTTTGCTTCTACTTTGATTGGTTGATAGAATCCTTTATATAGGGCAATCAATCAATTATCAACCAATCTCATTAAATCAGTAATTAAGTGACGTGATCACTAATTCAAAAAACCTCTTCAATACTCCCCTTCCCAACTTCTAGTTTCATCATGCCAAACAGATTTCTTAATTATGTTAACTTAAATCAGCTCTACGATTTGATAAAATATGTGCTACTTGCTCCAGTCATAATCAGCATCATAACTATTATTTCTTGAAGCACTTTCTTCTTTAGAAAATGATGATCAGCATCAATGTGTTTTGTTCTTGCATGAAAGACTAGATTCCTTCCTAGAAGGATTGCTAACTAATTGCAATCATGTAGTGCCATCAAATAATTTGTCAGCTAATACATACAAGTCTTTTATCAATTGCATAAGCCATGTGTTTTATTGACCTACCATTGTTATCTACTTATATTCAACCTCATTTAGCAGAAAAGAAACCTATGAATTGTCTCTTGCTACAACATGAAATAGCTATTGAGCCAAAACTAAAAACATACCAAGTTGTGGATATCCGAGTATCGCGGCCTCCACATAGTCAGCATCATGTAGATGATTGCTTCATACCTTTCACCTTTCTTATATGGTAAGCCATAACGGTACCTTTTACATGTCCGAGAATCATCTTTACAAGAGGCTTCTTTGGATTTTGCAGTTAGCAACTCGCCACTTTAGATGCAAATGACATGTTTGATTGTGTCATGGTTAAATAGATACAGCTTCGAGCGAGTTGCCAATATATGGTCGGATCATCTAGGTACTTCATTTGCACATAGCTTGATGTTGGTCCACACGCTAACATTGGCTTGATAATGATGATAACATATTTAAGCAGCAGACACTTCACATATTTTTGTTGGCAGAGAAACAACCCTTTTTGTCGCCTCAAGACCAAGGTAGTATTTGAGTAGCTCCTTAACTGAAACCAGATTGAGAGGTTCTCCATTATACTTTGTATTTCAGTTTCGTTAACTTTGATGATGATAAACTCATCCACAAATGCCAACAAAATCATTGTCTTATTTCCATGGGTTATTGTGAATAGGACAATTTTTGCAAATAGGCCAAAAAAAAATTTAATTAGTAAAATCGACCTAAAAAAATTTTATTTGGCAAAACCGACCTCTTTTGTATTTTTAGACAAAAGAGGTCAGTGTTGGCTGTGTGTGACGTGTGCCCCGTGGGCTGCACCTTCAGAGTGCGGCCGCTCAGGGGCGCACTCTGCACGTGCACCCATCGTTTTCCAAAACAGACAGCGCCCGCTGTTGCGGGCTGCTGTTCTTCTTCTTCCCAAATAACTCGACCTCGGCCGCTTCTTCAGAGTCCGGCGAACAATTTGTGTCTTGGGTGAGAAATCGGCACTATTTCAGGTAATTTCTAGACTCAAGTTTTCTATTATTGAATGTTTTTTGTGTTTTTTTACAATCTACCAAGAAATTTGGGGTTTATGAGATAATTTCTATAATTGGGGAAATTTGTAGTGATATATTTCTATAATTGTATGTTATATGGTTTCATAAAATGGAGGAAGCTGGACCCATAACTAATGTGGTCTTGTATGACCAAGCACATCATCGTTCTGCGGATATAGTGCAAAGGCATGTATTTAGAAATAATGTATAGTAAAAGTAATTAATTTTGATTGGAAGTAAAATAATTAATCTATGAATTATATGTTTGCAGGGAATGATAGGAATTGTGGATCATGGGCAAAAACATACAAAGTGGAGCTTAGATGAGAGTGCGAGAGATTATATCGAAGCCACCAGATTACACCTATGTGCGAGATTGCGTTGGGTACGGTTGGACCACGCACTGTTGACGGCTTTGGTTGAACGATGGAGGCCAGAGACAAATACATTTCACATGCGCCAGGGAGAGATGACTATCACGCTTCAGGACGTGGCAGTCATCACAGGCCTACCCATTAATGGGGAAGCCATATGTCAATGTGAAATGCGAGATAGCAGCTGGGGTGCGTTTGTGGGAGGCTACTTGGACAGGATGACCCAACAAGGAAAACAGCAAAGGTGAAACTTAGTTGGCTACGTGATACATTTAAGAATTTGCCTGATGATGCAACAGACGAGGACATTTAGCAGTATGCACAGGCGTATATGCTTCGTATGATTGGAACCTTACTGGTTCCGGATCCAAGCAAATGATCTATAAACCTCCATTGGTTGACCAAGCTAGAAAATGTTGAGGAGGCCGGTGCATATTCATGGGGAAGTGCGGTACTTGCGCACTTGTACTCTGAGCTCAGCAAGGTGGCATTAAAACAGACAAAGTCTATCTATGCTTGCGGACTCTTGTTGCAAGTATAATTTTTTTTCGTTAGCTAAAATAGTGATATATCTATATATATATCTATATATTTCACATTTGGGAAAAATTCATATTTACAGGCTTGGTCGGAGGAGAGAATGTATGTAGGAAGACCAATGCTCATGCAGGATGTATTCGCTGACATCGTTCCCTATGGGTTCAGGTGGAAAGTGGGGAAAACATTCCTCGAAACTACTCATGGGAACTTGGATATGTACAGAGACCAGTTTGACATGTTAGAGAGTACACAGGTGTGTATATGTAAATTTTATAAAGTCAGGTGAACAATTGATATATAATACAGTATACTGATAAATTTTGTGTCATTCATGCCTAATAGGTTACTTGGGAGTCTTATGTGGAGCGATTCGAGCAGCTACCGGCGTCATGTCGCGAACATCCCGAGTTATGGCGTGCGAGGGTTTCGATATTCGAGACGAAACCATATCTCCTAGCTTTGGATGAACGGACCAAAGCATAAGCACCTTCACAATTGATACCTAGTTGTTCTTCACAAAATAAACATGTCCTAACTCTAGCCCACGCGCCTCACTTATATAATGTTTAGGCGTGATGCGTACAGCAAAACTAGCAAAACTTATTGTGCATAAAGAAACTTCGCCCAAACAGTCGGTGCATATAGCAATTACTCTTTCGGCCTCCTCTCGTACATAATGATCGCATCAGAAGCACGGGTGATGCATGCACCCGACCGTGTCATGCGGCAATTTGGTTTACGTCAACACATCCCAGCTGCACTCATAGTCTTGTCGGGGAAGACAAGACCATCACAGCCTGCAGGTGTTCCTGTAATCAGGGATCCACTTGCGCATTGAATCAATAGAGCAGATCACATTGTGCATGAGGGTGATGTGGTATCGGTCACTGCCTATATGGATTAATCTTGGGGATTACCAGGAGGTGGATTTTTCAAAGGCATGAACCCGTGTTCTCACAAATGCCCCCGCGGACCCATCGAGCGCCAACATGTAAGAAGATGTTCAATTTTTTTTTGTTTTAATAGTTTTTTTAACTAATATGCTTGGTACTTAATTTGTTTTACAGGTTGAAAGATATGTTACATTACACGATATGGCGGGCCACGGAATGCAAACACGGGATCATGGGTATTTCGATACGATGAGGTCCCATATCGATGAGGTGCTACAACGTACACGCCATATGCCAGAAGGTGTAGATACGAGAATGTTGAGGCGTTTTTATAGGATGGACGAGAGTGACGCCGGTACTTCTCAGCAGGAACATACCGGAGCAGATGATGCCGGCACTTCTCAGCAGCAGCAGCATACCGGAGCAGATGACACCAGCACTTCTCAGCAACAGCATACATGAGCAGATGATGCTGGCACTTCTCATCAGCAGCATACATGAGCAGATGATGTTGGCACTTGGCAGCTGGAGCAGCCCGGGGCATATGACGTCGTCACTTGGGAGCAGACTGGCAGTTGGCAGCAGCCCCCTCACGGAGCATATGACACCGGCAATTGGCAGCAGCCCCCTCCCATATCATATGACGCCGGCAGTTGGCAGCAGCCCACTGGATGGGATCTTGTAAGGGACGTTCCCAGCCATTGGCAGCCTACACAGGGTACATGGGATGAGACTGGCATTTGGCATCCGCAGCAGACGGAATGGGTTGAAGGAGGCATTTCACAGCATGGTGGCACGTCACATCAGCATCAGCATAAGGAAGTGGATGTTGGCACGTCTCAGCCACCTCAGACACAATGTGATGATGTAGGCGTTTCACAGGAGCATGCAGAAGAGGCTGTTGGCGTGTCTCAGCCGTCCGTGTCTCAGCCGTCCCAGTATAAAAAGGGAACTTCATCGGCTAGGTCATTGTATGAATGTGTATTTAGTCGACACAAAGGGGGTCGTCGATGATATGTGTGTTTGAAATGTGTTATGTATGTTTGTTGAATATGAGACATGTGTTATGTATAGTTTCGTTAATGAATTTGATATTTGATCTACGTGTTATGTATGGTTTCAAAACAATTTATTCATACACCCCATATCCATTCAACATATTTATCCATACTCCACATATACACACATATCCACACAAGCTAATACAAATTGACGCACACATATCCCCTAGAGAAAGGTAGTTAGGGCTTAATGGAGGTAGTCAGTCAGCGATTTGGGCTATGCTCCAGTCGAGAATTTTCTCATCCTGAACTCATCTACATGCCCTTTTGCTGCTTCGGTGGCAGTTTGAGCAGCTGGATTTCTCCACATCTTACAGGAGGAAGACAGCAGCTCAAGCGGCTAACGAAGCAGCAAAAGGACACATAGATGAGATCAGAAGGAGAAAATTCTCCACTGGAGCAGAGCCCAACCAATTGACAGAATACCTCCATCATTCCGTCAACAATCTTTCTCCAAATAGTGTGACAATGTTATCCCTGTCGAGCAAGCGCCATCACTCCAACTACTTCCGGCCTGAGCACGCGTTGAAGTCGGCGGGTGTGTGACAATACGTATCACATCAGCAAGGTGTGTGATACATATCACATCAGGCTGCTGGAATTTATAGCCCCTCGTGCCGCACTCCACAGGTGCGGCCATGCGTCGCACTTTCAATTTTTGTCATATGCTATTTTGCCAGTGATTTATATATTGATGGAAATCACGAACCACGATATGTTGGAGGGGAAGTTAAATCGATGAAGCTGAGACGTGGTTCGACGTATAACAATCTAGTAGAGCGGATATACAATTTCACGAAGATTCGTCTGGAGGAATATATGTTGAATCTGGTGTGCAACTGGCCAGTAATGGGAGGGAAGACTACCGCTGTGAAAATATCAGATGACGATGATATGTAGAATCTTTTTGATTTATCGCAAGGTCACCTTGGAGTTGAAATATATGTGGGTATGGATGCAATAAGCACCGACCAAGTAAATATGACGGGAGAAGGGTGTCCGCAATATTCGCAAGATGATGATAACATGAACGCGTAAGTCTATGTTTCAATCAAGTTTGCAAATTGTTATATGAAATATTTTAAATATTAGTAGTAGTATCTAAAATTTGTAACCTTTCTTATATCTAAAATTTGTAACCTTTCTTATGTCAATAACAGGTTGAATGATGAAGCAGTGGAAATTGAAAATCAATACTCAACTTACATGGAAGGCCCTTTTGTACCTGAGTCGATGCCTGATGAGATTTGCATACCTGGAAATGTTGATGAAGAAAGAGATGAGAGCGATGACGAGGAGCATGTCGGGGCCGGAGAGGATAGCATGCATTATGCGGAAGATCAAAACGAAGATAATATAGCATGGATACAACATTCGGTTGTCGTTAACACAATTGTGAAAGATGAAGAGGCTTTGCCAGATGAAGTTGAAGAGGAAGAATGGCCAAATGCAACAGTTATGAGAAATACACTCGAAAGGAGAATGGAAGAGCCTCGACCTCAAAACGTTAAGGGGGTGTTCAATGTCGGCGAAATATATGATACAAATGCCGACTTGATAAAAGCAATAACTGAGTGGAGCATTAAGCGTAATGTTTCATTTAGGCCAATCAAGACAAACAAAACAAGTTATAACGTGATATGCGGCCTAAATGCTTTGGTCAATCCGGAAACACAAGATGAGGCTAGTACGAGATGTCTGTGGCGTATCCATGCAGCCGTGCGGAAGAGTAGCATTGGGAAGTTCAAGATATCAAGGGTTGTTGAGGAACATACTTACAATAATCCAACCCTCAATACAGATCACAAAAAAGCCACAGCATCCTTCATTTGTATCATGATTATGCCAATGGTGAAGACAAAGTTGGATTTGACACCGTCAGAAATCCAAGAGGCCATAAACACCATGTTAAAGATCAGAATTTCATATTACAAAGCATAGATGACAAGATCGAAGGCGTTAGAAAGGATTTTGGAGATTGGGAGGAGTCATGTAATCGGCTACCTCGGTTTTTAGAGGCCATTTCAGAGACTAATCTGGGTACAGTTTACAAGATCACTTATGACACCATCGCGAAAGGAGTGGCACAATTTTCTGGGGTCTTTTAGGCATTTGGTCCTTCAATCAAGGGTGTCAAGCATTGTCGGCCGATCCTAAGTATTGATGGTACCCATTTGTATGGGAAATGTGGTGGGTGTTTACTTGTGACCACCGGAGTAGATGGAAATGGTGGGCTGTTTCCCTTGGCATTTGTTGTTGTGTCAGCTGAGAACCAAGAAATTGGAAGTGGTTTTTTGCATGTATATATGAATACATACCAAGTGCCCATGGACGAACGATTACCTTCATTTCAGATAGAATGAAAGGAATTCCACGAGCATTAGAAGAGGGCTGGCCAGCACATTGTCACCATAGGTATTTTCTTCGGCATATTATTGCAAATTACAAGTCAAACGGATTCCGAACACGTACCTTGGAGAGAAACTTCTGGATGGCTGGCACTGCTTCAGACTTGCTTTTAGGGGTGAGCATGGTTTGTTCAAACCGTCCGAACCGAACCGGACCGAACCAGACCGAGCCAAAAACCGAACCGAACCGCTCTCCATCGGTCTGGTTTGGTCTCAATCGTTGGAAACCGCCACTTATATGGTCTGATTTGGTTTCACCCTGTCGAACCCGCTTAAACCGAACTGAACCGACTCCTAACTTATATTATATATTGTGCTGGAAATCGGTTGGGATTTAAACCCTAGTCCCTAGGAACCTTAGCCTAAGGCCTTTAGACTGAGCGGCGCCGCGCCAGCCCTATTTGGCTATCTGCCTTCTTCAATCTCCAGTCTTCACTCTTCAGAGTTCAGACTGCATTCGTTTTTTTCCCATTTGAGCATCGCTAATTCTCCATCAACGGTCAGCCCATCGGCCATCACCAACACCAGGACCAGGTAAACCCCTCCTCCTCGTTCTTATTCTTTCTTCTTCTTGTTGTTTTTCTTCGTATTCATCTTCTTATTTATTCTTCTCTTTCAGTTGAGAAGCAGTCCGACGCCGGCGTTGAGAAGCTGTCTGACGCAGTCGCGCAACCCGTCTTTGGGAATCGGTGGTCGCAGTGGGTTCGCTGGGGAAATGCACCCTAACTGCTAATGATGAATGCACCCTAACGTTCCTATCTGTAGAAACATCATTGAATTAACATGATCAACGCAATTCAGCATCAAATACCATTTTGATACAACTTCTAGTGATGAATACACACTGACTGCTATAAAAAGATGAAAATACATAGAACAATAACCGCACCTGTCGCAGTCACAGTTAGAACTCCTGCAAGCGATGCAGTGCTTAATTTTCCCTGGTTTGATAAGGAGCACAGAAATGAAGCCATGTCATGAAATTATTTTAATGACAGTCTATATTTAGCAAAATTGGGTATACGAGGGGATCTTCCGTCATCATATATCTGAACCGCGGTTCCAAACCGAACCAACCCGCTCAAAGCGGTTTTCGTCGGCTCGGAAACCGTCGGTCTGGCGGTCTGGTTTGGTCTGGCCTGTGAGAAACCGCTGCTTATATGGTCTGGTTTGGTTTAGGTCCCAAACCGCCGGTTTGAGACCGTGCTCTCCCCTACTTGCTTTCATACAATGCCTTTCGTGCCAAAATCAGAGACGACTGCATTGAAGCAGATCAGTGGATATCTGCAGATTTACATGGGGCTGAAAGCATGTGGACGATGCATGCCGATCGTGGAAAACGCTATTGTATCATGACAACAAATTGTTCTGAGAGCTTCAATGGGGTGCTCAAAGGTGCTAGAGCTCTACCGATACAAGCGTTGATAGGAAGAACATTTTACATGTTAAATAAATATTTCTACCATCGAAGACTGAGTGGGCAAGTGTGGACGACAGATTTTGTACCCACAACAATGGACATTATTGGGGAACGGAGGGAAGAAGCCCGAACATTTATGCTCACAAGTTTTAGTGATTGTGAGTGGCAGGTGGTGGACAACGATGGCCTCGGTTATACTGTCAGGTTACATGACGAGAAATGCAGATGTACTTGCAATATCCCTATGCTTCAACACATGCATGTGCCCATGTGATCGCCGTAACGCCTAGACAAGAATATGGTGCCAACATAGCATATATGCCATTTTGTTTGCCATGGTATAAGGTGAGCAGATATCGCCTTGCATATGAACCTTTATTTCACTCTATACCCGATGCACAGTATTGGAAGGCTTGGGATGGTCCCAAATTACTTCCACCCGACAAAAGAAGACCTCCAGGTCGGCCTACATCAACGCGTATTCGGGGGGCAATGGATATTTGCCATGAAGGAAGCCGATATAATAGATGTGGCAATTGTCATCAACTCGGGCATTACAAATCACGCTGCCGAAATCCTCCTCTAACGCACGCGTATGTTGATTTTGCAATTCATATATTTCTTATGGATATATATATGATGTTCTAATTTATGCTTATCTTTTAGGTCTTCATCTCAAGGCCGCGGCGTGTCTTCGTCTCAAGGCCGCGGCCTTAAGACTAGCATATATGACATTTTGTTTGCCATGGTATAGGGTTAGCATATATCACCTTGCATATGAACCTTTATTTCACTCTATACCTGATGCACAGTATTGGAAGGCTTATGATGGTCCCAAATTACTTCCACCCGACAAAAGAAGACCTCCAGGTCGGCCTACATCAACACGTATTCGGGGGGCAATGGATATTTGCCGTGAAGGAAGCCGACATAATAGATGTGGCAATTGTCATCAACTCGGGCATTACAAATCACGCTGCCGAAATCCTCCTCTAACGCACGCGTATGTTGATTTTGCAATTCATATATTTCTTGTGGATATATATATGATGTTCTAATTTATGCTTATCTTTTATGTCTTCGTCTCAAGGCCGCGGCGTGTCTTCGTCTCAAGGCCGCAGTGTGTCTTCGTCTCAAGGCCGCGGCGGGTCTTCATCTCAAGGCCGCGGTGGGTCTTCATCTCAATGTCGAGGCAGATCTCGCACATGATGCAATGGTGGATATTACTCTACTGAGAATGTTGTGTTATGGCCATCATTGATGTGTTAGGACCATTTTTTGTATGTTTGCTATATGTTTTATGTAAGTTTGTTGAATTCGATGTGATATTTATTTTGAAAATACTGGGTTGATGAATTCAATGTTGTTTGATATATGTGTTACGTAAGCTTGATGAATTCGATGTGCTGTAGGTTTTGATTTATATGAATTTTCTGATGTCGATGTGAAGTGTTGTGATATACTATTTGTGATATTTGTGAAACGCTATGGCTGTGAAAAGTATGATTGTGAGAATTATTTGTGACACGTTTTGATTTATATGCATCATGCTGTGATGAATCAGGGATGAATTATTGGAGGAGTAGGAGCAGAAACAGCTGCTGATATTGAGAGGAGCAGCAGCAATATCAGTAGCATCTGTTTGCAAATAGAGATGAGGGAGCAGTTTTGCTTTCTGTTTGGGAGTTTAGGGCCGCACCTGCAGAGTGCGGCCCACGGCCGCACTTTGAAAGTGCAGCTCTCGGTCGCACTCTAAAGATGTGGCACGTGGGGCACGTGTGCCCCACGGGCCAGAATCGACCTCTTTTGCTCCTTCGAACAAAAGAGGTCGGTTTTGCTAAATAAAAAAATTTAGGTCGATTTTAATGATTAAATTTTTTTTGGCCTATTTGCAAAAATTGTCCTTGTGAACAAGCTGGGTTTTGCAAGAGTAACAAAGTACCCACTCTGGATAACAAATGAACCAATTTTACCGTGACATGCTCATCAAGTCTACTTCAGCCCATAGAGAGCTTTTCTTAACTTGCTGACATGCCCTAACTTTGTTTTTTCTCTAATCCCATCGGTTGCTCGATGTAGATATCTAGACCCAACTCGTCACACGCATTTCACATCCATCTCACATAGTGTTACGATCTAAAGATCGTGATAGTCCGACCTTCCATCCCGAACCGCTGAAACATCCAGCCAGTTCGCCCCTCCCCCCTGACGGGCGACCAACCCAATGACGGAGCGTTCCACGTCCGAACCTCAGAGGCCCGCAGGGCGCCTGTCAATCCTAGAGCCCGACTCGACTGGGAGAAGGGCGCACTCCGCCTCGGACGTTGATGGGGGCACTCTCCAGTACGACCTCAGCGGGATGCGCACACGTTCTCCCCCGGTTCGCCAGGATCAGCACGCAAAATGTACGTCCAGACCGCTCGTCCTCAATCCGGGCCGGACCGGCGACCCGTCGCGGGCCCCGCCCCGGAGAGGCGCAATAACGGTTCCTTGGCACATCAGACACAACAAACAACCTAGTACAAAGGACGCTACTGACACTTACGCCGCCCGACCATCTGACAAAGCACCCCCTGGCCGCTGCGCCCCCGACACTTAATGCTTTCGGCCCTGACACCCTGACAAAAGTGTCCATGATCGTTGCGCCGTCTGACAAAAGCGTGGCTGACACTACTGTTCCTGACATCCTCGTCCGAAGCTTCCGCTGACAGCAGGGCCAGCTCAGCACGTCGAGTCAGCATGCCAGGTCAGCCCCACCTAACCGCCTTCCGTCAGGTATAAATACCCCTTCACTTCTTACGGTGGAGGTTGGTAAATTTACTTTGAACCGTAATACTCACACACAAGAACAAAGGTCGTCCACATCTTTGTTCTTCCACCATTCACAGCTCGTCACGCACGGTCGACTCACCTTCAGGCCGACCTGCGTGCCTAACCCCCGTTTGAAATCCTACCACTGACTTAGGCATCGGAGAGGCTAAGGGTTGGACCCCAATCCGGCCTTTCTGACGAGTTGTTCCTTGCGCAGGTTTACTCGTCACCATCGGTCGTGCTCGTCCCTGCCCCCGGAAGCTCGGCCCTTCTACAGTATCCCTCCGGATTCGACATCGTGGTCAGCCTTCACAATAGGCTTAGCCTCTTCATCCCACTAATCACCTGTTAAATAGCCTACCCTAACCCTCATCATTATCATAACAACCGTTCCATTGGTTCCTCATAATATAAATTCATTGTATGTGAGTTCTACCCCGCAACACATAGTATTTTGCTTTTCATTTTCAATAAAGCTAATGAACTCGTACAGTTATGCTCTTTATAACTAAATGTCACACCAAAGTCTAGTCCATACTATTATGAGAATCCTTGAACTACAAGCCAAGCATTGTATCTCCAAATCAAACCACCTAGGCGTTTCTTAATTTTATAGACAAGTCTACAAGAAATGGGTTTAAGTCTTTTGTCTTTAGTTCTAGCTGCAAAATTTAATTTTGTTGTAAGGCCAGAATCTCTTATTGCTTTCATGTACTCTACATGTCGGTACGCTTTGTTGACAAAGCCAGGCATCTCATTAAAGTCTTATGACTGTCATATACATACTTTGGATTTGCTTACTTTGTCAGGTTAATATTCAAAAAATGTGTGGCCAGTTCTTCACTAATTCTATCTTGGATTGATCACTCCTATTCGATGTCTTCTGATGCAATCCAGTTTGACATAAGCTTCTGCCTTTTGGGGACTTCGAAAATGGGGCCCCATCTTCATGATGTTGAAGCAACTTCCGGCTTTAGCTCCCCTAGGTATTCTTGCAACTTATCATCTAGTTCTTTTTAATCTGGCAGCATAACTTCTTATGGAGCCGACCACTATTATGCTTCATCAAATGCCATGTTCGTGATGTGTAGCATCGTAGGTTGTAGCATCACACCCTCTATCCCACACAGATACAATGAAGAGCCTTCGTTTAGAACTTGCGAATGTGTTCCGGTACAAACGCATAGGTTACACAACCAAACTTTAATAAATGAACTGTGACTATTTCTTATTCCATAACTACCAAAATGCTGACCAAAATCCCACCTTTAATTGCAACAGGTTAATAAGGTATGTCATAGTTCTCAGGCATTCTGTCTAAAAGTGTCCTCCCTAGCATGTTCTTGTCAAGTAACATGCTCTTACAAATCTTCACAACTGTTGATTCTTCCTCTCAACAACTTTATTTGGTTATAGAGTTTTTGGGCAAGCCGCGTGTCTGCAGATTTTAGGCAGAACAAATAGATGTAGAACTCATTGGATGTGTGCTCTCTCCCATTTCCGTATGCAAGCACCGAACCTTCTATTGACTACAAATTTTTCTTGAAACTCTTTGAACTTCAAAACAACTTCAGACTTTTCTTTAAAGAAATTAATCATGCCATACCTTAATTATTTGTCAATAAAGGTAGCCATGTATCGCTTTCCCATCAATGGATGCTTTCTTCACCAGTCCAAACACGTCTAAATGATTCAATTCCAAGGGCTCTTAACTTCGAAACTTCAACTCCTTCTACAGTACCTAATGTGTTGTACAGTACAGACATCCAATGTATATGGTGCCTTCCTGAACTCTAGCAAAAAGAGATTCTGAAGCATAAATTCGGCATCATAATTTTGAGCTTTTGATAACGTGTGTCCTTGAGCCTTGCGTGCTACAAGTTTGTTATCCTTTTCTTTTAGGCCTTATTTATGATGTTATTTTTGCCAGCATCACACAAATAGACCCGACTACTTCAATAGTTGGTTCTCCTGTTGGTTTCAATTTATGGTAAACATTCACATCATTGGCCTAAACACAATGGACTTTGTGGTAGTTGTCAACTGAAGTAATGATAGCAAATTCTTCTTTATATGGGGATGTGGCACATCGTGTAATTGTACCTCATATGAGTTGAAGCGTGATGCAAATACAAACTTCCTTGATTATGTGATATGAGGCCCTGACTTATCGACTATACAATTTTCCAAGTACTTCATCTTCTGAAAGGTCAATAAGATTCTTATTGTTGCTTATTGTTGCTTGTCATGTAGTTGGAGCATCCAAAGTCCACGATCCAATACTCATTATGACGAATCAATAACATCGTAAGACCAAACTTCGACTGTAATTTTATATAGTTCAATGAAGCTACATCTTCTTTAATTGTTGTCTCATCCATAACAGGCACGAACTATTGGGCATCCTATTATTGTTCAATGTCATCCATACATCTGCTTTATATTGCAATAATTTCTTACGCCAATCTTCTCTTATAGCATCAAGCACTCGTGAAGTGTCTTCTCTAGTCACAATTATAATATTCTCCATCATGTCATCTTGCAGGACCTCATTTTTAGTCAGTCGTGGATGAACGAGCCTTCGTATTTCGGCCTTCGTAGGTCGCCTCTTATATATTGCTTGTTGATTTCTACATTTGTTTTTCATTTGTCGTTGAAAAGTTTCTTTACACTTCAATGAAACATCAGTTGTTTGTTTAACTAGCGTTTTATGATCGGTTAGCAAATTCCCAACTCAAAAGAATTGGTTAAGTTTTTCAACCACAAATACTAGAAATATATCCAATATATACTAGTTCTAGGTTATGATTAATTACTCTGTTCCAACTTTACTAATCTTTGATTTCGAAAGTAGCTTAGTAATGTCTTGGCAAAGCAATCTTACCATCCTAAAGTATTTGATGATCTTTACTTATTTTTGTCTGATATCCACCAATTAGCACTTTAAGAGCTAACGACGTGCATCAGTTTCTTCTTGAGAAGAGAGTTGCTAGCGCTTCCCACACTTCTTTGGGTATCTCAACATCACGTATATTTTTAAGAATACCTTCATTCATTGTTGTTTGAATCACAAGCTTTGCCTTGCTTTTATCTTCCATTTTTTAGTACTTCTCATGTATACATATGTGATGTGGTATTGGTGCCTCCAACAAACTCTCACGCTTGCAAGTAACATTCTATGCACAACTTCCAATAGTAGTAGCTGTACCATTAAATTTTTTGATCGCACTGGTTATGTTTGCCTAATCTACTACCATGACATGGTTAAGTCTTTCTACACAAGCCTGGTTTCCACTCAACAAGCTTCACAAACAAACTTGCAATAAAAAGTGCAAAAAGAGCCAGTCCAGAACTGCTTGCTTTGATCATGCTTGCAAAATATCAAGTGGTGGCAATAAAAAATAATATAGCAAGGAATCGTGTTTACTAAAGGATATATTACACATACAACTTCTCTCTCACATTCGTTTCCTCGGATGTTTTGTTCCACACTCACCAAAATCTCTATTCGCACAACCACACAACACGTGTTTCTCTCCTCTTCACTTATAAAAGACACACCAACGCACTCTTTATTATAGGACACCAGCAAAACACCCCTTTCTCTTTCTTTCTTCTCTTTCTTTCTTCTCTTTCATCTCTCGTTCACTATTTGCTTCTATCTTACTTGGCAGGTAGGATGAGGGGGGGAATCCTTTACACATGACACTGAGGTCGGCCCAATATTGTCCTCATTAAATCGGTAATTAAGTGACTTGGGCACTAATTCTTATAAGCAGCTTGTCGATTCAAAGGAATCAGCTGGTAGTAGCCACCCGCAACTTTTTGAGAGTTGGCGAAGATCTTCAATAGATTTGTACCTACATATGATAGAAGTTTGAAATCAAGTGCCCTGGGCGTATCACATGATATCTGCCAAGGCACAATGATTACAACTGGAATGACAAGATAGTAAATTACGCCTCTACCTATCAACTTAAACTTTCACACAAGATTAGATACCAACCATATTATGTCTTTAATAGTTAGTCTTCTGAAGGGTAATTGTCACAACAAAATTCAAAAAAAAGCACAAATTATTAGATGGTTGTGATTCATGCATTGGATCATCAAACCCAAAAGCCGCATATGAGAGCCTTTCTTTGTTGGCACAAGAGTCTCTGAACTGAGTAGAATAGACATATAGCATCTTCTTTCCTTTTTGGGACGTATAAGGTGCCAGCAACTTGCAATAATCTAGTGGTGAATATTCACAACAAATTTACAACTTCCCAACATTTTGCGCAACTCGGTCAGATCAAGAAACAGCAAATAGAAGAGGAAAGACCAAATTTGAGCATTAAATCATGCAAAAGAAGGCATTTTCGCATGTAAACATTTGTTGAAATCGCAAATCAAGGCTGAGAAATTGCTTACCATGGATCGTAGGGATTGCAGAGCCTCAGGGACCCCCTCGATGAGCTTATCGCCCTTCCAAATGACACCTGAATTAAAAACATAAAGACAACTATCAGGCTCCCAATTTGTGCGAGAGAGAGATGGATAGATAGATAGACAGACAGGTAGAGAGCACCATCGCAATCGAAGAGGAAAGCATCGACCGATTCGATGAGATCTCTGGCGGCTTGAGGGGAAAGAGGGACGTGCTTGTTGCATCCATTTTCGATCGCCGATTCGTCTACTCTTTCGACTTCAGCCATTTAGACTTCGAGCGAGGGAGCGGCCTGCTCTGCTGACCAATAGATTCACTTTATAGCAACGGGTAATGGGAATTGATTTGCGTACACACCGTTTTACTGCGCGCACATACCACTTATTTGCCAGTTTCTCATGACTCTCCACATACCGTCTATTTATAAGTTTGCCATTAAAATTACTTGCGGTCACACCCAGTTTGGTAAGTTCCGAAAAAAGACCCTTGGGTTGTGCACTGCCTCAGACTCGGATGTCATTACCCTCTTATTAGTTATGCAGGTCTCGCAGTTACCAATGAAATCGATATATGAGCAAACAGAAAATATTATATGAAATTGAACTTTTCATTTATTTTCATACATCAAGAATTACAATGTCTAGAGCAAAAAGGAACTACATGTCTCAGCTAATAAGTACTGAAGAGTAAATGACTAAGTACAAAGATAAGTACTCTCTCGTCAACTCCAAGCACTCAGAACTCAGCGTCATCAACTGGTAACTCGGACTCCTCGTACTGTGGAGCCTCCACATCAATCTGATCGTCACTTAGCGGAAGCAATAGGAATCGAACCACCATCAATACAGTAGATTATACATCACTAAAACAATCAATTAATATTATGTAGGAATTTAAAAACATGCAAAGGAAAGCTGTAAGAGAAAGTACTAACATGGCACATTCTAGTAGCAGTAAGGGTCTAGCAATTAAAGAAAAAAATAACTAATCAACTAGTGTTGTGACTTATAATAGTATAGCACAATGTGCAACGTGAAGTCCACCTTGGACCACGAAGTGTGAACCTGGGTCGAGTAAGAAGGTCAAATGTAGTAAGTACTCAGGATCCATAGACAGCAATCCTCCCAGATACAAGCCGAAAGCATGGCTTCAATTACTCCAGCACTCTCTCCGTTATAAGTTACCACAAAACCCGTGTCATGTCAAATGTGTATTTGTTCTAGTTCTAAGTTATGTTGCGTATCATGTCCACAGTTCCTAAAT